>CAHIKZ030000901.1:937500-1080000 GCA_903632075.3 Acanthosepion pharaonis | reverse complement strand
TTTTAATTTATTTTGTTTTAATTTATTTTTTGTTGTTTTTATAGATACTCATATTGTAGTAAATGTTCTGATTTTTAATTAAACAGTATTTTTTATCCAACTATATGTAACTGAGGTGGCACGGTGGAGTAATGGATAGCCGAGTTCGAATTCCAATCGAATCCATTACATTCACGTACTACTACCCTTGAAAAAGGTATGAATCCTCTTCTAATACCCCCAGCTATGGGTAATTAGCAGGACAGACCTGTTTCTATAGCCTTAGATGGCAATTGGTCTACCGCAGAAAGAAATAGCAACCTACTGTGGTAAAAATCTGCCTAGTCAGTCATATATCGAATGATCACCTGGCACATAACTGACTGACTGACATGTAACTCCCTGAATATAAGAAATTCCGTGTAGCCAATTTCACTCACAAGACATGGGTCAACACGATATATTAGGTTGGTGCAAAAATAATGACGTAAGAATGTCGTTTTTTGACGTGGAAAAGTACGTCAAAAAACGACATTATTACGTCATTATTTTTGCACCAACCTAATATTTCACTTCCAAAATAAATTATAAGATTTGTTCAAATTTAGGATATTTCAATACTACTTGGAAATATGTACGTGTACACGTGTACGCACCCCCCCACACACACACGCACATACAAGGAAACACTTTGCGGTTGGATAGTTATGAAAATTCCGACAGTCTAGTATGAGAAGGGTATTATTAAAGGCAATATTTAACCTTGCTCACTCGTAAAAGCTTCTTTTTGGCCGAGTCGGTTAAAGTAGGTCGGATCTACCGGCGATTTACCAGGGAACGTAGTTTCGAATCCTACCGGATCGCCTATATATTTTTCTTCAATAACATTTCTCGAATTTTCATACAGATAAAAGAAAATAAATAAACACACCGTTTCATATACCGACCGTCGATTCAAGCATGAGTTTTCCACAAAAAAATTAACGTTTGAAATTATAAAATCTGCCGGATTAATAAATGAAATATATATATATATATATATATATATATATATATATATATATATATATATATATATATATATTGTGTGTATTTAGGCAGCATATTTTCATTTATACACGTTTCATTAAATAATATAGACAAGTGTTGTCTATTTATTTTATGTAAAATTTGTTCGTAACTTCTGATAAGTTTGATAACATTATCATTAAACGAAGAAAGAAATTCACAATATTGATCCATATTTATTAATATTTTTTATTTACATAAAATAAATAGACAACACTTGTCTATATTATTTAATGAAACGTGTATATATATATATATATATATATATATATATATATATATATATATATATATGTATATATATATACTATGAAAAATATATAAAAAAGTTTTTTTTACCATAATTTTAAAGCAAAAACGAGCAATAAATTGCCAAACTACATTCGCTCCAATCAAGACTGATTTTGACAGACGAATCAGCACTTAGGAATATGCATAGATAAACAGATATAAAGGAAAAAATTTAGTCATTGCAAAGTGACGAAGTATACTCACACATATATTTATATACATATATATATGTGTGTGTGTGTTTGTGCGCGTGTGTGTGTTTGAATTTGGTATATATTGGCTCAAAGTCAGTGCCCATTATAGCGGAAGGGTAGTAAGTGCTTTCTACATATTTTCCTTACATTTTGAGCGAAATACAGTGGTCATACAATCTACATCTAAAATTACTTTCCCTAATTTCATGCATCAAATTCAAGCGACCCGTGTTTATCAAAATCATTTGCAAAATGGGTGTGTGTTCTTATATATGAGAATTCTGGAATTTGTAAAAGAAAACAAAATAAACTATTAAAACTTCCCATAAATTACACTAAGTACATACACTATAATGAGCCGGCATCATTGCCTTATGGCGACAGTACCGAAAACGGGCTTTAAGATATTTCAAAAGCTCGGCCAGTACGCGATTTATTTCATATTATTTATAAATTATTATTTGCTTTATCTTCGTTCCAAAACTAATATCAGGCCGCTCATATTTTAATGTACCCAAAAGAGAAATAAGTGAGCTCCTGTGTCAGCTGTCTCCCACACCTGTCGTCTTTTCTCGGCTTGTCATTTGGATTGAACCAATGGTTTTGTCCGGTGAATAATATTACATCGTGTTTTAAGATTCGTTTTCGCTTGCTTGCGTGCCTGTCAGTCTAACGAGTCCTTTGCTTTTCTTCGACGTAAAATGACTCCATGTATTAACACATGGCACAGAGGAAATTTCTGGGTGCCATTTTAATAAGAATTGTTGTAAAGTCGCAAAAGTCATTTGATAAAAGCCTACTTATGTATGTCTGAGGACGCTTCACTAGATAAAATTGTTCACACACCGAAACCTACAATTATGTTTCAGTTTAGAATTTGAGGAACGAAGGAAAATTTGAGGAAGAAGGCGAATCTAACAGATAGAACTATAAATCTAAAAAGCCGTCAGAGTTAGCTTGAAAGTATACCCCCCCTGTACCTGTAACGACATTCACCCGAGGTAGGTTGAGCCGGCTCCAATATTGGAGTTTCATGAGAATTTGGAATTCACAAGCGTTCCCCAACCCGCATGTATATATGAGATTTGATTATAGTGGTGAAGTTTTCGTGCAGGACCATCCACACGTTTTGAAGGGCCGATTACAAAGACCTTGTGCATTACGTGCCACAAGGTCCCCAAACGACCCTCCGCAGGGTTTGAATTCAGAGTTTTCCTTCTCCTAGACCAGTTGCCATCCAAGGCTATAGAACCCAGTCTGTCCTGATATTTACCCACAGCTGGAGGGAGAAGAAGAGGATTCAGACCTTTCCCAAGGGTATTAGCACGTAAATGAATGTAATGGATTCGAGTGAAATTCGAACTCGGCTCTCCGATTCCTCAATCCAAGCCGATATCCATTACTCCACCATGCCTTGAAAGTATATATAAAGATGGCGTTAGAACAATATTTTTCAATATCTTCACTTCCAATTCGATATTTGTCTTCAGTCGTTAAGTCTTCCGTATTGTAGACTTTGCTTTTCGATTATTTTTTTAATAATCTTTAAAATCATATCAGTCGTTTCGTCCTTCTCGACAGTTTATAGGAAGTGGAACAATTTGATTCCCAGTATGTCAGCAGCGTGTCGCTGCGGTAATGTGCCAGGCTAACATTTCTACCCGAGCACATGTATATATGTTTCAACCTCTCTTGAGAGGCAAACCTAATGACTCATTCGTTGCTCAGTAGTAGAGGAAGTTATACGTGCTCATTAGCAGAAAATAAGTGAAAGTAATCTGGTGCTGCGGATTAGCATTATACTTTTTGTAAAATTGGTAAAACTGATTAACGAAAACTAAGACTTATAAAAACAGCTTATGGTGAACTAGCTATAAAGAGCGTGTCTTTTGGTACAGGTGGTTCAAGGAAGCTTAAGATGGGGTGTATGATGAGACAAGATGTACATTGATGCAAATATGGAAACAGAGAAAAAAAATCTATGTAATAAGAATAACTGTGAAGCTGACAGCAGAACTGAATAATTAATGAGAATCAATGCTTTAGATTCGACCAGAGGATTTAGCAATGAGAAAAATGATATGTTTAGATTTCGCGACTAACTGGTTAAGAAGTCAATTATGAAAATAGTCTATCCACCTTATTCAACAGATTTAATCCTTGAGATATTTTTCTATTAAATAGATCGTTAAATGCTATGAAAGTATACAAACTCACCAACATTATTGAGATTCCAAGAATGTTTCTAGTAATGGCATCATTATCTCACGAAGTGCATTGCTTCCTAAGGGGAGTATCTGGAGGTGACAGCGGTCAATAGTGACCAGCTAAGCATATTATACTTTCTCAGAGCCATTTCTAGAATTAATTGTCACACCTTGTAGATGCATTCTATTATAAGTTTCTAAGCTACCATTGTGAATTTAATAATTATTGTTCTTATTTCCGTAAGATTAGGCAAATGATTTTCTCGCAGCAGTTTGCCATTTCTTTCTGCTATAGACTGGTTGCCAACCAATGCCGTAGAACATGGACTGTCCTACTCTTCAAATCAGATCTAGGGGAAGAAGAGATAGATTCATACCATTCCCATTGGTAATTTCGCGTAAGTGCTTCGTCCACCGCAAGGAAAGTTGGCTGCCTGTGCCGCGCCAGGAAATTTTTCTCCCCGGAATCGATCCTTCAGATCTACAAATCAACAATTCGCCCTTGCATGGAGTATTGCTGCCATATATGGTCTGGAGCCCCTTCTGTTTGTCTCGGGGTTCTTGATAAGCTCCAGAGGCGGATATGCAATATAATTGGCCCTGTTCTGGCATCTCGTCTACAGTCGCTCTCTCACAGACGCGCCGTCGCCTCTCTCTGTCTTTTTTTACAAATACTTTCATGGTAATTGCTCCGATTCGCTGCATTCGCTGGTTCCCAGTCTTCATGAGTTCAAGTGCTCTACGAGGCTGGCATCTCACCCTTTCACTGTCGAAACTATTAAGTGTAGCCGTCTCTTCTACTCCAATAGCTTCATGTCTCGCACCTCTCGCCCATGGAACTCCCTTCTCTATTCCAGTTTCCCTGAGAGCTATAATATCCAATTATTCAAATGTAATGTCAATCGACATCTCCATTTGCCTTGATCTATCAACTATCGTTCTCCTCATCCTTTCCTCTATAACTCCTATCTGATCTTGCTCCAAATCTTCTGTAAACCCTTGCGTCCTAGTGGCTTCCCGCCTTGCTTGGGGTGAAACGCTTAAAAAAAAAAAAAATGAATACAACGAGCCCAACTGAGTAAATCTTCCTGATTTTCATCTATTAATATTCTTTCTGTGACGATGATGATAGAAAAAGTAAAGGAAAAAAAAAATAATAATAAAAATAGTTTTTTTTTCAATTTACTCGTTTATTGTGTCTTTTATTTAGGTTTACACAAATCTAATTGCTTAAATTTAGACTGTTTAAACATCTAGATATTTTAATATATTTATTGTTTATACATTATTTTTTATAGATACAAATATTTACGTAAATGCTCTGTTTGTAATAAACGGTATTTACGACATTTATCCGTCAGAATTTCAGAGAAATTTCATAGAAAATGTTTCCTCCGATAGGAATCAAACGAGATGTTTCCTCTGTAGCTAAATGGTATAGCACATCAGGCTATATGACGGATCCCTGTAGGATAGAGGTTCGATTCCTATCGAAGCACGCATATTTTCTATGAAATTTCTCGGACATTCAGGCTGGTAAATGTTGTTTAATAATGTTTATTATAAACAGTGCATTTACTTAAATATTTGTATCTATAAAATAACGTATAAATATATTACGATAATTGTCGGACTTAGTACATTTTGATAATGCATCTAGAATGTATAAAAGTATTTATAGGCTCAAACCATTGTTAAAATGAAAAAAAATGGTTCAATTTAAATGGAAGGAATTTATTTGCAATTTCCTTTTGATTACATATACAAACATATATATGTTCAATAGTCTACTATTTTGTCCACACGGTTAAGTTGTATTTTAATATTTTCAAGAGAGAGAATGTAACGATGTAAGTGGAAAAGATTCATTTGATTCGTGGAATTAAACTCTCATCGATATTTACTCAGTTTATATTAGTAAAGTATGAGTAAAAATTGAACAAAATATGTTTGTAGGTCATTTTTTTCCAAGTAAATATTGTCGTCCTGCCTTTAAAATCAACATTCAAAATGACATTTAGCGTGATTCCGAACACCGATGTAATGTTAATGAAGATCTCTTTATTTGTATGGCGAAGAAGTTACTGAATTTAGCTTGGTGCACATTTATGTCAACATATAAGTGGCAGCTGGTATACGGAATAAATAGTGCAGTTGCACAAAGCGTTGCAAACAGGATATTGCAGTTTGTCTTTCCATTGTGCACGAAAAGGAACAAGTCTGATTGTTTATTTATTAAACGCTAGTGGCCGCTTTTTTTGCATGTATGCAAGCTGATGCCATCTGCAGTGAATAAATCAACAAATAGATTCAATGATTGGGTAATTTCACACTAGGTCAATCTAACACTTTTCTTGCTCGACATATTGGTAAATATACGAACGACAAACATAGACATGCGTCTTAACACCCATCAACTAATTGTGTAGAAGTAATTAAACTCTTGGATGAAAAGTCTATGACTGTGATCTTTGATAAAATCAAATATCTTAAGTAATTTCTATATCTGTTGAGTATATAGACAAAATAACCAAATGATGAATTTCTATGGGATATTCGTCCTGTTGTGTGAATGTTTCACTATCTCCCTACGGTGTGGGGAAAAAGATGGAAGCAACAGAAATGTGGTTCTATTGATAATTCTATAGACGGAGAGAGTAAACAGAAAATAAATCTTTAAGAAAATGGCTCCAGAAAGAATATTTATTCTCAGAATCAAGAAAATACGGTTGCAATTCCTTAGACGCAAAATGAGGAAGTAGCACCTGGAAAGCATAAACCACACGGGACATATTGAAGTCTAGAATAACAGAGGAATGCAGCGTGATGAGTTTGTGTGAATAGATGGTGTAACGAGGGGCGAAATACTTAGCAAACGGGGAAAAAATGCTAATGGCCACAAGGGATAGGAAGTCGTGGTGAGCAATGATCGTCTATGCCCTGAAGAGATGCAGCACATAGAAGAAGAATTTGAGTAAATGCCTGTTATTAGGCATGCGGATAATGTAACTGTTTGTCCACCATATTTGAAATTTGGGGCCTGTTTACTGATTAGTAAAGTATTTTCACACTGGATCAGAAATCGACTAAATTATTCTTAACTGTTCTGAAGAATACTGTAGTCAATCATAAGATTAATGATTAAAAAGTCAGCGGAAACTATAATAGCAGACAGTTTAACCTTCATGAAAATAAAGTGTTGCTCATTATGTGCCATGCACAGAAAATTCTTTTAATTTAGTCGCTAAAGGTGTAACAGAACCGTGTTAGACAGCTTTCAATTATCTGTGAAGTCTTTATGCCTGGTTAGTTGTATCTTACCGTCATTGAGAAGGTACATCAAAAGCATTTGAACTGGATATCATAGAAGTAATAAGGCTTTTGTCTGATGCCAGATCCACAGTTCCTACATGATACTGTTAACGACAAAATTAATTCAGCAGTAGAAGAATTGGTAATTCATAAAAATCAACCACAAGACAGCAAACTTGAAGTTACCGAATTTCAGAAAAAAATAGAAATCTGCAAATTGTCACCTGACATGAAATTTTTCACACGATTTTAGAAGAATTTAAAAATAAATTAAATTCTCAGTTCAAAGCAGTAGTATGTCCTTAAATTCACCAATTCAACTGAGCACTACAAAGAAAAATGATTTTTAATAGGAATATCAGAACAGTCTAAGAAATCATTCCATTCATTTTGTCATTAGAAATATCTGAGTCATAGAGTTTTGTAAAATGCGAAATTTCTACCAAGATTCGTGTTTGTCACCTGTACAGCTTAAAAAACGTCTTGTCCAAAAATGTATAATAATTCTTTACATGTATTATATGAAATACGAAAACACATTTTATTTTTTATATTTATCATTTGAATTTATTTTCGGATATTTCTTGTTTGGTCTGTTTTATATTAACCTCAATGGGTTATTTAATGCCGACAATTTTTATTGCTTGTAACATTATTTTTTTTTTTTTCAAAATTGTATTGCTGGTAATTTTGTTTTAAGAAATGTATTGCTAGTAATAATATATTGCTGGTGATAATTTTTCTTCAAAAGATTATTGCTGGTAATAACATTTTTTCAAAGTACTTCTGGTATTAAAACCTATTTTTAAACTTTCGTAGTGTTTTCACCCTAGTTTTGGGGGGTTAGCTGGGACCCTAACAGGTGCTACCACTCCGGGTCAGGATGGAGTGAGAACAGCAGCAATAAAGACGTGTTTCCACACAGCTGAAAACCTCCTGATCAGAGGCCTTGCTGTTGGACGTAGTTTATCGTCTTACCCAGCACGCATATGTAGTTTATCGTCATATCCAGGACGTTTTTGTTTTTATTTGTTGTTGCATTTCCATATTTCATTAAAGCAACACTCATTTCTCTTTTGAGTTTGTTTTCTTCTTACGACCTGAAACAATCCTTACGTATCTTAAATTTAATATATATATATATATATATATATATATATATATATATATATATATCAAGGCGAGAGTGTCATTAGCACGGAAGCAGTTACGGAGAGTGAGAGCAAGAGTAAAGAGTGTTGTTCGTGGAAAGAATATAGAGAAAGACGAGTTTCAGAATCAAAGCATCATAAGATGTCGATTGACATTGCATTTGCATATTTGAAGATTATAGCTATCAAGGAAGCAAGTAGGAGGAAGGTAGTCCACCGTCGGAAAGTGCGAGAGAAGATACTATTAGAGTAACAGAGGCCGTTACATTTAACTGTTTCAACAGTGAAATGATGGGACCCAGGTGCCACCCAAGTAGCACACTTAAATTCATGCAGTTGGTGTACCAGTGAAAGCACCTTGGCAGTGTAATTGCAATGAAAATATTTGTAGAAACGACAGAAGGAAGCCAAATCATGTCTGTGAGAAAGTGGCTGCCGACGAGATGCCAGAACAGGGCATATCACATTGCATATGTGTAATATGCCACGGACATTCGAATTGTGTAAGAAACCTGCTTATCACCATAAAAGATATTGTAAATATTTCTATCAAAACAAATAAGCTTGAATACACACAATATATTTATCATATCTTGAAAATATTACTACGTCGGTTGATTAAGATCAGTTTTATGATGAAACATTGACATGCATAATAAAACCTGCTAGATTGTAATCAGCTGTATAATTGCGAAGGATACCACCCGCGTTACCGTAATACTGGTGAAGGTATTCAATCTGATCAGGATATTCTAGAAGTCTGGAATTCAAAATGGTGGCAAGTTTTCCACATTGGTGCGCCGTAACCCTCTAAATCTAGGAGTCAAAATCTAAATGTAGCCTACATATTCCTTGAATATAACACTAGTAAAAACGTTCTTTCAAATATATATATATATATATATATATATATATATATATATATATATATATATATATATATATATATATATATATGTATATATAAGGGTAAAAAGAATATATTACGTTTTGTTTTGCCTTGTATATATACAAAGGAAACAAATGTCCAGGGTTGTATTTCGTAAATTTTCAAAAAGAAATGCTATGCCTCGCTTTCGGATCAGTATTTTATAAATTGGCATTTACTTGAGATCAAACACCGATCTCTCGACCCGCATAACATCCTGATTCCGATTATTAACATTTTCACTATATTAGTGAATGTCAAAAATATTATATCTCCTTAAAAATGATCAAAGAAAAGTTACAGTAAGGCAAACGATAAGGCAGAAACAATAGTATAACCGATATGATATATCGTTTGGGGAGTTATGTGTCAATCGCTTAGATTTGTACATTTGACTTAATTTTTGTGAAAAATCAAAACAAATTATTTGTATTTTAGCTACTTTCTTTTCATTTTTTTTATCCTTGTTGTTTCATACACAAGTGCAGTCATTTTTTTTGTCAAAATGTGATATTTTATTAATATCGGCGAAAATTTTCTTTTTTTTTTCAAATTTTATCTGTTTGATTTTTATAAAAATATATTTTTAGATATCACTCTGCAAGCATTTGATCTTAATGAAAAAAAATGTTATTCTACATGAATTATATAATTATGTAATAATATTATATAATTACGAAATATTCTAATATAGCTGCTTCAGTCTTAACTGATGTTCATGTTATTTTGATTCAAATTATTATTAATAATATTATTAATAATTCATTTTGTATGATCATTCTCTATGTTTAGAAGCTTGCCGTCACGTGGCAAATAAAAGGAAATGATCGCTTCCAGGTCACAAGCAGTCCTTAAGGCACCAATGAATAATAATAATAATAATAATAATAATAATAATTTATCGCCCGCTCTACACATAATACTCAGTATCTGGTGGGCACCAGGCCCATGTCTCATTAGAAACCCCGTTGTTATTCAATCTTAAGTTGTCTGGAAACCCCCAATTGCTTTACATTAAAAAGAAATTACATTTGCGTAAGACTTTCTAAGAAAAAAAAAGTAGTATATTTCAAGCTGATGTTCTAAATTAAAAATATGAATAAAAGAATATTTTCAAAAAGATATAAAATAGCGAAAAACGTGCTAGAAAATCCCTCCTGTGAAAATATAATTTTCTGAGTGTTGTAACTTCTTGATTCGCTCTTGAGCTGTATATCTGTTTATCTGTCTATCTAAATTTGTTCATACTCCTACCTAGCCGATTCGAAGCTTACATATCTAGCTCACTCTGTCATTTTTCCACACCTGTGTTCTTAAATCTTTTGTGTTTCTTTGTTTAGGTGCGTCGAACAAGGAAGATTCATATTCATGAATAAAACTACTTATTTGAACTCGATGCAGTTCTACAGTTTGGAATATGAGAAATAAATTACTGAAAAATGGGATAAACTTCATTTCAGCTTTAGAGAAAACAATATCTACGCTAAGATTTTACGTAGGTAAACCAATGAAACGCAAATTAATACAGCAAAAAAGAAGCATTTATTTTTCGTAGCAATTATTAGTTTATCTACACCATTACATTCTTTACCAATGCACTTTGACCGAATGCTTATCCACAGATTTCATTGGTCGAACATTATACGGTATTTTTTCCGATTAAAATTAAAATGAATAAACAAAAAAGCCTATGAACTTATCTATCTATCTATCTATCTATCTATCTATCTATCTATCTATGTGCTTGTATAAAAATATATGGTTCAATTAATACATCCGATTAAAATTAAAATGAATAAACAAAACAGCATATGAAATCATCTATCTATCTATATATATATCTATCTATGTGCTTGTATAAAAAAAAATATGATTCAATTAATACATCCGATTAAAATTAAAATGAATAAACAAAAAGCCTATGAACTTATCTATCTATCTATCTATCTATCTATCTATCTATCTATCTATCTATGTGCTTGTATAAAAATATATGGTTCAATTAATACATCCGATTAAAATTAAAAATGAATAAACAAAACAGCCTATGAAATCATCTATCTATCTATATATATATCTATCTATGTGCTTGTATAAAAAAAATATGATTCAATTAATACATCCGATTAAAATTAAAATGAATAAACAAAAAAGCCTATGAACTTATCTATCTATCTATCTATCTATCTATCTATCTATCTATCTATCTATGTGCTTGTATAAAAATATATGGTTCAATTAATACATCCGATTAAAATTAAAATGAATAAACAAAACAGCCTATGAAATCATCTATCTATCTATATATATATCTATCTATGTGCTTGTATAAAAAAATATGATTCAATTAATACATCCGATTAAAATTAAAATGAATAAACAAAAAAGCCTATGAACTTATCTATCTATCTATCTATCTATCTATCTATCTATCTATCTATCTATCTATCTATGTGCTTGTATAAAAATATATGGTTCAATTAATACATCCGATTAAAATTAAAATGAATAAACAAAACAGCCTATGAAATCATCTATCTATCTATATATATATCTATCTATGTGCTTGTATAAAAAAAATATGATTCAATTAATACATCCGATTAAAATTAAAATGAATAAACAAAAAAGCCTATGAACTTATCTATCTATCTATCTATCTATCTATCTATCTATCTATCTATGTGCTTGTATAAAAATATATGGTTCAATTAATACATCCGATTAAAATTAAAATGAATAAACAAAACAGCCTATGAAATCATCTATCTATCTATATATATATCTATCTATCTATGTATCTATCTATCTATCTATCTATCTTGTGCTTGTATAAAAAAATATGATTCAATTAATACATCCGATTAAAATTAAAATGAATAAACAAAAAAGCCTATGAACTTATCTATCTATCTATCTATCTATCTATCTATCTATCTATCTATCTATCTATGTGCTTGTATAAAAATATATGGTTCAATTAATACATCCGATTAAAATTAAAATGAATAAACAAAACAGCTTATGAAATCATCTATCTATCTATATATATATCTATCTATGTGCTTGTATAAAAAAATATGATTCAATTAATACATCCGATTAAAATTAAAATGAATAAACAAAAAGCCTATGAACTATCTATCTATCTATCTATCTATCTATCTATCTCTATCTATCTATCTATCTATCTATGAATAAACAAAAAGCCTATGAACTTGTATAAAAATATATATGTTCAATTAATACATCCGATTAAAATTAAAATGAATAAACAAAACAGCCTATGAAATCATCTATCTATCTATATATATATCTATCTATGTGCTTGTATAAAAAAAATATGATTCAATTAATACATCCGATTAAAATTAAAATGAATAAACAAAACAACCTATGAAATTATCTATCTATCTATCTATCTATCTATCTATCTATCTATCTATCTTTGTGCTTGTATAAAAAATATATGGTTCAATTAATACATCCGATTAAAATTAAAATGAATAAACAAAACAGCCAATGAAATCATCTATGTATCTATCTATCTATCTATCTATCTATCTATCTATCTATCTATCTATCTATCTTTGTGCTTGTATAAAAAATATATGGTTCAATTAATACATCCGATTAAAATTAAAATGAATAAACAAAACAGCCAATGAAATCATCTATCTATCTATCTATCTATCTATCTATCTATCTATCTATCTATCTATGTGCTTGTCGTATTAATAATATATGGTTCAATTAATACATCCGATTAAAATTAAAATGAATAAACAAAACTGCCTATGAAATCATCTATCTATCTATCTATCTATCTATCTATCTATCTATATATGTGCTTGTCGTATTAATAATATATGGTTCAATTAATACATCCGATTAAAATTAAAATGAATAAACAAAACTGCCTATGAAATCATCTATCTATCTATCTATCTATCTATCTATCTATCTATCTGTCTATCTATCTATCTATCTATCTATCTATCTATCTATGTGCTTGTCGTTAATAATATATGGTTCAATTAATACATCCGATTAAAATTAAAATGGATAAACAAAACAGCCAATGAAATCATCTATCTATCTATCTATCTATCTATCTATCTATCTATCTATCTATCTATCTATCTATCTATGTGCTTGTCGTATTAATAATATATGGTTCAATTAATACATCCGATTAAAATTAAAATGAATAAACAAAACAGCCAATGAAATCATCTATCTATCTATCTATCTATCTATCTATCTATCTATCTATCTATGTGCTTGTCGTATAAAAATATATATGGTTCAATTAATACATCGATGTATCCAAATTTATTTAGAGGTATATCAATTGCAAGAAGACGGAATGCATGGTTGTTAGCAAAAGGAACAGCTCAAGCTGCAAATTACAAATTGGAGAACCAAAACCAAACGCGTACAAAAATATAAATAGCTGGGAAATGTTTTGAAAAAAGAGGGAAAGTGCAACACTGAAATCTAAGTGTGTATTGGAATAATGAAATAAGGCTTCCAAAATCTAAGTATTAAGAAAGAGAAACTTTAAGGTAGAAGCAAAGAAAAGATTACTGAAATTTTATATAATAACAGTTCTCATATATGGCAGTGAATGATGAACAATCTCATCACAGACGAAAAAGAGACATGAAGCAACAGAAATGGGCTTCGACAGAAAGTAGCTGAGAATACCATGTGAAAAACGACGAATATTTAAAGAAAAGAGAAACAGTTACATTTTCTAGCGCACATAATGAGGAAAGAGGGCTTGGAGAATTAGATACGCATTGGACAGTTTGAAGGCAAGATGGACAGAGCAAAACAACGCATAACTTACATGACGAATGACAGAACCAGGTTTAGGAGAGATAAGAAAAAGACAAAAGTTAAGAACTACAAAGGACAGGAAGTTGTGGAGAGCAATGATCGTCATCGTCCTGAAAGGATGCGGTACATAGAAGAAAGAAAGAAATGAATGACAGTCAACATGTGCAGCTGTCGAATTATGAATTTCCGACATGTCTAGTTTTATCAAAATTAGACATCGTTTTATCTAAAAAGATGTGAACTATTTGAAATGTTAACAGAATAAGAAACTAATTCACTTCCATTTTTAACCAAATTTTGAATATTATAAAAGACAATAGAGGCAGATTATATTAACAATTAAAAAAATAAACTGCAAAATATGTTACATCTTTTTATATGTCCTTGAGAAATTCTAAAGAAATATTCTGTACATAAACATTTCTGAAGTATTTGTATCTGAGGAGCTTGCACTATATGCAAGATTGGATTTTTGTGAATAGGACGGAAGTTGGTATTATTATAGATCATATATAATGTGGAGTTCACAGGGTTGCCCTCTTCGAAGATAAAGGACCAACACAAAACAACACTGAGAGCCACTGAACTTGAGCCTAAATCGTTTGCAACTCAAGCACATGACCGTACCAACAGGCGATGTTACATCACCATCGGAATGAAAATCTTGAAACCACAGAAAGAGAAAAGGAAGAAGTCAAAAGAAAAAAGAGAAAGCCTCGACAAAATCGACTTCGTACTCCAACATTACAACGCACTAAAGTTCATCGGCTCTGTTAGACATTTTCATGACGGTCGTCCTCGAGTATAGAATCCAGAGGTTGGCAGTGAATATTTCGGAGAAAGTAGGAAAGCGTTGTGCAGGTTCGCAGTGGATATCGCAGCAAAGTAGCAGGGCGTAGTTCTTCCGTCTGTCATGTTCGCCGGACAGGTTGCCTCTGGTCCTCCCGATAGGAGAAACAAAGATGGCCGCCTTTATACACGACGAATACAGTGTTGTGCTGCTTCTGATTGGTCAACCTTCTATTGGTCGACTATAACGGGAAATAAGTCATTCTGACTCGCTCACTAGTTATATACGGCATATACCCAAAAAACCGTAACAGGCTCGTCCATGCAATTGGTCTATTTAGTTATTAAAACCATAATCATAAAGGAAGCGATCAGAAAAGAAGAAATTAAATTCTTGGATACGAGATAAAACCGACGGCGATATTTATTTGTTGCTTTTACTTGATGAAAATATGATACGTCTAATTCTTTCTCCGTAATTAATAGCCGTTGATTAATACATTCCTAAAATAAACGTTATTAATGAATATGTACAATGTTTTGCGTTACGTAAAATAACTTGTACCAACGTACTGGGCAAAGTTTTCGGATGTTATTTTCCGAAGTGATCTTTACCTTTAATTTATTTTTATTTGGTCATTAAGCACAGTCTTCGAGGTTTAGGACATATAGCAAGAATGGAAGAGTTAAGGTTTCCACAATTTTTATTCAATGAGCTCACGTCAGGGAAAAACACCAGGGAACAAGGATCATTTCAAAACAATACAGAAAGCCACTGGACTTGAGCCTAAATCGTTTGAAACATAGACACAATACCATACCAACAGGCGATGATCCACCCCCCTTGGAAGGAAAAAAGCTTCGAAGCTACCAGAAGAGAAAAGTAAGACGTCAAAGGACAAGAGAGAAAAGCTCGACAACATCGACTTTGTACTCCAACATTACTATGCATTCAATGTCATCGGCACTTCCATGCAAGAATTGGTGCAATTAGTCATCAAAGTCATAATCAAGAGACCAGAAAAGGAGACATTCTTTCCTACGAGATAAAGCCGACGACAACAAATATGGGTTTACTCTCATTATTTTTCAACTTGTGTATTAGCCAGGGAAGGCATGGTGGAATCGAGAGCCGAGTTCGAATTCCAGTCAAATCCATTACATTCACTTCCGTGCTAATACCCTTTGGAAAGGTATGAATCCTCTTCTTCTGCCTTTCCTGCTATGGGTAAATAACCGGGTTCTATAGACTTGGATGGCAACTGGTCTACTGCAGAATGAAATGGCAAAATACTGCGGGAAAATAATCTGCCTCGTCAGTCATATATCGAAAGATAAATGATCGATTAAGCGTGTATCCAGTATGGCACATAACTGACTGATTAGCCTGAGAATCGTGCCAAGGTTTTTCTTAAATAATGGATTCAGAAGAACATAAATCATTGGTATTTAGCAAAATTTTCACAGCTATCACTTTGACAAAAAGTGAAGAGTTATCCTCAATTCCGTAATATAAGGGTTTAACATGTGAAACATATTTGTATTTTATAATCTATATATATTTGTATTTTATAATATATATATATATATATATATATATATATATATATATATATATATATATATATATATATATATATATATTAATCTATATTAATCTATATTAATCTCCCGAACCAATAAAACTGTCAAACTGACCAAGAGAATTCAGAGAAGCATGGATCCATCCAGCTCTTATCTCAAATAACAACTTAAAAGAGACTGTTTGATCAACACAAGGATTGTTTAAAAAAATCATGTTAAAAAGATAAAAGAAAAATTAAAAAAAAAACAAATGAAAACTACAGACAAAAGTTAATTTACACGATTAAGACATTCATTTGTGTAGTTGACTGCTATGAGAAAGAATCATTTTTTTCTCCTGATGATGGCCATGTTGGCCGAAACTAGTCGAGGAATCTAAATGAAATAATAATAAAAAAAAACGAAAGAATATTAATCTACAACCCCGTGTGTCTGAAGATTTTAATCTTTTGATATTTTTTATTTTTCAAAATATATATATATATATATATAGATGGATGTCTCGCCATTTAAATCATTAACCTTTTACATTAGTTTTGTGTGAATAATTCATTGTATTTGTAAATTGATTGCACGTTTATTATATATAAAATATATATATATATATATATATATATATATATATATATATATATATATATATATATATGCGCCAATGACATGTTATGCGTTAGTCTTCGTTACTAAAATATCACAATTCCTCAGTGCGACTAGACAGCCGAATGCCCAAAGGAGGATCGAAACACAACGATTTGGTATCAGTCAGATCTTCTACCACTGATCTATCTTCACTGGGCGGAGTTACGCGGCTAAATCTCGCGTATTGTTTTTACGAATGTAAACAAATGCCAATCAGCCAAAGTGCTCCATTCATTTTTACTGAAGAGTTCTACATTAGCTCAGGTGGCTGTTGTTTATAGAATTAGCTTATCACTCAACAGTGCTCGCTTGAAATATATTTTCAACAGATAAATTATATACAAATGAGAGAAAAAACAGATGGGGTAAAAATCCACAGATTTTTTAAAAAATTGCTCAATACAAAGTAGAGCAAAATATTATTATAATATTCTCTTCATAATAAATTACACTAAAAACATTTTACATCGCCACTCAGAAGCGTTCATGCTTCGGTACTAAAATGGTACCTATTCAGGCGATGGTAGATAACTAATGATAAGAATGATATATTGGGGAAATTTAAAAATAAATCCTTACCTCTTTTCGTAAGTGATGTGGGGCCAAAGTCGGGACCACAGAAGGAAAACACGGAACACGGATTAGATGTAAGAAAGATATATTAACAACAAGTTACAGAGATAGTGTAAGAGGAGCTTACTATATGTTGGTGTCCAATACTGGTAGTCGTACGCGGCTCTCACTGTTTCTCTGTGTCTCTCTAGAGTGTTGTGTCGCATACTTAATATAGACCTGGAAGAGTCTATTGTGTTGGTAGTTCCGGTCTCACAATACCCCCCTTCCAAGAGTTTTCTTTTTGAAAAGGAGAGAAAAAAAGAAAAATGTTAATACTTTTTCCTTTTGGGGTTTACGTCGAGCGGTTGAGTAAATTTACTTTTCCTATATGAGCGTCGCACTTCAGGAGAGACTTGGGGTATGTCTAGATCGAACTAGAGATCTTGATGCGTGAGCCACAGCTTTTCGCGAACCATCTGGCAGTTTATGTAAACTGCAAGCAATGCCGTACGAGCTTGCATCACTTGCGACTATGATGTCGAGACTAGGGTAGTAATGGGTGAGGGAGAGGTCTGAAGTAAGAGTTTTCTTGTTCTTCTCGAATGCGTCTTGGCATTCCGGGGTCCATGACCATGGTTTATCCTTTTTTAAGAGTTGGTTGGGCGGCCAATCAAATTTTGCATGTTCTTAATAAACCCCTTGGTAAAAATTTAGCTAAGGCCGCGGGAAGCTTTGTAACGCTTGAACGTTATCTGGGGCCGGCATGTTTCTGATCGCGTTGGCTCGTATTTGATTGGACTTCTTTTTTACGTAGACCGTGGGGTGCTGCCCACCGCTGCAATCTATTTTGACAGAATACCTGCTTGTTCGAGTCTATCTAACTCTTTATTGATTTGCTCTAGAGCAAACGAAAGGGACATTCCGTTTCTTTTTGAATACTGGTTGTGCACCGTCCTTCACCTTGAAGTTAGCTTTCATTTTAGTACATTTCCCAAGGCCGCCAGAAAAAAACCTGGGGAAATTGTTGTTTGAGTTACTTTTTTAGATTTACCAAATTGGACGCTGTACTTTGTATCTTGCGACAAAATGTACTCATTGGGCAATCCCAAAAGATTGAATTTTTTCTATCCAATCTGTTCCAAATAAATTATCTAGAAGTTTTTACGTGGCTTTTTTGCTTTTGTAACTCCATTTTGTGTTACTGTACCTCACCTAAAATGTTAATCTTTTCGCCAGTTACGGATTTTGCTGTTTTATCCGTTTTAATAAGGTCGGCTTGTTTAATTTTCGCCAAGTACGCCAATTAATGGTTGAGAGATCGGGACCCGAGTCGCTTGGAATTTAATGGAATTATTGAAAATATCAAAGTTACATATTTCCTTAAATTCCATCAGCAATATCGTCAGATTTAGCTTGTCTAATTTATTTTTTTGGTTTTCTCGTTCTGTTAGCGTACCAGCACATTTAATCCCACTTTTATTGCAATTTTTGCAATACTTTTTGTTTTTAACTGGACAGAATTTCATCAATGCCATTTACCAAATGGTAACATGGTCCGGGCGGTTTTTTTTAACCTATTTGGGTTTTGATTACTGCGTAATTTAGGACATGAGATTTGCCTTTGTCTTTTGAGGGGAATAGGAGGTAGACTTGCTTCTGATTTTATTAATCTGAGCCACACCTGATTCCTCGATAGTGTTTGAGTCACACTTTGCTAGATATTACTCTTTGACAATCCTCTGCCAGTTTTGGAGAGTTAATCCTGTTCGTTCTCAGAAGGTCAGTAGCCGTCGTCTGACTTCGGCGTCTTCTGCTGATACTAGACCTTGTGCGAAAATCAAGCGCAGAAATCATCGGCAGTCAGTTCGGCTAGTTCAAAAATCATTATCAGAGCTTATTTACCGATGCTGCAACCGTTAGAAAATCTTGATGGTTGTTTTTGACAGTTCAGGCATTTCCAAAGTTTAATGAAACAAAGGTATTGTTAGGCCCAGCCGATAGTAAAGTCTCTGAAAATCAAAGTCAGTGGTTTTTCTTGGGTAGTATGAAGTCTACTACTATGTTCGTTCCCATTTTGTCAATAGTAGACGTACCTTTTTTTACTGGGCCATTGTTCTAATCTACGTTGAAAATATCTTCGTAGTGCCTGAAAATCCTCGATCGTTTTCGTTCTCTGGTTTGAAAAGGTTTCCATTGAATTGTAATTGTACTCTGGGAGAATATTGTATCTTTTTCAGAGTTTGAGCCTTTTAATGCATTCTTTAAGTTATTTCTGTTGTAGTTCAGTATTCTGAAGCGTAATTTGTTGGAATTCCATTTGTTGTTTATGTAATTCCAAAAATAGTTTTTGTCTTTCTTCTGATTTTTGTTGCTAATCCAAATTTATTTTTAGCATTTGGGCATTTACTTTTGAAAATATTCCATATTTAGACAAACAAAATGACAATTTTTTTTGTTGCTTTGAAACCTGTGTACCAAGGAGGAGGTAAAAAAAAAATCTTGATAGGTTTTTTTTTTTTTTAAAAAAAAAAATATATGGTCAGACAAATTTAGTTAAACTAAACTAATTATGTGTTTAGCTTTTTTTGAGATTCCGTGGTTCCGTTGATTTTAACGTAATTGTATAAATTTTTTCACCACACTTATGTATTTTTTTTTATAAAGGTAAAAAAAGAAAACTCACCCTCAGTGAATTTGAGGGGAGAATAATTTTATGCACGAGTTCAACTCAGTTACATAAAAATTTTTTTATAGTTTTTTTTTGAAAACTTGAGCACAATGGTAGTACTTCGCTCTTGTGTTTGTCAGTTTGTTTTATGAACAAACTGTTTTTTTTGGGGAGAGTGTGAAATCGTTCTCAATGTTATTTGGACATACTTTACTATTCCGTAGATGTCGAATCGCTAGTTCGTCAATTCTGTTTGGTATCGGAATATATTTTTTTTTTTATGTAGACATTGAGTTGCGCGTTTAAATCGCTAATGTAATAATACAGCTAATTTCTCGTTCAACACTGCTGTGGGAACGCGGAGTTTCTGTGTATTTTTAGTACTCTGTCGCTATTGATATGGTGAGAACAGAATTCAGAATCTTTCTGTCACCACACCGATGGGACTGGTAAGGTATTGCGGTTTTCGACGTGAATGCATTTGTCAAATTCTTCGTCGACACAGATGTGGGACTGTAAGTATTGAGGTTTCGGCGTGAGGAGTTTCTCGAATTCTCCTCGCCACTTGATGTGGGGCCAAATTCGAAACACAGAAGGAAAAATGGCGGAACACGGATTAGATGTAAGAAAGATATATTAAAACAGGTTACAGAGATAGTGTCCGGATCTTACTATATGTTAGTGTCCAATACTGGTGGTCGCAATACGGCTCTCACTGTCCTGTCTCCTTCTCTAGAATGTTGTATCGCATACTTTATATAGACCTGAAGAGTCCATGCTAGGTAGGTAGTTCCATCTCACAATAAATAACTTAAAGGGATACATAAGGGGAGACATACGAAAAGAGTAGAAAAAATTTTTTTTTTTAAATTTCACTAATAAATCATTTTTATCATTATTTAATTTATTCCATCTTAAAAAGAGGTACTGTCTTGCACTGGAATCGAACTTAGAAAATGAATTAATTTAAAAAGTTTGAACCAATTTTATTGCAATAAAATAAAAAATTATATACATATTCAAAAAATCCCTTGATAAAAGTTACCGGAGGTGATTGTTAATGAATAATAAATTTTGTCACCTTTATAACATATTTACATTAATAATTTTTTAAAAAATAATTTAAAGCTCTACTTAGTATTGAGCTTTTAAGGTTTCATTTTTTCGTTAGCAAATTTATTCCTAAACAAAAACTTTCTTGAATATATATATATATATATATATATATATATATATATATATATATTTGAGTTATGAAGAACTAGGTAAAATGTTGGGAAAGGATATGATAAGTGTCCTATAAATCAATGTAAATTCCCCATTACATTTAATGAAAATAAACACTATAAGGTACCATTGTAATATTTATTTATATAAATATTTTTAAATATTTTGGCCATCATTTGAAAACAGTGTTTTTGATGATCCGGAAATAATGAGCTAAAAGGATTTTGGTGAAATCCGGTTATTGTAATGGTACCTTAACCTGTCTGTTTTTCATTACATATATATATATATATATACATATATATATATATATATATATGTATAAAATAATCAATATCAGTAAAAGTTTATTGCTTAAAAATTAATCCCATAAATATAAAAATGACTTTTGTGTGTAAATTAAAAATATAAATTATTTTTATGTTTTATATATTTGGTCAAAATGATGACAATGAGTTTAACCGTTTTTTACTGTTTTACATTTTTTAAAGACATGTCTTTTGCTTTGGAAAAGTATTAATTCCCTGACGAAAAAAAATAATTCATTACGTAGATTTATATTGAGAACAAAATTCAAGATAGCGGCATATCGAGAATTTTCCTATATATATATATATATATTATTTCCCCATTTTGATAATTTAAGACCAGATTTGAAATTTATCTCTAGGAGAAATATTTCATTCACTTTTATATTCGTGTATAAGTTCCCCTTTATGTTCATAGATACATTTTAGTATTTCTGCAAATTTCTGTAAAAGCTAGAAAGGATATGCATTGTGTCAATATATTTCAGATATAGCACTTCAGAATTATATTTTGTTATAAGTATATTTTATTCTGAATAAATATCCATAAAATCTGGATTTTACTGCGCCTGATAAAAGAAGATTTATACAGCTCAAATATCCATATTATTTCAATAGCAAGGATTGTATGAAATACATATAGAATTTAAGACGACAAAAGATAAAAATTGTGATTGTAATAAACAAGATTAAAACTGAAATGCTACCTAAAACCAAATAATGATCCATTATTAAAATACACTTGGTTTTTATATCCAAATAATAAAAAACCATATCCAAAATAATTTTAAAGAGATTATTTCTGTAAGAAAAATTCCAATCAATTCAATAATAATTTACAATAATAATAATAATAATAATAATAATCCAAGTTTTCCTACAGTAATGAAAAGATGTCGCAGGACAAAGTGGATGTACTGCATTTGGTACTGGCATAATAATACAGTATACCTATTTTTGAATTCCTCCCACCCTTTCTTTATATGAAAATATATATATATATGTATTCTGAACGTATTTTCGTATGGCATTTAACTGACACACACACACAAAAATCGAAATTCACACAAATACATGCTAATTTATTTAATTTAAAGATTAATAAAGAGAAATTGAGGAAATTCTGTTAATCCGCTTATTTATATACACCACTCTGTTAGACTAAATAGTTATCATTTGGCGAAAAAGAAATCTAAAACGAGATTCTTTAACTTCCAGAATATTTTAATGAGGGTTTTTCCTGTATTTAGCGTACTTTCTTTACTGTTTTATCTTTCCAAAAAAGTTTCAAACCAAAATATATATATATATATATATATATATATATATATATATATATATATAAATTTTTCATACATTCCATTTTAAGGGTTTCATTATTGAATATTTTCAAAGTTTTTTGGAAGAATGTGTGTTTGTGGAAGTATCCGTAGAAATTCTTTTCTGCTAGTTCAAATATGTTATGATTCAATATTGTAATGTCTTTTAAAACAAAACACCAAACATTGATTTCGTCGTCGAATAACGTTAGGACAGTTTCTTCCACTATCTTTAGTCCCATGAATTAAATAAGAAAAAAGGTTCCAGAACATTAGAAACACGTAATAAAAATGGATCAATTTTTGGTTTTATCTTTTCACTGATATATTTATATATATATATATATATATATCATATATATATATATATATATGAATAAATATGATAAGATATTAAATATTTATGGGATCAATTACTCAATATCAGAAGTGTAAATATAAATCCAACATAGGTCTAGCAATGAGGGGACAATCTGTAATAAATTAAAACCCTTATATTTAGACTGCCCTAAGAAAATGTATGATTTTGCAAATTGACATATCCAAATATATATATATATATATATATATATATATATATATATATATATAATAGATCCATCCATATATATATATCCCAGTGTGTCAAACGATTCCAAGAGGGAATTAACAGGCATAATCCATAACTGACATCCATCCAATGGCACATGGAATGTGAACAACAAATCCATCGACCGAAATATCCATCAGTCCATTCCATCCAATCCCAAGGTTTCATATTCATCTCTCCATGGATCACATTTCATCCATAAATAATGAGGATAACAGTCCAATAATCTATCCCAGTAAACTCTTGATTAATAATTTATTTTTAAAAATTGTTTATTTCATCCATCTATCCTGTCTGTCTAAAGTCATCTAATAGCAAATAACGAGAACCATCCATCAAATGGAACCTATCGTCCAGTTTATTGCATATTCATTCATATATATATATGTATATATATATATCCATATATATATATATATATCCCAGTCTATTCATATTTCATTCATCTATCTATCTATCTATCTATCTATCTATCCCAGTGTGTGTACAATCGTCTATCGTTCTATCTTCCATCTATCTATCTATCTATTATTTTTCTTATATCTATGGTGTCTAAAATTTAAAAAATTATCTAAAAGTGAAACATTTAGAGAAAAATTCCGATCCCAGTTCATCCATTATTATAGTATATAGGATAGATAGATAGATAGATAGATAGATGAATCTATCTGATAGATAGATAGATCTGATCCCAGATCTAGATAGATAATGGAATAGATGAATAGATAAAAAGCATTCTGGGAAGATAGATAGATAGATAGATAGATAGATATGTATATATATATATAGATATTCTTTCCAACTATTTATGCCTAATTTATCTATCCCAGTAGATACATATATATACATACATATATGGGTGGTGGATATGGTAGAAATGGAATTAGATTATTTGGAGGATGAAGAAATTGAGTCGATAGATAGACATTCATTATCTAGACGCGTCATCCATCTTTTGATGTTTTTCTTCTCTGATAACATGGCGCCCAAACTGTGTCTTTTGTATATTTTTTTGTTGTTTTTTCCCTATCTTTAATCAAACATTCCCTGTTCTTTCATCTATCTATCACATGTGGTTGGAATTTCGCTTCCTCTCTTACAAAGACAGACAGTTTAGAGAGCAGCGGCGCTATGTCAGAGAGTTTGCTTTTTCATGAGAGATTCTATTCTTTAAACGTTTGAAATGTTCAATTAAGGATCGCTTGCAGTCTTAAGGAGGTTGGTCACGTGTCGTTAGCGCCAGTGTTTTTCTCAGAGGAATTTTGGCCATCTGAATGCTAAGCCTGTCGCGTTCTCTTTTGCTCATCACTTTGCAAAAAATTATCTATCTAAGCATGTTAATTATTTTCATTTTTCTATCTATCTATCTATCCATCTCTCTATCTATCTATTCATTCATTTTCTGTTGTTGTTTAATTATCTATCCTTCATTTTCTATCTATTCTTCTATCTATCTATCTGTCTATCTTTCTATTCCTTTCTCCCTTTTTGGTATCTATTCATTCATTCTGTTTTTATTTATCTATCTTTTTTGTTCATTGTTTTTTTGTCTGTCTATCTTTTTTTGTTCCATCTACTTCATTCTATTTTTTTATCTATATACCTAATCATTTCATCTATCTATCATTCATCTATCTATCTATCTATCTATCTATCTATCTATATGTGTGCCTGTATAATGATGTTATAATAACTTTGAAATAAAAATGAGTGGGCAAGAAAAAAAATTTGAATTTAATCGTTCTATGCTTCATAACGTCATCTGTTTGAAACTAGCGTTTCAATGCCCATAATGAGACGTAGTGAAATGAAACTAGAACGTCTGGAATCTTAAAAACATTTAAATAATATAATAATTTTAATGTTCTTGGGTGAAAATTGACATCTCGATTAATATTTGCTTCCCTCTCTCGTTTGGCATTTGCTGTCGGCTAAAAATTAGTTTCGAGAAAGACACACAATCCAGATACGCGAATGCTACTGATATAGAGACAGCTCAGGAATATCGAACTCATTTCTCTGTCAAATACCTCTGTATTTATTAGGATTAGTTTATACGTCCCAAAACTGCAGGCCAATTAATTTGAGTTACAATAAATCACGTGTGGGAAAGTAAGTAACTTTAGCGACAATGAAGCTGGCCAAATCCCGAGCTTTAGCTGTAGAAGTTGCCCAACGATTGGAGGTAGAAATGATAGTAGCTATTTATTATACTAAGTTTAGCTTCAATCTTCAGACATGAAAAGATACAAGTAGAGAATTATAGGTTGATAGATAAAAAAGAGACCGAAATAAGGTAACTTTAATAGAATTTACGTATAAGAAGCAGACGGAAACAGAATGCTAAATAGGCACGTAGGCGTATAAATATGAATAGATATATATATATATATATATATATATATATATAGAGAGAGAGAGAGAGAGAAAGAGAGAGAGAGAGGAGATAGATAGATGCCATCTTAGATAGATAGATAGATAGATATGGGTGGGGCAGACATGGAAAAGAATAAAACCAATACGAACTGATTAAGACAGATATATAGATACATAAATGAATAGAGAAATGATTCTTAATAGACTATACAGATATAAACAGACTGAAATAGATGAAGAGGTCTGTCAATATAGTCATGGATGGACTAAATATATATATATATATATATATATATATATATATAGGGAGAGAGAGAGTGAGAGAGAGGGGAGGAGAGGGATAGACAGACAGATAGATAGATAGATAGATAGATAGATAGATAGATAGATATGACTAACCTGAGATTGTTACCTGTGAACAGATGGATATAAACAAACAGATGAATACATACAGACTGAGATAGACATATAGAAATGAATAAACGATAATGATAAAGGTGGCTACACACTTATGTTAAGACTGCGAGCTAGGTAAATAGAAATGGAATCAAATATGACCAGATTAATATAGATAGATAGATTGATAGATAGATAGATAGATACACAGATAGAAAGACAGATAGATAACTGACTGATATTAAATATTTTGATAGATAGATATGTAGATAGATAACTGAATGAGATTAGATAGATAGATAGATAGATAGATAGATAGATAGATAGATAGATAGATAGATATTAACATAATTAGATAAATCTGAATACGCTGAGGTATATTACTTTTTGTTTTAGTTATGTAAAAATGTTTTTAGAGTGAATAAAATTAGAACGAATCTAAGAGAGATATTTTGATTCATTTATTAACCATTGGCTCCCGTGAACTGTCTGCGTGCCAGAGGACCATTTCAATAACAGGTTGTATTTCTCGGCAGCTTTGCGCACATCTCACCTTTACCCGGACTTGAGATTTATTTTCATTTACTTTAGTAATTTTTTCTTAGTTGGTCTGTCTCTACTAGCCCAACGGGTTTAATTGGCTCTGGTATTTCTATAGAGCCGAGGCTAGAAATAAATTCATGTTTTTATTTTCCGTACTAATAATTGTAATATAGATAGATAGATAGATAGATAGATAGATAGATAGATAGATAGAAAAATGACTGAGATTAGACCGATAGATACACAGATAAGCGACTGAGATTAGAGAGATAGATAGATAAGTGACTGAGATTAGATAGACAGATAACTGGTCGACATTAAATAGATAGATAGATAGATAAATAGATAGATAGAAAACTGACTGAGATTAGACAGATAGATACACAGATAACCGACTGAGATTAGAAAGATAGATAGATAGATAACTGACTGAGATTAGATAGATAACTGATCGACATTAGATAGATAGATAGATAGATAGATAGATAGATAGATAGATAGATAGAAAACTGAGATTAGATATATAGATAGATAAATGACTGAGATTAGATATATAGACAGATAGATAGAAAACTGATTGAGATTAGATAGAAAACTGACTGAGATTAGACAGATAAATACACAGATAAGTAACTGAGATAGATAGATAGATAGATAGATAGATAGATAGATAGATTTTAATGGCCTGAATGTTCATGAAATTTTAGAGAATATGCGTTCTCAAACATTCAAGCCGGTAAATGGATTTAATACTGTTTAATAAAGAGAACAGCATTTACTTAAATTAATTTTACCTATTACAACAATGTATAAACAAAAAATATTAAATAATTGTCGAACTTAGCGCATTTTATTATATATTGTCATTGTTTACGTTAAGGTACGTTTCGTGAACAGATATGATCGATCGAGAAAAATCGTTCAAGATTGTGTGTTTAAAAGCATTAATTTGTACTGCTAACCAGACGATTCTTTATAGCTTAGTAATATAGCACGTCAGATCAAATGACGGTTCCGTGACACAGATTTAGTTTCTTTTAGAGAACACATTATTACGAAATTTTTCGAACATTCAGGCCGGTAAAAGTATTGTTTAATTTAAAAAACAAAACAAAACAAAAAAAAAAAAAACAGAGAATAAATTGTATCTATTAAATTAAAGTATGAACAGAAAATATATTAAATAATTGTCGGACTTAGCCCATTTGTATGTGTATATATATATATATATATATATATATATATATATATATATATATATATAGAGAGAGAGAGAGAGAGAAAGAGAACTAAGGAGATTAGATAGTTTTTCTGTTTATACATTATTTTATAGATATAATTTATAAATGGTCTATTTTCTAATTAAACAGTTACCAGCCTGAATATTCGCGAAATTTCGTAGCAAATATGCGCTCTCCGACAGGAATCGAACTCGTAACCCTTATGGAAACCGTCCATATAGCTTCATGTGTTGTTACCATTCAGCCACAGAGAAGCGTTTGGTTAGTGATGTGGGTGCCAAAGTTGGGACCACTGAAGTAAAACACGGAACACGGATTAGATGTAAGAAAGATATATTAACAACAGGTTACAGAGATAGTGTAAGCGGAGCTTACTATATGTTAGTGTCCAATACTGGTAGTCGTACGCGGCTCTATGTCACTCTGTCACTGTCTAGAGTGTTGTGTCGTATACTTAATATAGACCTGGAAGAGTCTATTGTGTAGGTAGTTCCGGTCTGACAATACCCCCCTTCCAAAGAGTTTTCTTTTTGAAAAGGAGAGAAAAAATAAAACTGTTAATACTTTTTCCTCTTGGGATTTACGTCGATCGGTTGAGTAAATTTCCTTTTCCTTCCTGAGCGTCGCACTTCAGGAGAGACTTGGCGCATGTCGAGATCGAACTAGAGATCTTGATGCGTGAGCCACAGATTTTCGCGAACCATCTGGCAGTTTATGTAAAATGCAAGCACCAATGCCGTACAAGCTTGCATCACTTGCGACTATGATGTCGAGACTAGGGTCGTAATGGGTGTGGGAGAGGTCTGAAGTAAGAGTTTTCTTGAATTTCTCGAATACGTCTTGGCATTCCGGGGTCCATGACCATGGTTTGTCCTTTTTTAAAAGTTGGTTGAGAGGCCCTCTCAAATTTTGCATGTTCTTAATGAACCCTTGGTAAAAGTTAGCTAGGCCGCGGAAGCTTTGTAACGCTTGAACGTTATCTGGGGCCGGCATGTTTCTGATCGCGTTGGCTCGTATTTGATTGGACTTCTTTTTTACGTAGACCGTAGGTGCTGCCCACTCGCTGAAATCTGTTTTTGACAGAATACCTGCTTGTTCGAGTCTATTTAACTCTTTGTTGATTTGCTCTAGAGCAGCGAAAGTGACATTCCGTTTCTTTTTGAATACCGGTTGTGCACCGTCCTTCACCTTGAATTTAGCTTTCATTTTAGTACATTTCCCAAGGCCGCCAGAAAAAACCTTGGGAAATTGTTGTTTGGGTTCCTTTTTGAGATTTACCAAATTGGACGTTGTACTTTGTATCTTGCGACAAAATGTACTCATTGGGCAATCCCAAAGAGTGATTTTTTCTATCCAATCAGTTCCAAATAATTTGTCTGAAGTTTTTAATACGTAGGCTTTGAGTTTTTGGTAACTCCATTTAGTGTTACTCTAAGTATTACCTTTTGCCTAAAATGTTAATTTTTTTACGCCAGTTAATGGTTTAAAAATCGGATTTTGGAATTTTATCCGTTTTTTCCTTAAATTCCATAAGGTTGGCTTTTTTAATTTCTCGTTCTGTTGGCGTACCAGCACGAAGTTAAAAGTGCCCACTTTTATTGCAATTTTGCAATATTTTTTGTTCTTAACTGACAGAATTTCATCCAATGCCATTTACCACAATGGTAACATGGTCCAAGCGGTTTCTTTAACTTATTTGGGTTTTAGTTACTGCGGAATTTAGGACATGAGATTTGCCTTTTGTCTTTTGAGGGGGAATAGGAGATAGACTTACTTCTGATTTTATTAATCTGAGTCACATCTGATTTCTCGATAGTGTTTGAGTCACGCTTTTCAGATATTACTCTTTGAAAGTCCTCTGCCAGTTTTTGGAGAGTCAATCCTTGTTCGTTGTCAAGCTTGGTCAGTACCCGTCGTCTGACTTCGGTGTCTTCTGCTGATACTAGAAATTGTGCGAAAATTAAGCACTTAAAATCATCGGCAGTCAGTTCGGCTAGTTTAAAATCATTACAGAGCTTGTTTACCGATGCTGCAAACGTTAGAAAATCTTGCTGGTTGTTTTTGACTGTGTTCAGGCATTTCCAACGTTTGTGGAACAAGGTTGTGTTAGGCCCGAATAGTTCCGATAGGAGCTTAATAGTCTCTGAAAAATCCAAGTCAGTCGTTTTCTTGGGTAGTATGAAGTCCACGAACCTACAATGTTCTGTAGTTCCCAGTTTTCTCAGTAGAAAACGTACCTTATTTTTACTGGACCATTGTTCACAGTCTACGTTGAAAATCTCTTCGTAGCGCCTGTAAAAAGTGTCGAACTTTTTGTCGTTCTGTGGTACGTATTCAAAGGTTTCCATTGAATTGTAGATTGTACTCTTGTATCTTTTTCAGAGTTTGAGCCTTTTAATGCATTTACGAGTAATTCTTTAAGTTGTTTCTGTTGTAGTTCAGCATTTTGAAGCGTAATTTGTTGGAATTCCATTTGTTGTTTATGTAATTCCAAAAATAGTTGTTGTCTTTCTTCTGATTTTTGTTGCTAGTCCAACTTTAGTTTTAACATTTGGGCAACTACTTTTTGCAAATCTTCCATATTTAAAAATGGCAGCGCTTTTTGTTGCTTTGAAACACGTGTACTAAAAGGAGGTACACAAAAAATCTTGATAGGTTTTTGTTCCTTTTTTTTCTTTTAAAAAAAAATATGGACAGACAATCGTTAAACTAAACTAATTATGTGTTTTAGTTTTTTGAGATTCCGTGGTTCCGTTAATTTTAACGTAATTGAATAAATTTTTCACCACACTTATGTGTTTTTTTTATAGAGGTACAAAAGAGAAAAAACTCACCTCAGTGAATTTGAGGGAGAATAATTTTATGCACGAGTTCAACTCAGTTACATAAAAAACAATTAGATAGTTTTTTTTTCGAAAACTTGAGTCAATGGTAGTACTTCGGTTTTGTGTTGTCAGTTTGTTTTATGACAAACTGTTTTTTTTTCTGTGTGGAGTGTAAGAAATCGTTCTCGTAATGTTATTTGGACAGACTTTAATATTCCGTAGATGTCGAATCGCTAGTTGGTCACTGCTGTTTGGTATCGGAATATATATTTTTTTTATGTGTAGACGCTGGGTGTTGCGTTTAAATCGCTAATGTAGTAATACCAGCATAATTTCTCGTTCAACACAACTGTGGCAACGCGTGTAGTTTGTGTATTTTTCGAGTACTGTCGCTATTGATATGGTGAGAACGAAATTCTCGAATCTTTCTGTCGCCACCGATGTGGGACTGGCAAGGTATTTAAGTTTAGCCATGAGTGCGTTTCTCGAATCCTCGTCGCCACTGATGTAGGTGCCAAAGTTGGGACCACAGAAGTAAAACACGGAACACGGATTAGATGTAAGAAAGATATATTAACAACAGGTTACAGAGATAGTGTAAGCGGATCTTACTATATGTTAGTGTCCAATACTGGTAGTCGTACGCGGCTCTCACTGTCTGTCTGTGTCTCTCTAGAATGTTGTGTCGCATACTTAATATAGACCTGGAAGAGTCTATTGTGTAGGTAGTTCCGGTCTCACAATAGTAAGTTAAAGGGATACATAAGGGGAGACATACGAAAAGAGGTAAAGATTTCTTTTTTTTTTTAAATTTCACTAATAAATCATTTTTATCATTATTTGTTTACCTCACCTGAAGAGGTACTGTCTTAGTACTGAAACATGAAATTATTTTGTAGCGATGTAAAATGTTTGAACAGTAAGTTATTGCAATAAAATAAAAAAATTATGATACATATTCAACATCATCCCTTGATAAAACACCGGAGGTGTTGAAACAAAATGGCCATTTTTGTAGTGATTTTATAACATATTTACGTTATAATTTTTAAATAAATAATTATATCTGCTCTACTATGTATTGATGGATTTAAGAATAGTAATTGTTCGTTATGGGAATTTATTCCGTATACACCAATCCTATACTTGGATATATATATATATATATATATATATATATATATATATATATATATATTTCGAAGTTATGAAGAACTTCAAACCGAATTGGTAAATCAGGAGGATGAAACCCTGAGAGCTCAATGTGAAGAACAGAGCTAATATTTAATGAAAAACAGACAGTCTTTCAAGAGCCATTACAATAATTTATTTCAACAAAAATCCTTTTAAAGGATTTTGGTTTTTCATTGTTGGAAGTGTTATTTGATGATCCGAAATCTTTTAAAAAAGGATTTTGGTGAAATAAATCTTGTAATGGTACCTTAAACGTCTGTTTTCGTTATATATATATATATATATATATATATATATATATATATATATATATATAGCATAATTAAAATATCAGAAAAAGTACATCTGTAAAAGGACGAATATGCATAAATATAAAAGGAGTTTTTGTGTAAATTAGTATTTAAATTATTTTATGTTTTATATATTTTGAATAACATGAGGTCATGAGTTTAACCGTTTTCTTTTACTGTTTTACATTTTTGTAGACATGTCTTTTGGCTTGGAAAAGTATTAATTTAGAGTGTTGGAAAATAATTAGGGCGTAGATTTAAGCAGATGAGATTCGATAGCGGCAATCTCGAGAATTTTCCTTCTAAGTAAGTTACTTTCATTCTTGATAATTGTTGCATTCTTTAGATCAAATTTATCTCTATGTATAAATATTCATTCGATAAATTGTCGTGTATAAGTTCCCCTTTGTGTTCATAGATACATTTTTTTAAATTTCTGCAAATTTCCCTTATGTATAGAGAGGAACGGTTCTGGCAATATATTTCATATATAGCAGCTTCAGAATTATATTTGTTATAGGTATATTTTATTCTGAAACTATCCATAAGAATCTATAGCTCCCAATCGTTACTCAAAGAAGAAATATACAAAAGCTCCGATATCCATATTATTTCATCCACAAGGCTAAGTGAAAGACATATAGAATTTAAGACGACAAAAAGATAGCATTATGAACAAAAATAAACCAGATTAAAACTGAAATGCTACCTACTAACCAAATAACATCCATTATCTAAAACACTCTAAACAACATCCAAATAATAAAAACCATATCCAAAATAATTTTGGAAGCGATTATACCCATAAGAAAAACAACAACAACAATAATAATAACAATAATAATAATAATAATAATAATAATAATAATCCTGAAGTAGGTTTACAGTAATAAAAAAGATGTACGCACAAAATATGTACTGATTAAATACTGGCATAATAATTACAGTATACCTACTTTTGAATTCCTCCACTTTTATATATATATATATATATATATATATATATATATATATATATATATTTGAAAGGATTTTCGTAACTTGGAAAAGTTGTACATCAAAATTAATTGACACAAATACGATGCTAATTTATATAATTTAAAGATTAATAAACGAAATTGAGTAAATTCTGTTATCATTTATATATATATAACACTCTGTTACTACTACGTAGAACTTAGTGAAGGCGAGAAACAAAATCTAAAAACATTCTATAACATCAGAATATTTAATATTGCTTTTTCCTGCATTTAGCGTCACACACTTTTCCTTTTATGTTTTATCTTGAAAAAGTTTCAAAATATATATATATATATATATATATATATATATATATATATATATATATATATATATATATATATATATAAATTTTTCTTTTTATTCCATTTTCAAGGGTTTCATTGTTGACATATTTTCAAAGTTTTTATGTTTAATGTGTGTTTTGTGGAAGTAGTAGAAATTCTCACCTGTGCTAGAAGAAATATGGCTGTGATTCAATATTGTAGTGTCTTTAAAACAAAACACCAACACTTTATTGTCGTCGTCGAATAACGTTAGGACAGTTTCAGCACTATCTTTGTCCCCTTAACCAACATAAGAAAAAATATCGTCTAACATTTTATTATATTTAATAAAACAAAATTTATATCAGATTTTCCATTTTCTTATCATATTCATGATATATATGTATATATATATATATATATATATATATATATATATATATATATAACAGGTGCTATAAACATAAGATGTATATATTTATGGATAAATTGCTCAATATCCGAGTATTTTATAAAGTCAACATAATTCCACTTGAAAAATGTTATTTCCACTTAACAGAGCATCGTCAATTTTAAGTTGCATAAAAAAGAACATATACTTATAAAATTTGACTGAATATATATATATATATATATATATATATATATATATATATATATATATATATTTATATATATATATATATATGTGTGTGTGTGTGTCAAGAGCCATTCTGATGGTATATTTCATGAATTAAAAAAAAGTTTCTTGTCCATGAAGAATCTAGTTCAAAAAAAAAAGATCTTTTGCATTAAGGTTTATAGTAATCACTTTATATTTTCATATGCTCTATCTCTGATATGGATCACTTTCACCCATAAATATAGCATAACATAAAACTATATATTTATCATATTCATATAATTTATTTTTAAAAGTGTTTATTTCGCCTGTTGGCCTTGTACTGAGAAGAAATTAATAAAGAATATGAACCATCCATAAGGATGAAAACTTTGCTGATAATTTGCAAAAAATCCTTTTATATATTCATTTATATATATATATATATATATATATATATATATATATATATATATATATATATTTTATATATATATATATATCGTCGTCATCAGGAGGAATATATATGTTTTCTAACAAAATGTTGTTTAACGGACAATCCATTATCAATTTTTGTGTTTGTCTATTTTAAATATGAGTATCATAGTTATGTTTTATCGTTCATTAAAAAATTAAAAAATTAACTAAAGGAAACGTTATGTTTTTAAAGCAATCGACAGTTCATCCATTATTATAGTATTTAAGATAGATGATAGATAGATAGATAGATAGATTTGATCCTGATAGAAAGATAGATAGATGAATGTATTAATAGATATATAAAAAAAGACTACTAAAGATAGATAGATAGATAGATAGATAAAAAACAAAGAAAATAGATAGATAGATATTCTTTCTAACTTCTTTATGCCTAATTTATCTATCAGTAGATACAAGTACATACATACATATATGGGTGGTGGCATGGTAGAAATGGAATTAGAGAGAGAAGGAGGAGATATGAAGGCGAAACGATAGATAGAGATTGAAGTGATAGACGCGTCACAACTTTTGATGTTTGTCTTCTCCTGATAACATGGCGCCTAAACTGGCTCTTTTGTATATTTTTTGTTATTTTTTTCCTACTTTAGCAAACATTTCCCTGTTCTTTCCTTGGAAGTAACAGATGCAAAGATTTCAGGTGATGAAATAAAAAGACGTTAAACATCATGCAGCGGCGCTCGTCCGCGTATTTTTTTCATGTTTCTGTCTATTCTTTAAACGTTTGAAATGTTATTAGCAAGGATCGCTTGCAGTCTTAATGAGGTGGTCACGTGTCGTTAGCGCCAGTGTTTTCTCCAGAGGAAACACAATGTGATGAATGCTGTTTTGTCGCGTTCTCTTGTGCTCATCACTTTGCAAAATGCCATCGTGCTGAACGAAAAATATTTTCAAAACCTTTATCCATCTCTCTTCTATCTAGACATACATGCACACTTACTATACGAGAAATACGTATCTGTTCATTCTCTATCTATCTATCTATCTATCTATCTATCTATCCCAGTCTGTTCGTTATCTATTCATCTATCTATCTATCTATCTATCTATCTATCTATCTATTCAACTATCCTGTTCATTATCTATCTATTCATCTATCTATCTATCTATGCATATATATATATATATATATATATATATATATATATATATATATATATATATATATATATATAAATCCAATTAAAAAAATTTGTACGCCTGTTTAAGGTTTAATAATGACTATACCTGATGATTACTATGTCCATGAATCTATGTAACAAATATAAAATGTTCTTTACTATATGAATTAATTGGATGAGTATCGCTGCGGAACTGAGTCTAGTTTGTGTCTTCTTCGTCACCGATACAGATGACATGACGTTTGCGGTGTATTGAAATGTTCAGGGTTCGATTCTCGGTAGTGGTTGCGCACTGCTGATGAGTTCCACATAGGACAAATCAATCTCTCAGAAGATTGTTCTGTGCTCAACGCCCAAACTTTGGATCATATATGAATTACTCTGTATTGATATTTATATAATTACTCTCTCTCTCTCTCTGTATATATCATGGTATCCATATATATATATATATATATATATATATATATATATATATTCTTGTGTGTGTGTGTGTGTGTGTGGTAATACATCATAGTCTAGAAGATCCTCAACAAAATGCAGAAAAGGAATGGACTGCGGCTTGTCCTATTTTTTTTCTCTCTTCGGCAGTGCGCATCTACCGTCGAGAGAATAGAACCCGTATCGTTACAACACAACATAAGCCTCGTTTCAATGACCCAACGAGCCTCGGTGACGAAAATAAAGCTGACTAGACTTGATATAGCGCCGCTATCAATAAATACCGTGATGAAACACATCCAAGTATATGTAACTACACAGAAGGTGTCCCAAGAACCACATCTTCTTTGGCCATGCCGCTTCCTCCAGAGCATTAGAAGCTGGATCAAACACGGATATACAAGTGGTAGACTGTGGTGGGTGGGTAGAATTGAATAATCATTTATAACAATTCATCGAGTCTAGCTGCTCGGATGAAGGAGCATATTGCATCTCGCAAATTTGGGTCCAAAGATTATTGGCGGCCCCTGCAAGTGTGTCCTTTTTTTTAGAAAACCCTCCATACCTCCTTTGTTCAACCAGTTCGAGGTCCTGATTGTCCTCTACCGACAAGGCTGAATGCTTTTGCTGGGAAATTTTCATTTAATTCAACGATCGACTCCTCCGGTGTACCCATACCAGACTTCCCTCTAAGAACTGAGGGACAAGCGGGTTACACATAACCCCGTCATTGGTATTGGGCATTATCTACAATTTAGACCCCCATTTAGTGGTAGAGATGGCATTTCATTGTCTTGAAGAAATGCGTGCCCGAGCTAGCGCCCGCCCTCTATAAACTATATATTTTACTTTTCTAAAGAAAATGTTTGACTGCTGGCAGTCCTCATCAATTTTTCCTGTCTTTCACACTAGAGACCCCTTTGACTTCTAATTACCGTCCTATTAGTCTCTTATCCCTCTTCGGCAAAGTCTTCGAATCTTAATCAACGCTGAAGTGGTTAACCACCCATTAACACGACCTGCTCTCAGACAAGCAATATGGTTTCCGCTACGCCCGATCTACAGCTGATGTGCTTACGGCCATCACTGAAAACCGTCTACCAAGCCCTTCAAAATAACGGTGAGGCTTCGTGCTGTGGCCCCTAGACATCTCCAAAGCGTTTGATAGGGTTTGGCATGCCCGGCCTTCTTCGCAAAGCTCCAGGTTATTGTATTACAGGTCGATTGTTTGACCTAATACAATCATTCCTCTCAAACCGTAAATTGAAGGTCGTTCACAACGGATTCTCCTCCAGTTCCTACCCCAAGAACGCAGGTGTTCCACAAGGCTCCACCCTTGGCCCCACTCTATTCCTTATTTTCATCAACGACCTTTCTGACGCCATAGATTCCCAAGTTGGCATCTACGCGGACGACACTACAATTTACTCCTGCCTCAAAAACAAATCTAGTGTCGCTGACAAAACTAACCTGGCCGCTCGTCTTGAAATGGACCACCAATCGGTTGTTAATTGGGGCAAGTATTGGCTGGTCAACTTTAACGCCTCAAAAACTAAACTACACTCTATTAATCACCATAGAGATCCTTCCCTGCCCCCCCCCCCATTAGAATGTCTGATAGTCAACTTCTTGAGAGCAACTCTCTGTGTCTGCTCGGTCTCCCGTTGACTGCTGACCTCAGATGGAACAAATACATTGAGTCAATTGCTTCGTCCACCGCTAGGAAAGTTGGCTCCCAAAGCGCCAGGAAAATTTTCTCCCGGAATCGATCCTCCAGGATCTACAAATCAACAATTCGCCCTTCCATGGGAGTATTGCTGCCATATATGGTCTGGTGCACCTTCTGTTTACCTCAGAGTTCTTGACAAGATCCAGAGGCGGATATGTAATATAATTGGCCCTGATCTAGCGTCTCGTCTGCAGTCACTCTCTCACAGACGCGCCGTCGCCTCTCTCTGTCCTTTTTACAAATACTTTCATGGTAATTGCTCCGAGGAGCTGCTTTCACTGGTTCCCAGACTTCATGAATTCAAGCGCCCTACAAGGCTGGCATCCCACTCTCAGCCTTTCACTGTAGAAACATTTAAATGTAGCCGTCTCTTCTACTCCAATAGCTTCATACCTCGCACCTCTCGCCTGTGGAACACCCTTCCCTATTACTGTTTCCCTGAGAGCTATAATCTCCAACTATTCAAATGTAATGTCAATCGACATCTCCAGTTTCCTTGATCTATCCACTAGCCTTCTCCTCATCCTTTCTTCTATCACTCCTTTCTGCTTTTGCTCCAAATCTTCTGCAACCCCCTGCATCCTAGTGGCTTCATGCCTTGCTCGGGGCATAATGCTGTAAAAAAAAAAAAGAATAAAAAAGAGTCCTCAACAGAATTCAGAAAGCACTGGACGGGCGTTTTATTATTCAAATCCCACACCATAATAAGCGGAGTGGAAAAAGAAGACGTGGCTCTTGGGACACAATCCGTTGGGTTACGTATACATGGATGAGTATCACCATGGAATTTAGTGAGTAGCAGCGCTCTATCTAGTCTAGTCAGTCTTTAATCTGTCGCTGAAGCTCAATGGTCCAGTGGTATGATGCTTGTGTTGTATCATAACGGTCAATTACAACGGGTGTGTTGTATCGTAATTGACAATCTAATCCCTGGAATGATCACTGCGTATATCTGCACTTATGAGTTAGACAATGCGTCAAGCATGAAACAGTCTGTTGCCTGTGAGGTTTGCTACTTCAATGTTCACTTTTATATCTACATACGATCTATCTCTGAAATTGAGAACTTTATCCCATAAATATAGCACAGCTTAAAACTATATATATATATATATATATATATATATGATTCGCACGAAATTAAGAAATCTTATTTTCGTAGAGTCATTCCTAGAATTAAGCTTTCACAACTCGTACATATATTTAAATAGAGGCCTCACTTGTTCAGAAATAGTATAATCCTTTATTAAAGACGTATCTGTATTTAATTCAATGGTAGGTGAAAGCAAATTGTTAAATATGTAATTTAAATATCATATACATATATACATATTTGTGTGTGTGTGTGTTTTGAATGTATATATATATATATATATATATATATATATATATATATATATATATATATATATATATATATATATATATATACAGATTTACATATAAATAAATAGGTAGTTAGATATGAACACTACCAAGATAGATAGAACAGGCTCTATTATATGCTAGTCGTTTCTTATACACACACACACACACACACACACAGATATACATACATACATATATATATATATATATATATATATATATATATATATATATATATATATAAAAACATTTTATGTTTAACGTTGTTATTTATATAGATACAAGTTGGTAAATGCTCTGTTTATGATAAACAGTATTAAATAACAGGCCGGTGAATGTCCGAGAAATTTTTATAGAAATATTCGTTTCTTTGACAGGTACAAATAATAAAAAAACATAAAAAAATGTCTTTTAATTAAATAAATTGTCGGACCTTTGTCCATTTCTTAATATATATATATATATATATATATATATATATATATATATCGACACACAGTGTGTGGGTGTGTGTGGAGTGTGGGTGTGTGTGGGTGTGCACTTTGTTCCCATGTCAACAAGGTGTAAATATTCTAAAAGAGGAAAGCACGGAATGAAGTTTAGATGAGATTTAGAATATTTCACACACACACAACCATCACACACACACACACACACACACAGGCACACACAGGCACACACGCACACATACACACATACACACACATATACTCATATATATACATATATATATATATATATATATATATATATATATATATATATATATAGAGAGAGAGAGAGAGAGAGAGAAACGGACCGAAGGCGGCTGGTGTCGGAACAGCTTGAAATAGACTATACCCATGTGAGGTAAATTCTTTTTTTTCCTCTAAAAATAAATATGCTCTGTTATAATAAACCATTGAGCTCTATGTGGATCAGTTTTAATATTACTAGGATCCACTTGGATTATATACCAATATATATATATATATATATATATATATATATATATATATATATAGAGAGAGAGAGAGAGAGAGAAAGAAACGGACCGAAGGCGGCTGGTGTCGGAACAGCTTGAAATAGACTATACCCATGTGAGGTAAATTCTTTTTTCCTCTAAAAATAAATATGCTCTGTTATAATAAACCATTGAGCTCTATGTGGATCAGTTTTAATATTACTAGGATCCACTTGGATTATATAATATATATATATATATATATATATATATATATATATATATATATATATATATATTTAGAGAGATGGAGCTGGAGACGATGATATAGATAAACGTTAGTTAGATATCGGAATGCGCATTCTTATTATGAAGACTCGCGAATACACATTCCGATCGATGAAAATTTATAATGTTACTCAAAAGCATGTATACAGTAAATTTAAAACATATTAACAAATAATTTCGGATTATAAATACAATCCATTAATTCGAATACGAAAATAAAATTCGCAAATATGGAATTTGGAGTATCCGAACAAGTGAACCCTCTTCAGATTTGAAAGTTGGCAGTACTTGAGAGGCCTGATGCATAGAAGGCGTTACAGTGTTTTACTCAATCAGGGAGTCGACATTCCAAACCTACCAGCAAGCACATTTTCTTTACATCGACTTTTGAATGCACATGCTGGTAGACATAAATTTACACTGTTTGAAAACTCTAATATGTCTACTGAAATCAGAGTATCTGTTATTTTTTATATATATATTACGTTTACAGTGATAAGACATAGATAGAGAGTAACCTCGGTTCTCGAACGTCTCACATGTCGAACAAATTGGATTTCGAACAGAAAATTCGAGATGAAAATGTCTCGGTTATCCAACAAAATTTCGATTCCTGAACAATATTACCGAATCGATTTAAACGGAACGCAATCATTTCTATGTCAACCGCCATACTGTATATATTCGAGTGTTGTGGTGAGTTTTTCTTTTTCCAATATTATTGTACTGTGCCTTTTTGTTTCTCTTTATTAGTCCTTAGTCCTGGCCCCAAAGAAAGCTACCAGTGATACTGGTAAAGGAAAAAGAAAAGTTAATTGTTGACGATATTGTCTCTTCTACTCAAAGAAAGCATGTTCTCTTCATACTGACCTATCCTAAAAATCCTGTCGGCATTAAATAACCAATTGAGATTGATATGCCGTAAAACAAAATAAACGAAACCAAACTAAACCAAAGAATACATATTCTATTCATACGATCCTATCCTAAAAATCTTGTCGGCATCAAAAAACCCATTGATGTTGATGTACCATTAAACAAAATAAACGAAACCAAACTAAACCAAAAAATATATATTTTATTAATGCGAACCTATACTAAATATCTTTTTGGTATTAATAACCCATTGAAGTTGATATGCCGTATAACAAAATAAACGACACCAATCTAAGCCAAATTATATTCTATTCATACGGAACTATGCTAAAAGTCTTGTGAGCATTAAATAACCCATTGAGGTTGATATGCCGTAAAACAATAAACGACCAAAAAATAAACCAAAGAATACATATTCTATTCATACGAACCTATCCTAAAAATCTTGTCGGCATTAAATAAGCTTTGAGGCTGATATCACGCATAACAAAATAATCGAATTCAAACTTAGGGAAAGTATACCTGTTCTATTCAAATGAACTTATACTAAAAATCTTGTCGGCATTAAAAAACCCATTGATAAATAAACGAAGCCAAATTAAACCAAAGAATACATATTCTATTCATATGAATCTATCCTGAAAATCTTGTCGGCATTAAATAACCTATTGAGGTTGATATGCCGTAAAACAAAATAAATGAAACCAAACTAAACCAAAGAATACATATTCTATTCATACGAACCTATCCTAAAATCCTATCGGCATTAAATAAAACATTGAGGTTGATATGCCGTAAACTGAACCAAAACAAACCAAACCATGCCTGATAATATTTTAATTTACGTTCTTATTATTACAATATGTTTCAAACATTTGGCTGGTAAAATATCCTTGAATGCATCAGCAAGCGCTCTGATTCCAGCGCCAGAAACTAGTTCCAAAGTGACAATAAAGATGCAATGATCCTCTTGCAGCTCATTTTATTGAGAAACGTAAATGATAATGGTAATATTAACCCTTTTCCTTGTAAGGGAACATTCAGCATATATTAACCGAGCAACTCGTACTACTGTAATTTGAAATTTGTATAATCTTCTGTTATCACTCTTTCCAGTATTGATGGAGGTTTTCTTCTTCTCTCCATTTTAGCTGTCGGTGCCATTGAAAGTTTTTAAGGGATGTAGCTTCTGTTGTTTGGTACAGTTCTTTGTTTTTGATTGGGCAGTGCTAGTCCATAAGATCCGAAGAAGTCTGGTCTTCAACAAGACCAAAAGGTTTCACTGGCTCAAAGCAAGTTTTTAACCATTGAACTGAGAAAACTGTTGTATAGAGCCGTTTACATATTTCTGAAAGGATTTGATGCCACCACCACCGCCACCACCACCACCACAGACGCACACATTTTATGGCAGCTGTATTTTTATTGGATCTTACTTTGGGGTCAATACTGAATATTTGAGGACGGTTAAATTATTAGAAAAACTCAATACTGGTATTCAGCTCTACACAGCTCTAAATCTTTCTATGGTTAATTTTAGAAAATATGTACAGTATAGCAGTCCATTCGTATTCAAGGATATCCATCTATTAGTCTCATAGGGCGGCTAGCCAATCTCTATTGCAGACGATTGCTCAGACGCATTTGTGTTTTTCAAGATCCATAGATTCACATAAAATGTAGAAATGGAATTTGTGGAGCTTCTCAATCGCGTAAATTTTGCAGGATGTTAACAAAAATGTCTAATGTGCACAACGTGGAGACAGAAATGTAGGAAGGTTATTTTTTTATAGTCAGTAAATAGAATACAGATTCTGGTGAAAGATCGACGGGACGAATGAGAAAACTATGTCATCCCTTAAATCGTCCCTACGTGGCCGAGTTGTTAGAACGTTTGCATTTTGACCATGAGTCCCGGGTTCGAATCTGACCAACGCTCGATATTTCAGGAAGTATTATCGGACTGGAGCCCGGCGTGCGGCATCTTTAGAAGCAAGTCTTGTGAGTGAAATTGGGTAGACGGAACCCTTCGTGACCGAAGGCTTGTTTAAATTGTAAACCACGTTAGACAACACGTTCTTTCAGTAACTAAGGTCTGCTCTGCATAGTTGTAGTATAGACCACGCTCCTTAAAACCTCCTGATCAGAGGTCTTCCTGTTGGAGGTAGTTTATCGTCTTCGCCAGGACGCCGGATGTAGTTTATCGTTTTATCCAGAACGCAGGCAGTTTGGTGGGTTAATTATTTGTCCATAGCTTGGACCCTAACAGGTGTTACAGGTGGACCTGGGAACACCAGCAATTAAGAGGTGGTTCCACGCTCCTCAAAACCTCCTGAACAGAGACCTTGATGTCGGATGTAGTTTATCGTCTCACCCAGGACGCGAATGTAGTTTATCGTCATACCCAAGACGAATATTATTAGGAGGAGGTTCAGAAAGTCCGCAATTACGGAATAACTCTGGACAAGGAAATTAATTCACAGTCGGGGTATCTATCTTTTCACTGAAGACACGGTGGAGTAATGATATCGGCTCGGTTTGAGTAATTGGTGAGCCGAGTTCGTATTCCAGTTGAATCCATTACATTCACTTATGTGCTAATAACCTTAAGAAAGGTATGAATCCTAGCCTTTTCCTCCCGGCTATGGATAAATAGGACAGGACAAACTGGGTTCTATAGCCTTGGGTGGCGACTAGTCTAGGAGAAGGACAACTCTGAATTCAAAACCTAAGCCTCCAGGTTGAGGTTTGTGCAGTAGGCTAACAACCTACTCACTTTAAGAAAATCAGTGGATTTCGAACGGAGAACCCCTATTTATTGAACCCCTACTTATTGAACTTGCCTAGACTAGTATGCGGGATAATTGTTATATAGTCCATTGATCATCTGCTCGATTTTCCTTCTACCAAGCAAATAATTGAACGTATCTAAGAGTTGTTTTGTTCTTTTTTCTGTTCCTTAAAGCCCTAGCTTAAATGTTATAAATGATTTAAGCTTTATCGCAGTTAGAAGACACTCATAGGTATAACAGTGACATGGGTTAACATTATCTACTAAAGCATATAAATAAAAAAATAAATAAATATAAATATCTTGAATTTGAAATTGTAAAGACATGGCACATGAAAGCTAATTTAATACATACAATAATTGTAGCCCTCGGTAAGATCAAAAACAGTACAACCATGAACATAAAGTCCCAGGCATCTTCTGCTTACAAAAGATCCAGAATTATTACTGAGGGGAACAGATGATCTACTCCTGAGTGTATTTAATCTAAATTAAATACAATATACATGTTAAATATCACAAACAGAATCCGTGCAAAAAGAATGCATATATTTAATACCTTGCCATATCCCAGGACTCGGATAACGACCCGGTAAGGACTGGATTAAACGGATAACAGAAGAACATAAACTATAATAAGAATGCTTGTAATAATGTTGATTATTCAAATTGATGCTTTGCAATGCGACATAAACCTGAGTAGATGGGATATTTAAAGAGAAGTTTGGGTACGGAACATTTTTCTTGATTATCTTTATTTTTTTATTATTATTTATTTCTTTACTTCTTTTTGCTCTCTTTATTTCCCTCTCAACGCAACCTACCATTGCAGCGCGATAGTTAAGTACTGTCGATGGTAACGAAGCACACATCATCTGGAAAATAACTTGAAAAAAGCCAGACTGTCGTCAACCGGCGTCTGTCTTCCTGGGCTGAGTTTTCTATGTTAATCGGCGAGCAACCCATGAGAGAAGTTAAAACAGCGAACTTAACCGTGAATGGGGAACTGCACAGGGTACACACATTTAAAAATACGCTTTCAGATAGATAAATTGTATACACTAATATATACTGAACAAATAAGAGATAGATAGATAGATAGAGAGAGAGAGAGGGGGGGAGAGATAGATATATATATATATATATATATAGAGAGAGAGAGAGGGAGAGAGAGAAAGAAATAGAAAGACTGTGTGAATGACTGAGGTAAAGGGTGACATTCGGAGTAACTGAAGGGACAGCGAGAAAAAAGGTAGATAGACAGCAACAAACTGAGAGAGAGAGCAGAAGAGAGAAGATGGATGAAAGAAGTAGAGAGATGGGAAATAGTGGTTTTGAAATCGGGAGAGCTAAATCCCATTTAGTTACAGTTCAGCAAGCCGAACAGCCTTTCCCTACTAAGTGTAATAAGCCATAGCCCCTTGGCGTAATTCATTAAAAAAACGTTCACTGATTGTAAGTACTCAAGCGCTGCATGTGTTTTACTTATTCATATGTTTTCTTTCTTTTCTTTTTGAGTTTTTACTCTGAAACTTCATCCCCAGTTTCTTCTTCTTCTTCTTCTTCTTCTTCTTCTTCTTCGTATTATTATTCGTATTCTTTTTCTTCTTATTCTTCTACTTATTCTTCTTCTTCTTCTTTGTTTTCTTCTTCTTCTTCTTCTTCTTCGTTTTCTTCTTCTTCTTCTTCTTCGTTTTCTTCTTCTTCTTCTTCTACGTTTTCTTCTTCTTCTTCTTCGTTTTCTTCTTCTTCTTCTTCTCCGTTTTCTTCTTCTTCTTCGTTTTCTTCTTCTTCTTCTTCTTCGTTCTTCTTCTTCTTCTTCTTCTTCTTCTTCTTCTTCGTATTATTATTCTTATTCTTTTTCTTCTTATTATTCTACTTCTTCTTCGTTTTCTTCTTCTTCTTCTTCTTCGTTTTCTTCTTCTTCTTCTTCTTCGTTTTCTTCTTCTTCTTCTTCTTATTCTTATTCTTCTTCGTATTATTATTCTTATTCTTTTTCTTCTCATTCTAATTCTTCTTCTATCTTCTTCTTCTTCTTCTTCTCATTATTATTATTATTATACTTATTTTCTTCTTCTTCTTCTTCTTCTTCTTATTCTTATTATTCTTATTCTTAATTATGCGTTTTCCTACTCATACCAAATATCTGATGGTCATCATTAAAGACTGAATAACATCCAGTCTTGTCACACATACCAGCAGTACAAAACTATCCAGTCGTAAGGCTACCTCGGATTACCAACTCATCTAATCTTGATTCTAATGTTTTGATATAATTCCACGTGCACCCAATATTATGGAAATTATTTTAACTTACATATGTTTCTATTTTTTTCAGATCATGAGTAAGGTTCTGTCATTATTCCATCTTCACAATCCATACTACTAACACCATTCATAGGATTATTAACAATTCTCTCATTCATTGTCATCCTTAAAATATGAAACTGGAATTAGATTAATGAAGATCCCCCCCCGCGCATAAACAACAGCAGGAAGAAAGATGAAAAACGAAAATAAATAACAATAGTGATAAATTATCTACTTTGCTTGCTTTCTTTCTTCCATACTCAATGCTGAGGATCAGCGATCATGGACAAATGCAATAATGTTCTCCACTATCTCTTGTCCCTCACTACGATTCGTACTCTTTCAGCGTTCTTCCTATCTAATTTCTGATGTCCAGCCTCATCTTGTTCTACATCCCCTGTCATTGATGCGTTCCGTACAAGATGTAAGTTTAGAGGTTCTAAGCTCTGATGACATGGTTAAAGTATTGCAGTTTTCACTGTCGTGTCCAACTGTCTCTATGTTACCAATTCTGCATACACCGATTCATTTATTTTATGGCCCGTCCATCGTTTGTGCAGTGTCCGCCTGTAGCATGTTGTCTCGAACGGCAACCGTTTGTTAATATCAGCGATTTTCATTGCTCAATTACTTAAATATCTTTAAATTAAATAATACAAACAAAAAATTTTTCTTTTGATTTAATCAACAATATTGTCGCTTTGAATGCTGGAAGAAATCTACCATGAATCTTTCGCTTCCTGACATTGTGCTGATCGTAACATACGTTTAAGATTTAAAATAATTTTATACTATTTGTTATTTTAACACGTTGACTGACAAGTCGATATCATTGTGGGATCACGTGGAACCAGTTTAAAGATTCTATAAAAGAATATGCCATCTATCAATGAAAATATTCTTAGTGCTATTAATTTTACAGAAAAAATTATGGCCGCCAATTTTGTTTTCTAATATCAGAAGCCATTTAATACGCATAATGGCGACTACCGCTACTTTCTTGTTCGCTTAATATTCTATATTTGGACTTTTTTAATTCACATACAAACACACACAAGCACACACACACACACACACACACACACACATATATATATATATATATTTCCTTCATTCTCGCAGATACATATTTTTTTTATTTAATCTTTGTTTCTTATACCTAATCTATATTTGTAAAACTTAAAAGAAACAGATTGCCATAGATATTTATCCAAAAACTTTACATGAGCTACTGACATCACTTTATAGAGAAATACACATAGAATATTTCTATTTAACAGAAATATACATAGAGTGTTTCTATATAAGAGAATTTACATAGAGTGTTTCTATTTAACAGAAATATGCATAGAGTTTTTCTATTTAACAGAAATATACATAGAGTATTTCTATTTAACGGAAATATGCATAGAGTGTTTCTATTTAACAGAAATACACATAGAATATTTCTATTTAACAGAAATATACATAGAGTGTTTCTATATAAGAGAATTTACATAGAGTATTTCTATTTAACATAAATATGCATAGAGTGTTTCTATTTGACATAAATATACATAGAGTATTTCTTTTTAACAAAAATATGCATAGAGTGTTTCTATTTAACAGAAATATGCATAGAGTGAGTGTCCCTATTTAACAGAAATATACATAGAGTAGTTCTATTTAACAGAAATATGCATAGAGTGTCTCTATTTAACAGAGCAAATTAAAATGAAAATATAACGGTCAGCAATCTCTGGTGTAAACTGAAACTCCATGTTACCAATGTATGGAGACATGGCAATCAACATGTTAAATATTTCTAAGTAAAGATTGAGGAAAACACAAGCGCGATATATTCAGTTATAAATGGCGATGAATTTAAATAGAATGTTTACATTTTTCTGATTTTTTTTTACACTGTTATTTGCACAATGGTGAAAAATGACAAGTCTATATCGATATATTTTAAACAAGTGGGACGTCTATATCGATATATTTTAAACAAGAGGAGAATACAGCGTTGACATGCATGTAAGACATAGGGGACTATGTGATGAAAACTGTACATTCTTTCTGTTAATCATGCATGGCGTTGAGTAAAATATGGCAGAGAAAATTAACACCATGACTTGATATTTTATTAGAAACCATTGATTCTCACTCTCGTGTTTTTTTTTTTTTTTGTTTTTTTTTTGTTTTTTTTTAATAAGGTCAGAAAGTAAACTGACAAAAATGTACAATAAAAGTTAATCCTTACAAAATAATAAACAAAGAAAGATAATAACACGTAAAAACGAATTTTGATTTCAGACATTTTCAAACTGTAGATATTGATTTCGAAGTTATAAAACTACTGAAACGTTAAGGGCAAATGAGATTCGGATATTTTTCAGAATGACTATTCCAATTATAATTCAACGTTTTTTCCACCCAAATTAAGTGGTTAAATATTACAAAGCCGTAACACAAAGAATATTAATATCCCTTTATTTTTATCAGCATATATACTTTCTCTGTCCATTACTACCAAATGTCCAGAGATCGTTTTGACGTTTTTATTTCAACCTGTGTTTATTTAGATTTTGGTAATTCGTATATATTGAAGTACATAAAGCATTAATGTATATAAAACATTAAGTATATAAAACATTAATGTATATAAAACATTAAGTATATAAAACATTAATTTATAATTTATATATAAAAATTTCTAAGTAATTAAATTTAATAATCTAATTAAGATAATATATAAATAATTAAATTTATAGATAATTTATATTTATATATAAGATTTGGTTTGGTTTGTTTTGATTTACGGCATATCAACCTCAATGGGTTATTTAATTGCGACAACATTTTTATAACTGGTAATATTTTTTTCAAAAATGTATTACTGGTAATATTTTTTTCCTTCAAAAATATATTGCTGGTAATAATTTTTTCTTAAAAATTCATTGCTGGTAATAATTATTTACAAAAAATAATTGCTGGAATTAAAACCTATTTTTACAATTTCATGGTGTTTTGACCCCAGGTTGGGGGTTAACTATATGCCCATAGCGGGGAAACCAACAGGTACTACCATCCCGGGTTGGGGTGGACATGGGAACACCATCAATTAAGAGGTGGTTACACGCTTCTCAAGACTTCCTGATCAAAGAACTTGCTGTTGGATATAGTTTATCATCATACCCAGGGCAGTTTATATTTAACACATTAAAGGACATAAAACATTAAAGTATATAAATCGTATATATTTTGAATAATGTATAAACTCTTGTATATGTCGACTTTATCTATACTGCGACCCTTGAAATTTTGCATGAATTTTAACCCCGCCAAAAAAAAAAAAAGAATGAATTACCTGGGTATAGCGCAAACGGTGATCGAAAATGCATGCTTTTTGACCTCTTCAAAGAATTACCTGATTAGAAAAAATCGGACTATACTCGTATATATAAAGTTGTTAATCTCTTAATCTGTTGGTTTCATTTAGGATAAATCCTAAGCTTATACATTTAACATATCCATTTCAAATATTTATAAAATCGCCGGCTTTTTATAATAATGGCTAAGTATTTACGTGTATTAAATAACATGAAATGTGTTTCGCTGTGTTACAAATTCTTTCACGGATAAACAGAGAATGAATAACATTATAGAATAACAAGTTTTCAGTTTCATATCATCATGTGCATACGCATATATGTGTATACATATACTTAAATATATTCCAGTGTATATAATCTTCTGTGATAGCGACGCACACGCATAGAGTCCATTTTGAGATGCGAAGCCGTGTTAGTTTGGCATAAATTTTTATCAAATGTTATTATAATACACATCAAAGAAATTTTAAATTAAAGAAGACATAAAATGGATAAATTTATGCTTAGAAACTACAAAGAGTAACGGGCTCGAAATTCATGAATAGACTTGTTGTAGTTTTTGTCTGCATATATAAAAACATTACAAAAGTAGAAAACAGCAAACGGAAAAATACATACACACATACATACATACATACATACATACATATATATATACATATATATATACATATATATATACATACATATATATATGTATATGTATGTATGTATGTATGTATAAGCAGTTATATTAATTAATATTGTTAAAACATAATATATATATATATATATATATATATATATATATATAAAAGGCTTAAACACTAATATTCCATGATCATAATGGAATACCATTGGAATCAAAATACGATCTAATTCATCCGACCTACAAATTCAAAACTTGTAGGTCTGATGAATTGGATCGTATTTACGATTACAATGGTATAAATTATAACCATGGAATATTAGTGTTTAAGCCTTTTTATTATATCCTTACTCTGTCCTGGACATTGAGTTCTACCTGGATTCTATCTTCTTGGAATTTTTTATTCAGAAAATATACATGTATGTGTATACACCTATGTATATATATTTTTTATATATTTTGCATAATTATGTGTATATTTACCAGTAATATTATCTAACTATATATATATATATATATATATATATATATATATATATATATATATATATATATATATATATGAAGAAATATAGTTTTAAGATACGCTATATTTATGGTATAAATCAGAGATAGAGATATGATTTTTGTTTTGTATTGTTTTTTGTTTTTTTGAGCATTTCACCCCTAGCAAGGCGGGAAGCCACTAGTACGCAAGGGGTTATAGAGGATTTGGAGCGAGAGCAGGTAGGAATGATAGAGGAGAGGATGAAGAGAAGGATAGTGGATAGATCAAGGCAACTGGAGATGTCGATTGACATAACATTTGAATAGTTGGAGATTAAAGCTACCAGGGAAATAGGAGTAGGGAAGGGAGTTCCACAGGCGAGAGGTGCTAGACATGAAGCTATTGGAGTAGAAGAGACGGCTACATTTAAGTTTTAACTGTGAAAGCGTGAGAGCGGAATGACATCTTCGTAGGGCGCTTGAATTCGCGAACTCTTGGAACCAGCGAAAACAGCTCATCGGAGCAATTACCATGAAAGTATTTGTAAAAAGGACAGAGAGAGGCGACGGCACGTCTGTGAGAAAGTGAGAATCCAGATCAGGGACAATTATATTGCGTATCCGTCTCTGGATCTTATCAAGAAGCCCAAGGCAAAAAAAGGGGCTCCAGACCATATATGGCAGCAATACTCCATGCAAGGGCGAATGGTTGATTTGTAAATTTGAAGGATCGATTCCGGGGAGAAAAATTTCCTGACGCGGCACAGGGAGCCAACTTTCCTTGCGGTGGACGAAGTAATTGACTCAATGTATTTGGTCCATCTGAGGTCAGTAGACAACGTGAGACCAAGCAGCCGCAGAGAGGCGCTTTCGGGAAGTTGAGCGTCAGACATTCTAAATGGGGGGGAAGGTTCTCTGTCGTGATTAATAGAGAACAGTTTTGTTTTGGTGGCATGTAAATATAAATGTGAATATTGAAATCAACACTCAGAGGCGACAGACTGCTTTTATACTACCTGATGACTGCCTGTTGCAAACGACAATTTATTCATCGCACCCTCGGTGTGTGTGTATATATATATATATATATATATATATATATATATATATATATATATATATATTTGAACAATGAAAAAAATATAAAAAATTAAAATCGTTAGACACACTGGGTTGTAGATTAATATTCTTTCGTTTTTTTTTATTATTATTTCATTTAGATTCCTCGACTAGTTTCGATCAACATGGCCATCATCGGGAGGAGAAATATTTCTGCTTGCTGGTAGCAGTAAACTACAGAAATGAATCTTTTGCTGGAGAAAATGAACTTTTGTCTGTAGTTTTCATTTGTTTTTTTTATGTTTTTATCTTTTTAACATGAATCTTTTAACATTCCTTGTGTTGGTCAAACAGTCTCTTTTAAGTTGTTATTTGAGATAAGAGCTGGATATACAGGCTGCTCTGAATAATATATATATATATATATATATATATATATATATATATATATATATATATATATACAGTTTCCTTATAATAAGGCAGTGTTTATGCATGGAGAGGGAATATGCATACACACTAGCAAAAACTCACACGCACACATAATACACAAAATTAGAAATAGATGTAAGATAAAGTGGTCATAAAAAGATAAGAACAAAGACCTCCTTCCTCGTATTCTCTCTGACTAATCCTAATTGTTTTATTACCTCTTAAGCAGACAAAACACTTTTCCCACCAGTCGAAGAAAAACATTTCTATTTCTACTACAAAAAAAGACAATGGTAAAACATCGAAAATCAGAAGGAAAATTAATTCCTTTTAATAATATGTGGAAATATACACTCTTTGTTTGATGAATTATGTTGACCAATGACATCAGAGGTGGATTCGAAATTATGCTACGGTATTATTGGTAAACTAAACTTCTCTTTCAAAAGTGAAAATTCTTTGCTTATAATGTCTGCAAAAATCTTTCTGGCATGAAAATGCGAATGAACCGTAGCCATGTAATTGAGTTTCTAGTGTCTGAACGCTTCCGGAAATCAAATAGTTGATGTGATCTGGAGAGACAATAAGTAATAAATGTTAGTAAAATGTGAAAGCCACAAGTACGTTAAGCCTTATTTCAAGCGTATCTTCACAGTCTTCATCGCTGTAACCAAAATGCATAAGCCATTTTCGTGACTGCCGAAGAATAATGTACTACAGCTGAAGCCTTGCTCCATCCAACAGTGCTAATATGCTCCCTATGTATGATGTAGTTCGTGTGATTTGCTGGCTAATTATGAGTTGCATGATAACTAGATATCTACGATAAATGGTATAGCATGTATACTTATGATACGTTGATTTATGTTCCCTTAAATATATAATGCATCCTTGTCAAAGAGTCTTCGTGTATTTAGCAGTCTGCATTACTTTGTCTCTGATTTTTTGCACAGATAAATTTATATATATATATATATATATATATATATATATATATATATATATATATATATATTTGTGTGCGTGTGAAAATAAATAAATAAATAATGAAAAAGTTCCATGTAATAGCTACAGGCTGTTGTAATCAACATTCTAGATATGTTATCATTTGGGAAAACATTTTTCTTTTAGATTTTGACCCAAAGGGTAAATAGTTCGCAGCGGTTTGTGAATGCTGCATAACTAGAAAATCTATTCCTCTTTTTACTGCGCCATGTTTTCTTTATTTTTTACATTTCCATTTTAATCATCGTACACATATTTTTTGTTATTTATTTATGTTCTATATATATATATATATTTTTTTTTGTTTGTTTGTTTTATATTTTCCCATTTTAGTTTATTCTATATGCCACATCTACATGATTAGCACTGGGAGTTCCAAAAGCATTATAAACATTTATTTCTTCTTTCACGAGCTAGTTTTCTTTCGTCCATTTTCATCTTTTCTTCTTACATTCATTCGTGTAGTCTGCATTTCAAATTGGATTGTTTCCATTGGTACTCCACATCTTTATCATTCTTCCTTCGTCTTGCAACATATTTTATCTTTTTTTTTTAAATACCCGGATTTCATCCACATTATTCGTTTCGATTCGTTTTTTTTTTTCATGTTTTAAAGATTCATCATTTTTCTTGATCACGAACAATAGTTTTAAAGTCACTATTATCGTATCGTTATCAATAATTAAAATCACTGCTATCAATCGTTAAAATCATCTAACACCAAATTTCATAGATTCAACACTGTAATTTCATATCACATTATACTGAGTCAAACACTAATTTGGAAAGTAAATGTTATCAAGGAAATCTAATCTTATGCCAATTCACTGAAACAATTAAAAACCATTTATAAATGTCGGAATCATTTCTTCATGTCTAATATGCAACATAGCCTAATAACCAGAGAGACCATGGACCTAAGCCAAGTTATGCCTCAGCTGCTGATAGCAACGCTGCATCTCGCTGGAATATCCTCGGCAGACAGCAGGCCTGGACAGGGTTTATGAGAGATGGGCGGTTGCCCATGCAGCACGTTGCCCCTCTAGACGCCTCCGATGTTGTCCAAGGGAATGGTAGAGGCCAATACAGCTTGATACCAACATAAAGCATAACATAAATCTCCAATTAAAATATTTCGATAAATTCTTCCTTTTCTGCACTCTATCCTTTCAAGACGTTGGTGATTATAGCTCTCCTCAACTTCTCATCTTTTGCAACAAGTACATTTTTAGATTTACCACTGTTCTTTGTCTACGGTCTGCAGTCCATTCACGAAAATCCTTAAAGTACAAGTCACTGCCTCTCTTAACTTTGGTATTTCCTAGGAAAAGGAAATTTTATAGTCTCTCTTTCGTCGCGGTTTACGGTCACGTTATATTGTAACACTGTTTTCCGTACAATCACCGAAGTTAAGCAACGTTGAGCCTGGTCAGTACCTAGATCGGTGTCCGCTTGAGATTACCATGAGCTGTAAGTTTGGATGTGCGGATAATGTAATGGATTCGTGTACCAGTTCCCGCAAGGATCGTTATATTCACTTACGTGTAAATACCCTTAGGAAACGTATGAATCCACCTCTTCTTTCCCTCCCTATGGGTTAAGTAGTAAAACTTGTAACCCTATACCATTTTTAAATTAAAAAAAAAGTGATCTTACAATCTAAAACTATATAGTTTGGCTTTAAATAACCTGCACAAAGTTGATAAGCCGTAAAAAACAAATCTCTGTCTATAAAAGCAGGATGTGTGTGTGTGTGTGTGTGTGTGTGTGTGTGTGTGTGTGTGTGTGTGTGTGTGTGTGTGTGTAACGAATGCACGGCCGTAATTTTCGACGGATTTGCACCAAAATTTACACTCAGATGCTCCAAATTAGTGGGAAGGCCAAAACCGACTCTGCATTTCCCAACTCCCATCGATAGTTGAAATAATCAATTTTGTCATACTTCTACGGCAGTTTTCATGTAGTTTGCGGACAATTTCTACTGGCCAGAGTGAGAACCTATAACTGGCTGCCACGAATAGGCAGGAAGATTCTATTGGCCAGCGTGAGAGCCAACAGCTGACTGACACGAATGTTAACTAGCATGCTAGAAAGCAAAAAAAAATCAATAGCTGCATTCGTCACAAGTGGGAAAAATTTAAATCTGCATGGCACTTTACTAAATTAGCTCATTCGCTTGCTTAAACTCAACGTTGATTCTGATTCCGCAGAACTGGGTTGGGTGTGAAAAAGTATTTGTTGTTAACATTCTTTTTTCATTTGGTTTTTCCAGTTACGAGTTCTTTTTTAAAGCTGATCGTTTTGTGTTCATTTTGTTTAGTTCTTTTTTCGTAACAGATTTAATGTTTAGTATAGAGTTTAGAAAAAATTCGTAGTGTGAGATAGGCAAGAAGTAAGGCATGTAGCAACATCAGCACGGCAAAGGGCACTCCTTTAAAGGCAAGGAAGGGCAAAAATATTTCAAGTCACGTGATAGCCATTGCTGTATGAGTCGTACGATTTTTTTTAATCAAGCACGGGCAACGCCGGACCATGCAATCAATAACTTTCTTCATTAATTTTCACAGAAACATTAAATTTCTCTTTCTGATTGTAAGTATACGTTTCCATGTTGTTCTTTTCCATGAAACTTCCCTGTTGCTCATATATTCTATGAATAGAATTCTTAGCATTCATCGATAGAAACATGCCTTTGTTGCTTCAAGTGTGGAAGTTATCTAGTATTTATTGCAAAACAGAATATATTACATCCACTAGAGTGGAATATTTTTCCAAATTATCAGAAATCGATTAACTTTAACTAAAATGTTAAATAATTTTATTGTTTCATTTATACCATTGTTATCTTTTTTTTTTTAAATTTTAACAGATATTTGCAAGTGGCGAGATGTTGAACAAGCATTTTACCGTATATTTCGCTATGTAACGCGCCAAAAACTTAAAATACACATATAAATTGGCATCGGAAAGGGAAGCTCGAGGCGGTGTAATGGTTAGCAATCTTGTCTCGCTAGAACAATTACGACTGAGTAGTGAGTTCGATCCTCACTGGGCGCCACATCTAAGCTGCGCTTGGAAAATCAAATCTGTGAACCTCGGCGTGGTGTAATGGTTAGCAAGCTTGTCTCGCTAAAACATTTACGACTAAATAGTGAGTTCGATCCTCGATGGGTAGCCCATACGTTCGCCCTTGTGTCACATCTAATCTATGCTTAGAAAATCAATATAAATTGGTACTGGATATGACTCCTCCAAATACTGCAAGTTTCTGGTATGTCAGATTAAAATTGAGGTATATTTATGAAAGAATTATTCTGGCATGTACACGAGTTACCTAACTTCATACACCAAAGCAAACCATGATTTCCGTTATGCGTGTATCTCGATGTGGTGTAAGGTTAACAATTTTTGTCTCGATAGCACAATTGTGGCTGAGTAGTGAGTTCGATCCTCACTGGTTGCCCTATACATTCGGCGTAGTATTACATCTAAGTCACGGTAAGAAAATCACCACGATTGCCGTTGTGTTGCTTTTATCAAATACTTAGATTAATTTTCTATTTTCCTTTCAACATATTAAGTTTTCGCATTCGGTCAGGAAAGCTGAGCTATCAAATTGTTAATTTCTAAATTAAACACGCATAGATGAATTACATCAATGGAGAAATTATTTTGAAGTCAGTAATTTTAGCTTTTTTTTTTTAATTTTGCCAGTTTACAATCGGATCTTTGTTGTTATTTCATTTAAATTAGTTTGGTAGAATTTCAAAGGCTTTCTAGTTTAAAAGATAACTTGTGATTGTACCTCCTCTACTTAAAGTTACATTCAGTCCATCCGATGTATCTTTTATTCTGTCCATTTGTGTCTATTCTGCTTTGTAAATTATTACTTCAGTTTTGCAAACTCTATCTAATGGACATTTGCTTTTATTTCTACAGTTGTATATTTCAGGGTTAATGATGTGTTTTTTTTTAAACGTTAGTTTTCACGTTTCTGGCGTTTTGCCTTTTTATTGTGGTTTCTAAATTACTAAGACAGCAATAGCTTAATTTAACTGTGTTTTTATTAAATATATTATGTAACTCAGTATTTGGATGGAAGTGTTTATTAAATAATTTGAAAAACGTTTCCCCTATTTTACATTTGACCTCTAAATTAAAAAGAGGGAGTTAAACCAAATATATATTTTTTCTATTCCTAGAATTGTTCTTTTTTTTTGTTGTTTTATTTGAGGCCTAAATTTCAGTTTGGTTTCATGCCTCTCTTTTTTTTAAAGTTTTTTCATATTCTTTCTTTTTATATTCGAAAATTATTTTACTGAAGGAATTTCTAGATAACCTGGACTCTATTCATTTAGGGATGTGCTTTATTATACTCTTAGTTTGGTTGGATTTAACATATACGTATTTTAATTTTGTGTTGTGTTTCATATATAGGGAGACACTGCCAGTTTGTAGATCGAATTCTACATCCAAATATTTTACAATTTTCTTATTCATATCGATTCTATTTCAAAATAGAAACTTTTGAAGTGTTTAAAAAGCGCTTTTCTTATATTGTCATTTGTTGTTCTTTTGTCTGTCACTATCATCAGACCGTCATTCCTATACAGGCCGTGGTTGTTTATATGTACAAGTTTGTTGATTTCATATAAAATATAGGTGCCTATTAATTCTGAAACCTCTGCATCATCAAATGAACCTTAAGGTACATTGAATTCATTTTTTTTTAATTCAATCTTCTCCATTGTGGAATAAAATTTATTTACGACAATGTGAAATTGTGTTAATTTGTTCAGGTGTTACATTTACGAAACCTTTGGCGAAGTACAAAGCCTTAAGCAGTCCTTTTTTTAGGTATGGTTGGATAAAAGTTTATATGCCCTATTTTATAACTATATATTTATCTTTAATTTTGTGGAACCAAGTAATGCAATCACTTATGTCCTTCCATTGTAATAGCGATACTTAATGACTCGCACAGTTTTTCAGTATTTCTCAGCTTATTTTACCCAATTTAGTTTTTGGTTGGGTTTATCGGACTAAAAGTAGGATTATTGGGGAATTCATCTTTATGGTCCTTTATAGTTAGAAATGCTCGCTTACGGTATAATATATCGACCCTTTCATTTATACTTAGTTTGGCTGTAATACTTTTCGCCTTCTCATTAATACTTTCAATGTATGAGTTTGGTGCCTTTTTTTCTAAGTTTTGGTGACCTTTTCATTTATTTTTTCCGGGAAGTTCATAGTATAAATATTCTTTGTTTCGTCTCCTGATTTTTTTTTTTTTTTGTTTTTTATTTCTTTTAATTCAGAAGTTAATGTTTATTGAAATTACTATTAACTTTTGGGAATTTAATATTGTCTATCATACCAAGCATATCCTTTTCGAAGTTAGCGAGCTCTTCAATAGCATGTGGATGTTTTTATTTTTGAATTTGAATTTTTCCGTGTTTTCTTTGTTCTTTAAATATTTATTTAATGAAAATAATGCCTTACATCTCATTCTGGTAAAGAATTGCTCATATTTTTGTAATAAATTTAGAACGTATTCTTCCTTGTTTGGAATAGGGATGTTTTTTTGTTTTTTGTTTTTTTGTTGTTGTTTTTTTCAGCGAATGCAGTTTTCTGAATATTTGCATTGTTGGTTCCTCCAAACATTTTGTAAAAATCATCGTTCGTTCGTAAAAAAAATCACTGTGAGTTCGAAAAAAACAAAAAAACAAACAAAAAAAACACATGTAATGGTGAATTAATACACATAAAACATGAGATGTGATCGAATAACCTGCCACCCCCATGAGTGACAGCACTATAGGTGGTACCAACCTATAAGTATCCGTGAGGACAGCGGACAGCAATGTCGAGCTGGGATCTGCGAGAATTAGCGGCCTTCCGCACAAAAGAGTACTAACTTGCGACGACCGTGCGCATAACTAGTTCTTCCTTGCTTGTTGTACTGGTTTCTACAATAAACCTGTTACTATTTATCCACCATGTTTGTCCATTCCATATTCCTATTACCACGGAATGCAACAGGATGTTTAACTGTACAGGTTAAGATGGCTTATGAAAGCGTAACAAAAATACACTGAAAATGAAAGTGCTCAAATTTAATACAGGAGCGAAAGTTACAGACATTCCTATATCAGTTATGCGCAATTGCGTGATACATGCTTAGGCGCTCATGTATCTCTCGATATATGACTGACGAGGCAGATTTTTTTCTTTCCAAGATCTGTCTTGCTATTTACCCATAGCTTAAGAAGAAGAGGATTCATACATTTCCCAAGGGTATTAGCACGTAAGTGAATGTAATTGATTCGATTGGGATTCGAACGGGATTCGAACTCGGCTCTCCGATTCCTTAATCCGAGCCGCTATCCACCGTGCCTAGCGTAATTGAGTTTCATGTACTATACAATCATTATGTATCGATAGCATATGCTTGATTTTTGTTCACTTCATGACACTGTGTTGCAAATCAGTTTTTAACTTTTTAATAAGTTTTCTTTTCCGCCTTACCACCCCTTTCCCACGGGTGAAATATTGCTGGCCTCTTGCTTGTCTACTGTTATTTTTATAGCAGATTCCTTAATTCCACTAGTTTAAATCTTCACAGCTAGGATCCACCAGTACACCTACGCTGATTCTCATTCGCTTCATATTCCATTGGTGAGGAGGAAGTTCCAGTCAAAATGCCTCTTCTCCAGAACTACTGCATTGTGGAAAGGACTCCCGCGCGGATGCTTCCCTGATCACCAGAATCTTAATCTCTTCAAGTCTAGAATCAACCACTATCTATCCTCATAATATGCACTTCTTTCCCTTCCAACTGAATGCTTTTAAAACAACTTCATTTAGTAAGCCTTTATTTTGAGTTGCTCTTGGATATTGTAAAGGGTGAGCAATAGTAAAAAGAGTAAAAAATATGAAAAAAAAAAAAAAGGATTATACATGGTTTATTTTGCTTAGATATTAATTCCAATTTTATTGTAATTTTATTTTCAGGCTTAAAATCTATTTATATGTATGTAGAAATCAGGTAAAATTACTGCTGATCTGAATAAACACATGACATAAGTTTAAATCTTGCCGTTTTGACAATTCAACTATCATTTATTGTCCAACAAAAAAAAAAAATCCACAATGTTTTCTTAAGTCAATTAATACAACTTTTAAGTTGTATTTACTTTTACTCCATAGACATTTTTTTTAATACGATTTGTTTATTAGTAAGCGGTCGAAGGTACCTGAAGGAAGCAAACATGATCTTCTGAAATTTTAGCCACAATTTCGATCTCAACATACAAAATATCATTCGACAATACAATAAAAATTTAACCAAACATCTCATTTCAACAGATATATTTACCAAATTTACACGAAAATATCTTGAAATACTAAAAAGTAAAATTATTCAATAAAATCGCCATTAACTTCAACCACGGCCTTCAGACGACTTTGGAATCTCCTGCATTTCTTTTGGACGCTCTCCTTGTTTATGTTTAGTGTTACAAGGAGTTTTATTGTTCTCACGTTCAACTGCACCACTTACATAAGAATTAAGTGGGTTGCAGTCTGGATAGCCAGATGCAAAGGATTATGTAGCCGTAAAAACAGTCACGACTGGGTTCTTCTGCTTCTGTCGGCATGGTACAGAATCCTGTTGCCAGAAATAGGGTCTTTCAGTAGCCACTCTCTTGACCTAGGGTGTCACTACGTCCTCAAGGGATTTGATTTAGGCCTCCGTGTTGAGTCTGACAATCAAATTCGGAAGTTCTTTTCTTATCAGAACTATCAGAGTCGGTTTTCCGTGCTGCAGTACCTTCGTAATTGCAATTAGACTCGTCCAACACTTTCCGAATCCTCTGTACTGCCAGCAGATTGACACCCAAGCGCTCTGAAATGTTCGTATTGGACCTTCCGGCGCGAATGCCAAGCAGTACAGCATGCCATTTCCAAATTTCTGGCTGAATGAATTGCGTCATGATGCTCTTTTTACTCACAGACAATGCACAACTGACCCTCCGATACTGTGCAGTCAACAAAATCAAAAACAAACAACGCGCATGTGCGAAATTAAAAGTATAAAATGAAACAATTTACACATCGCACCATATATATATATATATATATATATATATATATTCAAACATATATTGTTAAATATAACAGAAAATAAATGTCTATTATGTTTGATCATGAGCTGTTCTAAACTCCGTATATTTGCTTTAATTTCGTGTGAACAAAATTGCGCAATATTTGGATGTTTTTTTTAATTTTTTTTATTGAGCTGTTCCTTGATCTAAGCTTTCGGCTGACATGAGCCATCTTCAGAGTGGTTACACTGACATTTAAACAAAGATATTCACCATTAAAGATGATTTCTGTTATATTGACATAGAAAAGATTGCTATGCAACGTTTACGGTTGCGGAATTAACGGACGCAGGTCGTAAATTCATGACGCGGTTCTATGACGTCGTACCACATGAGAGACTGAAATATTAACAAAATAGATATTCATATATATAGTGCTTTTTATGTATATATATATATATATATATATATATATATATTATAGAAAAAACTGAAGCATAAAACCTTCACAGACAGAATGTAATTACCCAGTTTTGAGCCCTTATACGATATAGGAAGTTTTCATGAACAGGGAATCGTATGTTTATCTATTATTACTTGGATTTAAGCCAACAACATATAAAGGATATTACATTGAAAACCTCATTAAACATCTGGTTGTTGCATTTGTTTATTTTCTTTTATTGTTCGCCGTTCCATATACAAAGCATAGCAGTTAAATTATTTGTAATAAATGAACTAACAAGAAACGGAAAGAAACCAATAATATTGGTTTATGTAGGTTGCTAAATGAAAATTTCCTCGGTATTAGCGTTTCGCAATTTACACACGGCCTTTTAATTTGTCAAACTTAATTAAGTAGATCCTACATACATTATAAGTCTTTTGATACCCGACTACAATTTTCTTTTATTAAATAGGAAATGTATTTAATCTGAACGAACTTTTTGGACAACCAAACATATCATATTTTTTTTTTATTATTTCGCTTTAACTAACTTTTAGATTATGTAAGTTAATTTAGGGAATATCATTCTCAGAATTCTGATACTATTTTTCCGTCTTTGAGAATATCACCAGAATATATACACTAATTTTATAACAGAACCTCTATTTATATATCTTTATTCAAGGAATATTTAATTCCTCTTACGACATTTCTCGATGGCCCATTGAAAATATGCATAAAGTGAGACCGACACTTTGACATAGTTTATTTACCTGCGATTGTGTCTCGTTAGATTACTTACAATTAAGTAGTTAATTAGATCTTGGTGATCCATCGTGCGGCTGTTAATACAGTGCGATACGAGCAATTATCGCTCATTGTGGTGGATATAGTCACAGATTCACCACACTAAGGTTGATACTCTGGTTTCCGTAGCAAGTAAGCTTTTGCTCCATGTCTAACCAAAGCTTGATATTCCAGTCTACCCAGATATTTAATCGATATATCGGTAATAAGTAATGGCATGAAAATTCGATTTAACAAATTCGACTGAAATTTGAACACAGCATACCAATCACATTTTCTGCTCCGCTGCGCTGATCGAACGGCCTATTGATATTAGAGCTAATTTTAATGACTAGCAATCTCAATACACTAATTACAGCACTATAGGCTGTGGAATATCTATCTTTCACCCTAGAACACTAACCATCAATTAAAGTTGCACCACTACTAAACATGGGTATATCATACCCGATTTTGAAAATATCAAAAAAAAAAAAATTAAATATATATCTTTATTTGAAACATTTTACATGCAGGCACTTCAAAATTTTTACTTTGAGTTAATATTAATAGGAACTGAAAAACATATTATTTAGGTAACAAAATCAGGTACTGAAAATTGTAATTGAAAATAGGAAAATTTGCGCTGGGTACTATGAATCCATGTTTAGTGTTCTTGGGTTAAATCTACTCATTGCTTGTGTCAAGTTTCTTTACTGTATTTACTGTATGTCTCGTCTATTGACAGATTTTTGTTATTCAGTTTTGTGTCTTTATAAATTTTATATTTTAATATTTATGGACTGATTGATTGATGGATACGTTTTCGTAGGAAAAGTCAGAAAAATATTTTTAGATTGTATGATTTTCATTATTTACATTATTCGGACTATTTTCCTCATCTTTGTCGCCATATTTATCACAACGTTTCGGCCGTTGTACGCTCCGTTGGAATTTTGAACTGAACCCTTTATTTCGCTCACTGTTCTAAACGTTGTGATAAATATGGCGACAAAAATGTGGACAACAGTCCGAATAATGTAAATAATGTACATAATACCTCATCTCAGAAATATAGACAGACTCTGTAAGATTTTCTTTAAGATAATAATGGTTTAGTGATGCAAGTTTTACGACTTAGACCATTACTGCGGTTGTAGAGGTAAAGAGAGTTGTTCTTAAGCGAATATATCGAACCCAACGTAAATTAGAACTCGGCTCTCCTATTAACAATTCTGATTTATTATCCATTACACCACCTGCACACCCAAGCTTAAAGAAACTGGTATTCCGAAGTGGTCACCCATCTAGATAATGACCGGGGCGATGTCGCTTAACTTAGATGCTCATATGAGAAACGGTGTTTCAACGTAATGTGGTCGTGAGTAGGAATGATTGTACATCAGAAGTATCAGTAAAACAAGAAAGTTACACATCATATATTCTACGTTATTCTATGATCGACGTTTAATAACGAACAAAAAATTGCCATAAAAGTTGTGATAAAATCATAGAAAAATTGTTTTATAATTTATCTTGTAAATATTTATGCTCTTCAGTAATTCAGCCAAATTCAAACCCGAAATATTATTTCAATTTCTTTAACTACAATACCTACTTGAAGAAAATAAGAAATAAAATATGTACTTATGGTTATACACAATAGATTTTTTGACAATCACAATAAGGTGTGAGTTGCTGATTACATTTTCTTATATACAAAAAAAGATTTGCATTCAAGTAAAATGAAACCTCGCTAAAAAATACAAGGATATTGTTATGATTAAAAGTGGTCTCCCCTTGTTTTGTTACCGTCCTCTTTGAGAGATTTATTTCTGTTTACTGGGACTATAAAAGGACACTATGCGCGAACCTTGTACTCTCAGTTGAATAAAGGTTTCTTAAAGCCTACATCTGCGTACTTTTCTGTTTTTAATAAATGAATAAAATATAAATTAACTGTTCTTAAAGTTGGGCCTTGTTAAAATTTTTTTGTTTTTTTCCTGAAGACACGAACTCATTATATGAATGTTATGCCACTTTGATTTTAGAATATAGTTTAATCAGATGACGAAAACGTTACTTGCTATGTGATAATTATCATTTCTTACCATGTCCCTTTAAGACGTAAATGTTGATGGCTCTCATCAGTCTAATTTTTCTTTGTTATCTGTGGATTGATATGACTTCGAAGGAAATCTAGTGATATGTTGTCTATTGCTTTATGCATGTATTCAGCGTAATCTTTCTGGACAGTTTGCTAGTTAAGACTAAATAACGCTGTCGATATTACCATTTAACCCAAAGCTGGAGGAGAGGATTTTTACGGCAGTTTATATTACCGAAAATACATTTGCCCCATAAGAAATTATTTTTGACACTTTACTGAATATAATTATTGCAATATGAACTGCATAATAGTCTAAATTATACGACGTTAAATGGTGTGCATATTTTAATATATGGGAAGAGGTATGTTATTAATACGACTATGAGTAAAAGAATCTAACCTTTACAGGAAAAGATGCAGATAAAATATTTTGGAAAATTAAACAAAATTGCATTAAATGTTCTGATATATATATATATATATATATATATATATATATATATATATATATATATATATATATACAGGTGATTGGAAAATAAATTCCCAATTTTAAATACATATAATTTATTTATTAGCTATAATTTTTACAAGAAATGGATGTGAGAAGAAAGCGTTTAGCATGAGGTTTTATTTAACTTTATTTGCTTTTTAACCAACCCTAAAGGAAATAATCACGGGGTGTTAAGTCAGGACACCTGGCTGGTAATTCATACATAAAATAGGGGAGTTACTTCAATCACCTATATATATATATATATATATATATATATATATATATATATATATATATATATATATATATATATATATTAAGAAATGGACAAAGTCCGACAATTTATTTATTAAAGACATTTTTTTATGTTTAACGTTCTTTTATAGATACAAATATTTAAGTAAATGCTCTGTTTATAATAAACAGTATTAAATAACATTTACCGGTCTGAATGTCCGAGAAATTTTCATAGAAAAAAAAATGTCTTTAATAAATAAATTGTCGGATTTTGTCCATTTCTTAATATATGACGTCATTTGTTTACATTTGATACACCAGAGCAGTTATGAATGTACGAGATTCATGGAAGATTGAAGTTTATAAGCAGTAAAATTCGACCTTGTCTACCGAACGCTTCTTTGTGGCCGATCGGTAAGGCACGTCAGCGTAAATGACGGTTCCGTATAGGATGCAGGTTCGAATCCTGTCAAAGAACGAATATTTTCTATGAAAATTTCTCGGACATTCAGGCCGGTAAATGTTATTTAATACTGTTTATTATAAACAGAGCATTTACTTAAATACTTGTAGCTATATAAAGAACGTTAAACATAAAAAAATGTCTTTAATATATATATATACACACACATATATATATATGTATGTATGTAGTATTATAGGACAGTGAAAGAAAGAAACTGCCAGTATTAAATTAGGTATCTTTCTCCATAGAGGAACGTATATTGAAGTATATTTAAAACAAACGCACATATAGGGTGATTGGAAAGTAACTCTCCATTTTAAAATGCTCATAATTTATTTATTAACTATAATTTTTGAAAGACATGGATATGAAAGGAAAGTGTTTTTCTTGTCGTATGGAGGACATAACTATTTCAAGTTCTTCCAATGTTTTGGTTTGGCATAGTAGAATTGCTCCTTTAACTAACTAAAAGAAAAAGTCACAAGGTCAGGATTGGTAATCATGCATAAAATAGGAAGTTACTTTTCAATCACCCTCCAGATTCGCGACGTTCTAATAGATTGATTCTGTCATAAAATTCTAACCGTATTTTAACATTGGTTATCAATTTCTGCAATTTTTTTAATATTATACTTTGCAATTCATAACGAAATTAGTTTTATGTTAAATTGGTGAATTGTATATCCTTTTAACTTAAAGGTATAATGTCAAGGTTGTGTATATGTTGCACGGCGTAGAATCTAACATTAAAAAAAACTGATGAAATTGTAAATAAGCAAAAAACGAAAATAGGTGACTATATTTGAAATTAGAGAGTAAAGTCAAATATGTACAATTACTATTTCTTCCCCCCCCCAAATGTTTGAGTAACTCGTACCTAAATGTAATTACTCGTAAACGCAAATGTCAGTGCTTTTCAAATTGGCTTAAGTCAAAATCCTATGGGAGGATTAGAAACGTTTAAAAATTCTGAAAGGAAAATTACGAACGAAAAATACAGAACTTATTTAAGAATACACAAAAAAGTTTGCATATATATATATATATATATATATATATATATATATATATATAGACCAAAATGTAATTCAAATGAAAAGACCAACGCTCAATTGCATGAAGACAGAATTTGTAATCGTTAGCAAGAGAGACAACTCACGAGAGGGAATTACAATTAGAAAAGTCGAAATCAGGCAAGTACAGAAACTTAAATCTTCTACAAGTGTTTTAAAACACCACGTTAAATTTGACACAGAAATACTAATGCACAGTGCGATATTTGAATGACGCCTTTTTTTAATATTTCACACAAGTAAGGTGATAATGCCACTAAGACGCAAAAGGTTACTTAGCGTGAATGAAAATGAGACGGCGTTAATGAGAATAAAGGAAAATAAAAGTACAAGATTCAGGAAGACAGACTCGGAGTCTACATCAAGGAAGGGTTTCCCTGTGGCAGAGCTGCAAATAGCGAGGACCCTGAACTCCCATATATATGCTTCCGCGTACCACATTTGTCTTCGCCCCCAGGACAGTAATTTTCGATCGAACATCTGAGAGGATTGATCATATCTTCACAGAATTTCCATCGGCTATCTTTCATATCTGCGGTGATTTCAATATCCATCACAAAGAACGGTTAGTCTATTCGAAAAAAAAAACGATGAAGAGACTTGTCCATCGCCTGTAAACTAGCCCAGATCATCGAAGAAGCCAATCGCATCACTGAGGCGACGGAACATCAGGCAAACAACGTCGACCTCTTTTTAACATCTTCCTCGAATGCAAACCCGAAGCTCTTTGCCTCGCACTCAACGTTAGATGACAAAGGACATCCCCTTCAGAAATTACCACGTCTTACCGAGTACAATTTCTGTGATATTTTCGTTACAGCACGGGAGGTTTCAAGACTTATCAAAAGCCTTGACCCTAATCCAGCCCAAACAAAATTCCAATGGTTGTCCTTAAGAATATAAACTGGGACCTATCGGTGAACCTAGTGAAGTTATTTAACCACTGCTTGAAAGAGAAATCTTTCTCAAGCTTATGGAAAGTGTTAGCTTTATTCCCGATCTACAAGAACTTCCCACTTCCAATATAGACCCATAAGTCTCTTCAGTATCTCTTCAGTATCATAAGTAAGCTTTTTAGGTTATGATCAACAAAAAGGTCGTTGAGCACCTAGATAAGAACAATCTCTTGAGCGACGTGTGTATGTATGTCTTCGTGCGTATCAGTGTCATCCCAAAACAGACACATAGGAGAATCCCTCCGACCAACAACGCCAAATATAATCAAACAAATAAAAATAAAGTAAATAATAAACAAATTAGACTAAGAACGCACACATAAAAGCAAGTAAATGTAATGAAAAATGAATAGAAATAAATGAATAATAATAAATAAATAAATAAATAAATAATAAATAAATAAATAATAATAATAAATGCAAAATGAGATCACTGCTCCCTGTGGTATATGGTTGCAATAATAGACAGAGAGCATCACTGGAAAATACGAAAACTTAAGGATTCAGGACATATACTAGGGCACAAAAATATCCTTACCCGACCAAGCATAAAAAGGAACACAATATGGGAACCAGTAATAATGAGTGCTAGTGAAAAGTAATGAATAACAAAAAAAAAAAAATTCAATATAAACTCTGGTAAAAAAAAAAAAAATTATATTTAATAATAATAACAAAATTTGCAATATGAGCACTGGTAAAAAAAGTTACTGTGGCATTAGGTTTATAAATTCCCAAAATTCATAAACAGATGTCCAAATAACAGATGGCACAGTGGATAAAGACGTTGCTTAGATCCAGTGACTAGACCCAACTAGAACTGTGAACGAAATAAAGGGTTCGGTTCGAAATTTCAGTCACCTGAAGAAGAACTGAGCGTACAACGGTCGAAACGTTGTGAACATAGCAATGTAGATGAGGATAACAGTCTGAATAATGTCAATAATATAATTGATCATAAAACTTCATCTCAGAGATATAGACAGATATATATATATATATTTGAAATTTTTCCCTACTCTGTAGCCTATAGAATAAGTTGAAACATAACCGTTAACGCCTAAGCAATAACCGTTAGGATAATACAATAGAACTTATTCCTCAGTGTGCCCCATTATTTAGCCAAAATACAACACATGTGGCCTGAGGATTACTGTCGCCGCTTGATGCTGACGTCAGTAACCAATTTTACATTTATATACTCTATATTTCTGATAATAAACACTTTTACCCATAAATATAGCATACTTAAAAACTATATTTTTTATCATGTATACATATATATTATAAATACACGATTGAATAACGCATAATAAGTCAAATTTTCTGTTTAAGCAGGCATATATAAAATAAACTGTCACAAAATGTCTTTACAATACATAGGAAAAAATTGGCAGAAATTTAAGAAAAGCGTATCTATGAATAAAAATAGGATCATATACACAATTTATCAAATGCATTCGTCATATATATATATATAAAAAGCCAACCCCAAATTTGATCTAAAGAATGACACACATTAAAAGAGAAAGTAACTTTCTTAGACGGAAAATTCTCGAGAGTGCCACTGTCGAATTTTATCAAGGTGTATATATGTAAAACGGATTTGGACATTTTAAGTAAATATCTCTATCTGTAAAAGGCAGGATGTGTGTGTATGTATGTAACGAATGCACGGCCGCAATTTTCGACGGATTTACAACAAAATTTACATGCACATGCTCCAAGTTGGTGGGAAGGCCAAGACTGACGTTGCATTTCCCAACTTTTTCAATTTCAGCCATTTCATTACGACTTCTGATACCGCCACCGTCATTTGCTTTTCTACGCTAGTATAAGCCATAACCATCACTATATCAGTGCCACCAACGCCTTTCTCATCCATATCAAGATAGAACCTACGACACCTCGAGGTGGTCTAATGGTTAGCAAGATTGACTTTCTCAAACAATTACGACTAAGTTGTGAGTTCGATCCTCACTGGGTGCCCCATTCTTTTAGCCTTTTACAACATCTAAACAAGTCTTAGGAAATCACTATATATGAACCGGATTTTTTCAAATAGCTACTTTCTTCAAAGAAATACTCTTTTCGAAAGACAACATATATGAAAATATTTTTCTTTTAAATTACAAAAGAATAGTTAAATTCAAAACCTTCCATTATTTAAAATATATGATACATGAGTTAATCAGTTATTACGTATATATGTGTGTGTGCGAGAAAACATTATTCTGCGAACAAAATGGACGAACGATCTGTGCGTTGAGGCTGCCACTTGGAAAGAAGTTCGCTACACAGTCCAACATTGAATACAGCGACCAATTGCGTATGTATGCACTCAATGACACATGAATTCGCATATACACCCAGTCCAACGCTATTCGTATATGTTTGTGTTTGTGTAGGATGGAATGCGTAAAAGTGCGTGTATGTGTGTCTACGTAAGTATAAGTGGAATTACGGCGACAATTTTTCCTGCCACTACCATAAGACACCGATATACGTAATCATAAATAAATCTAAAATTTCAAAAATTAATCAATTAATTTAACCCAGGGTCACAAACCAGCATCAATCCAACTAAATATAAATTATCTCTATCAAATCTCTATAAAATATTATATATATATATATATATATATATATATATATATATATATATATATATGATATATATAAATAATATATATATAAAATATTATATATATAAATAATATATATATATATATTTATATATATACATATATAAAATGTTTAATTATGCCTATAATATTTTTGACACACATTTTACAATTACACACACACACACACATAGATATATATGTATATATATATATATATAACAATATATATATATGTTTATATATATATATATATATATATATATTTATTTATATTCGCTTTAAAGATATTTCAGAATATTCTCAAATTTATTTATCGTTATTTTATTTCTGTTTATAAATTAATTTTGTAAAATCGTTACAGGTAAGGTGACGAAACATGTTGGTAAAAATTGATTTATATATATATATATATATATATATATATATATATATATATATATATATATATATATATATATATATATGCATAGACAAACAGGAATGTATCCTAGAGACACAAATGACATAAACACAAGTGCGTATAATTATGCCTATAATATTTTGACAGAAACATTACATTAAAACACTGATCATTTTATAAAATTATATAAATATATCTCATATAAATTATATTCATTTTAAAAGGTATTTGAGCTTTACCAGTATACTGTGTGTGTGTATGTGTGTGTGTTTCCCCTGTGTGTGTGTGTGTGTGTGTGTGTGTGTGTGTGTGTGTGTGTGTGTGTGTGTGTGTGTGTAAGCGTCAAAAAAATCAAGAAAGTTCTTCAAAAAAATTGCTGAAAAAAACAATTCATTAAAAGAATTTTAGTGTGTTTTGTTTTTAGAATTAAAAAACAAGAAAGTAGCATCACTTTGTTTTGTCTTCCATAGTTTACATTTACTGACAAAAAGTTCGAAAATTCAATTGAATTTAAAGATATTTCAGAATATTCTCAAATTTAAGGATTTAGAAAAAAAAAAAAATTATTTTATTTCTGTTTATAAATTAATTTTTGCAAAATAAAATCGTTACAGGTACCTTAATCAAGTCTCTCAGGTGACGAAACAAAATGTTGGTAAAAAAAAGACTTTATAAAAGAACGAAAAAAAAAAGTTTACTAAGATATATATATATATATATATATATATATATATATATATATATATATATATATATAAAAGAACAATAATCTAAAAAAACGGTGAAAAGAAAATACATGCATAGAACAAACAGGAATGTATTTAGGAGACCATCTATAGAACGAAAGACAAACACATAATACATAGACACATACAAACACATATATATATATATGTATGTAGACACACACACATATATATAGAGAGAGAAAAAAAATTGGTGGGAGAAAGAAACACAATCACACGCATGTGTGTGTGTGTGTGTGTGTTGCACAAAGACACGCGCAAAAGTTACACACACACACACGCATTACAGACATACACACACACACAAAACACACACACACATATATATATATATATATATATATATATATATATATATATATATATATACATTATTGTTCATTCAATGTTTAAAAGGTATTTGAGCTTTACCAAAGTGCACGGCCGCAATTTTTCGCAGAAGAAATTAAAGGCACTTTGTTTTTACCAACAAAACCATCATTGCTGCCCTCACCAAGCCACTTCTGTGGGTAGTAGTTTTTCTTGCCCAGTTCTATACAATTGACTCCATCGACGTCATCTGGCTATGCAATTGAAATATGCCGTAACTAGCGTGGCGTGGAAGAATACTTCCCTGCTTGGAGAAGGTTGGCGTCAGCCTTGCCAGCTTGAAGACGTCATCGGTACGCGTCGGTGGGGTCCACTTCCCCTCTTTTTAAAAAATTTCTTGCTTGTTTTTGTTTTTCCTTATATCGCTTCCCACTAGATTATAACATCTTGGATTGAAGAAGAAGAAATAAAAAGAAAGAAGAAAGAAATGAATGAAAATTAGAATAAGCGAAAAAAAAATCAAGAAAGTTCTTCAGAACGAAAGAAAGGAACCAAAGAGAGAGAGAAAGAAAAAAAGTGAAAAATAACGAAAGAAAGTTGAAAAGATCGAAGGAAAGAAAGAAAGAAAGAAAGAACGAAAGTAAGTTGAAAAGAACGAAAGAAAGAAAGTGAAAAATAACGAAAGAAAGTTGAAAAGATCGAAGGAAAGAAAGAAAGAAAAAAAGAAAGAAAGAAAGAAAGAAAGTAAAAACGAAAGTAAGTTGAAAGAACGAAAAAAGTGAAAAATAACGAAAGAAAGGAATTTGAAAAGAAAGAAAGAAAATTGAAAAGAACCAGAGAAAGAGAGGAAGTTGAAAAGAACGAAAGGGAACAGGGATTAGCTAACCACCCTAGAAGAATATAGTTAGAAACGAATAAGGTAGCATTTACTTACTTATTTTGTGGTTACTCTCAATTTGTATGGTTTAATTAAAACATTATTTTAATTTTATTGCAAAAGTTATGTAAAATTTATTGATCTTTTTTCCTAGAATAAAATGTAAGCAAAATTCATATTGTTTATTCTATACTTTTGCTTAACTATCATAATTAGGAATATGAGTGAGAAAAAGGAAGAAAATAAAATTATGAGCGAAAGCTGAAAAGATCCAAGGATTTCAGTTGAAAAGAACGAAAAAAAAAGAAAGTTTATAAGAAGAAAGAAATGAATGAAATTTAGAATAAACGAAAAAAAAATCAAAAAGGAAGTTGAAAAAGTACGAAAGAAAATTGAAAAGAACAGAAGTAAGAAAAAAGTTGAAAAGATCGAAAGAAAGAAAGTTAAAAAGAACGAAAGAAAAAAAGTTGAAAGAACGAAAGAAAGGGAGTTGCAAAGAAAAAAAGAAAGAAATTTGAAAAGAACGAAAGAAATTTGAAAAGAACGGAAGAAAGAAAACAAGTTAAAAAGAACGTGAGAAAGTTGAAAAGAATGAAAGAAAGTTAATTGACAAGAATGAAAGAAAGAAAATTCAGAAGGAGCAAAGAAAGAAATTTTTAAAGAAAATCAAGTGCAAACAAATGAACGAAAAAAACACAAGTGTTAAAAATTATACGTGAATGAAAAACACGCAATAATCTCGCAATGAAAAAGAAACGGTGATTAAAGAAAATACGGATTTACGGTGGGGTAAGCAGTTAAAAACGATCAACGAAAGAAGAGAAAGAAAAGCAAACGAAACGAAGCAGTCTTTTAACTAATAAGCAAATAAAATATATTTTTTATACAAATAAGATTTTGTATTCATTTGAGGACTACCATCAAAATACGAACAAATTAAAACGATCCTAGTCAGCAACGAAGGTCAAATGATAGAAGAAAAGAATCATGAAAACAAGTTTTAAAAAGTTAAACTCGTGTGTCCGAAACATATACTTTTCGAACGGCTCCCGGTTGAACCCTACAAAGATTATACCACGTTTCCTACGAAATAAATGGATATAACCGCATGGGTAGGAGCAAAACTTTTAATTGTAAACATTTTTTTGAAATGTCTAGGGATATATAATATGGCGCGTAAACGTTTACCCAATATCACAATTACTTTTGTCATTGGTTCCATGCTTTATCTTGTTTTCATATTTAATATTTTGACAGTCAAAGAAATAAATTTTTATTTGACACTGGCTTCAAGGGTTTGGCTTGTTTACAGACATAAAACCTGAATGAAATAAATAATGAGGCCAAAATCAGAGAATATTTTTTTTTTATACAAAAAAATATTGTGTTTTTTTTTCCAATTTGTCTTCAATGTCTAGTTTGAATTTTAAAAGATATATGGCTATTATATATATATATTTTTTATTGGAGGAGGGTTTATGCCATGTTTTCCACGTTTATCCATTTATATGGGAAATTTCTATAATCCAATATTATGTATGGGGGAATTTTGATATATAAAATGTATGTGGATCCTTATGTGTAATGTAAATGGTTCTGCAAATATATCGAAAGTATATTATTTTTGTTTGTTTATGATAAAATATACCCGAATATATATATATATATATATATATATATATATTTATTATATATCCCAATAATTATATTCTTTATCAAATAAAGAATGCTCAAAAATTTTGATTTTCTTGATATTAAAAAAAAATATAAAATATATAATAATTTAATAAACTAATAATAATAATGTGTGATTATGTGCGTGTTCAATTCTGACACTATATAGACAAACAAAGCGTTTTACCTTGCATATTTTGAAAAAACCTTAAATCAGATATTTACCGTTTATTATAGAAATTCAGTTTGGTTTTGGTTTAATTGGTGAAAGGTTGGGCATAATTTTATGTAATGACGTCAAAATACTGCTAAATATTTTTTTTTTTTTAAAATCACTGTTTTTTTTTTTTCAAAATGATAACTTAATATTTTTTAAAAAATTTAGCTTATTTTATTGCTTGAATTTTTTAATTTTATTTTGGTAATATTTCAACAGTATTTCTATTTTTACACTTGCATAGTGTTTTGACGTTTTGGTTAAATTTTTTACCCATAGATTACAGAAGGTGATAAAACCCCAAGTCAGGGCCTGGTTTCCAGTATTTAAGATCTAATGACTCGGATTTTTAAATTTCTTTTGACTTTTTTCATCCTTTTTACGTTTACGCCGAGGTTTATTATCTTATTTAAATAGAACGTCAGTTCAACAAATTTTGCTTTTTTTTGATAAAAATAACCAAATTTTCATAATCCATATATAGCTATAACTAAATCCTGCCTTAATTATATTTTATAATGTCAGACAATCAAATCATTATATTTTTCACCTCCTATCTCTTCTCATTCTATTTCACAATTCATTGTATTAATTGCAAAGAAATCAATTGAAAAGTAAATTTGCGCTTATGTTCTTTTAGAAAATCGTTGTCTTGTTGAAAGGTAATTTTCTAATTATGCAAAAAATCGTAAAATGGTTCTGCAAAATCGACGTATAAAATTTATGATCCCTTGACCTGAATCAATAATCCTATCAAAAAATCTCAAAATTTTATGTATTCATAACAAAATATATATATTGGACAGGCGAATATTGATGGTAGCATAAAAAGCAATTTTTTAATGTTATATTTTTTAAAAAAATATAAACTTTTGCTATGTGTTACATCGCGAAGGAATCAAACTTTTTTAAATTTTGCGACTGAAAAATCTTATATATTTCGTACATTTATATTTCAAAAATGTCGCAGAAATCAAAAAAAATCCAGATAAAATTCCCAAAAATAAAATAAAAAAAACATTTATTGTAGTAAAAGTATTTTGTAATGAAATATAAACAAAATTTTCTAACACTTTTAATGTTATATGATTAAAGATGTAACGACTTCTGAAAATCAACATCATGCAAAAAATCACCCAACACAAATTTTTTGAAATATTTTGTAATTTTTCTATTTTCTCTTAATGTTAACGGCAATTCTGAATCAAATATGCATGTTACCCAAAATGTTAATTTTGGCTACATTTATAAAATTTTCTTTTAATTAACGTTCACACGATGCATGTTGCAGGAGCTACTCAATGTAAAGTCTTACTGAATGAGATGTTTCAGTGTTTAAGTTAAAACAGAAAGAAGTTAAGGAGGATAGCAAACGGCCGACTAACTTGAAAAGGTTAAGATAGTCATGTTCAAAGAAGCACCCACGCCTGATTTTTTTCCACGAAGTAGCAGTTTATGTTAAAAGAAAGAAAATTTGTCTGGAGGAAGCTTCTTCCTTACAATTAGAATACAGGGGAAATGAGGATGATTCGACTCCGTGGACGTTGAATGCATCCAGTCATTTTTCCTGTTAATTTTGTGTTATCTTGCTTGAACCATGACAATTTGCATTTCGTGTCGGTGCAAGCAATCATCTTACCATCGTCTCTCAAATTTTGTTCCGAAAATTAAATATAAGTAATTTCCCCGAAGTGGAAGTCATACAAAAAAGCAACTACCATAATCTGGCTGATGTAAATGATTTTTAGTGCTTAATTTGAAATTGTCTTGCTGTCGTAAATTTGTTATGGCGGAGCCAACTAAGGGAGTTAAAAATACAGAGTTATCGGCCTTAATCGGGGAGTTTCGGACTGAGGAGAACAATGGCGGACACATAAACACACGTGCAAATCACGACTCTATTCAATCATCTTCCATTCGCTGGTTGCATGTCGGTATTACCAAAAATAAAAGTTTAAATACTAACAATATCTGATCTTCAGCTTGATTATTTCGTTATAACTCAGCCAAAACGGGATTATAACTTGATTATCTTTTCGATACTATTAATCCGATATTGTCTTCGACCAGCATTGTTATTGGATATAGTGAAATTTCGCAAACTGCTCTTTGAACGTTCACTTTTTAATTCCATCTCCCTTTGTGATGTATTTGATCGTGAATCACCGCTGATACTTTTCTTTATTATTTGCAAAGCGTCACGAGTACTTGCGATAAAGTGTGTAGTTATTTCTCGTTGCCTTCTCGATATTGAATTCTTAGGTAGCCTTTCATGGGACTAATGGTCACTTACACCTTTGTGCAAATTAATAGAAACAAAACGAATAATTCCGTTATTTACTATTTTTCGCATTTTCCCAATCGAACATGACCCAGTGCATATTTTAGTACTTCGTTTGTCCATTCCACGAAGTCGTTCCCCAATCAAATTGGCAACGTTTGTCCATTCCAGATTCTCGATTGGGTGATTTTGAAATCAGAATTTCTGGACCAGTCTATAGTACTTTGATTTGCTGACTGGTAAGGCTTGCCAGTATGTTTGTGCCGCGATAGAATTTTCGTACACTTGCTTGGAGTAACGTCCATCGCAGACAATGACCGTAGGACAACTAATCGACAGTCGAGATAATAGTGCCTGAGCGTGATAAAAATCTGATACAATAACGATGCTGCAATATTTTTCAATGCCAAACAAATTTCATCATAGACACCGAAAATAAATTCATATTACTGCACACCACTGAAAATAACCTAGTGGGAAAAAAAAATTGTAATCGATTACACCCTGTGACTCCATTGGGTCTAAAACTGACCGTATGGTGAAAGAAAGTAAACTAAAGTTGTTGTTTCCATTAATTTGTATACGGGTGTTCGTTTTGAAATTCCAGTCTAACATATTGTTTAAAGCATAGCAGGATTCAGGCCTTTCTCAATGGCAACAGGGGCGAGAGTGAACATAAGAGACAAGCCGTGAATTTTCTGCACCGGTAGCCATCATGGAATTCGAAGTCTCATTCTGAGTACATTCTCCTCATTTACATAAGCATCTGAACGATTGATTACATTTTTTAAAGTACAAAATACCAAAAGCAAACATTTTTTTTTATTTTCTTCCATCGTTAATGATAAGCCAGAATAGGTTTTGATAACTGAAATTAAAAATTGAGTATATTTTTTTTAATCCAAATTACAAACTGAGTAAACGAAACTCAACAAAAACACTATATTTTTAATGAAAATAGTTATAAACTAACACTTTCCTCATCTAGTACATTAAACTCGTTGAAGATGATGTTCCAGATTGCAAGAAAACTTCGTTAGTATCCGACCGCAAAAATAGTTTGTGGTATGATGTATAATGAAATGTTTTTTCTATGATGTAAAACAAATAAAATAAATAACAATAAAACAGAAACGACGTTTTTACAGTTCTCTGCTGATATTTAATGAAATAAGGTTTTAGATTTAGATCTAGGTATACAGGTAGGTATAAAAATAAATATCTGCTTAAATAGGTTGATCCAGATTAATGTTTTTTTTTAATTACGGTATTTCTTAAAGAACAAGTAATCTCCTTTCATGCTTAATATAAAATATATATATATATATATTTTTAACTATAATATAATTGTTTTTTATTTTTTTTACATATATATACAAACCCCGTTTATTTTAAATGCCATATATATTTTTTTATTAAATATCAGTAATCACATTATAATATATAAATGCGACAACATTGCTATGAATATATTTTGAAAAATTAAATTAAAATCGAATGATTTTCTTTTTTCTATTTTATATACTCTTGTGGAACTATTTATTTACATCCTCCCTCATTCGATTTTAATTTATATAATTGAAATTGTCTTTTAGTCGAGTTCCACCCTTCCCTCCTCAGTCACTTTATTGTCTTTGTATTCATTCATATTAAATATTGCCAACGAATATCTTTTACAAAACTTTGGCCGAAAGATATGACGTCCACTTTCTTTTAAAGTCTTATATATATATATATATATATATATATATATATATATATATATATATATATATATATATATATTATTGAAATTTAGAGAACGACAAAGCAAAAGTCCAAGCATTAAATGTAGCATTTTAAGAAATCCAAAGACTAACATAATAGTCGGGAATACGCCAAGAAGAGAAACTGGCGATAGCAACATACAAAAACAGCAATGAATTGCTAAACGAGAGGCTAGAGATCATGATCAAATGCCGACATCTTAAGAATTTCAACTTGGGGTTATTTGAACCCGGTTCAAGTTAGAATTTGTTCTCCCCCAACTACTTCCGGTTTCGAAAATGCTTAAGTTATTGAGCTCCGTGTAGTTGATTTGCTTTACAAACCAGCGGAGGAGACCGTAGAGTTCGTAACCGGGTTATTGTGGTCTGGCCAGCTTTCATCGTTTTTAAATATTAAACAACTATGCAAGTCTGGTCTTACAACATTGTATTGAGCACGTTTAATGCGTTCAGGTTTAACAAACTTCTTCGAAAGTACTCGAAACAGAACATCTAATCCATCTCATAATTCTAAAAATAACGATCGCGTTATTCAGCGTTTTGTTAGTATAAGTAAATATTTTATTGATCTGTTAGAGAAATGATTTTGCCATTAATTACATTGACTTTACTGATTAATTATTTGGTTGATTACTTCTTCATTATATATATATATATATATATATATATATATATATATATATATATATATATATATTCAGAAAGACCTGATATATACCTATGTTAGAGGAAATGAGTTTAATTGAACAGAAAAGGGAAGCTTGTTTCTCGGTGTTGAATTTAACCGTGGTTTTTGCATTCCATTTTACCCCGATATACCCATATACACACAAAGACAGACAGCCAGATAGATAGATAGATAGATAGATAGATAGATAGATAGATAGATAGATGTATATATGTGGAAGTCATAAAATCATATAATGGACGTAACTGAATATATGTCTGAATATTTAAAAGAATCGAAAATCAACCGAACGAAAAGCACTGATAATTTTCCACCATTACATCAGAAGTCAAATGACGTCATTTCTTATCTGACAAATCATTATAAATCAGAAGATTGAGTTTCGTTAAAGAGGATATCTTCCTTCTAAGATAAACTAACATTTGTCATTAATACCTCAGAATTTATAGAGAGAGAAAGAGTGAGAGAAGGACTTATATTACGAAATCTATTTTCATGCGTGTGTTAATATATCATTGCCATGAATGGTTATATATACAGGCTGTGATGGATAAATTGTCGACTAAATTACCCCCAAAATAAAAATAAAACTGACACCGCATTTTAACAGATATATTTACTAAAATTACACAGACATATCTTGAAACACCAAGAAATAAATTTGTTCAAGAAAATCGCCATTGCTTTCTACCACCGCCTTCAAACGACTTCAGAATTTCCTGCAACTCTTCTGGACAGTCACCTTATTTAAGTTGGTAAATGCTGCCGTAATCCTTGTCTTCGATTCATCTACGGTGTTACAAGGAATTTTGTTGGTCTCTCGCCCTACACCCTACACATGATCAAGGGAGTTGCAGTCTGTGGAGTTAAGTGGCCAGATATAAGGGCTGATATAGTCGCATAAATTGTCGGACACCCATAACTGGGTTCTCCTGCCTGTGCGACACGGTGCAGAGTCATGTTGTCAGACATAAGTTCTTCCAGCAGACACCTCCTTAACAGGAGCCCTACATCCTCAAGGCACTTGATGTAGATCTCCGTGTTGATTCTGAGACACTGTGGGAAGAGGAATGGAGGCATAACGTCGGCATCACTAGTGATCACTCCAAACACCTTCTTAATCACCAATAAACAACCAACTCTTTCCAAATCCTCTGCACTGTCCTCGGGCTGATACCGAAACACTCTGAAATGTTCGAGTTAGACCTTCCGGTGCGAATACCAAGCAGTACAGCATGCCGTTTCCAAATTTCATTCTGGATGTCTTTTTTTAACAGACGATGTCCAACTGACCGCACTATTCTGTGCAGTAGACAAAATCAAAATACAAACAACGCGCATGCGCGAAATAAATGATGTTAAATGGCGAAAATTTACCCATCACACTCTGTATTTTATATACGATTATATATTATCCCATTAAAAGTTGTTTTTAGTGGATACTCATATTTCAGTAGACGAACTGTTGAATTTATCTAAGAGTATATTTATTAATTTTCAGCCTGTATATTCGAGAAATAATGAGATTTCTCGAATATTCAGGCCAGAAGACGAAAATAAATAAGTATATATTCGAGAAATCTAAAGAGAGAATTATTTCTATATTTTTACTGGAATAACGAATTCAGTAGCTTTACAATTGAACCCCCTGAAAATTGTGAGATAATCGACTAACAAACTAAGAGCTCGCCTCAAACTTGAAGTCATGGTGGTCAGGGGAGCGATATTTTAAACATGTTTATAGTGGACACTCGTACTTGAAATAGACCACTATTTTCAGTATGATGATTTTGGCGTAATAAAAACGTCGGATTGAATTAAATTCATTAAATTGTTTATATATATATATATATATATATATATATATATATATATATATATATATATATAGTTATATTTATATATATATATATATATATATATATATATATATATATATGCATATGACAGTTCGAGTGCAAGTTGTTAGAAGATATATATATATATATAATATATATATATGTATAATATATATATATATATATATATATATATACATACATAGCATGCACAAAAACATCTGCTATATACATCACTTTTAATAGCTCATATATATATAAAAATATATATATACATCTGTGTGTGTGTGTGTGTGTGTGTGTGTGTGTGTGTGACTTTTTTTCCTGTTTATGTGCTAACGTATATGTTGGTTAACCTGATGTGTGTAAATATATTCAACGGCACACTGCTACGTTGAGGGCATTATGATGGGTGTACAAGTATGGCTCATTTCATAGGTAATGGAGCTCGACGTCCCGACAGTACATAAATAAAAACGTTCCTACCGACGCCGGTGACTCGCTGGAGCCTGGAGGAATCATTCCTGGCATGTGACTTTGTGTCTTTCGTTTCGTCTGAGGTCCAGAATATTGAGAAAAAACAGAATGAGAAAAATGAAAAGAGATATTGAAAATGAGTGTGGGAAAATATGAGTGGGAATTGAGAGAAAGAAGGATGCGATGGCCAAGTATATATATATATATATATATATATATATATATATATATATATATATATATATATATATATATGTGTGTGAAATGTGTATGTATATAAAATATATATATATATATATATATATATATATATATATATATATATATATATTATATATATATATATATATATATAGTGAGAGGAGATGGAGATGCATTTGAAAAAAGAATTATCATATAGATGTGCATATATATATATATATATATATATATATATATATATATATATATATATATATTATTTATTTAAAATATGATTCCATAGCTACTTACGAGTTCTCATGTTTGTAGCGATGAAATCATTTTTAAATAAATAATTCCTCTACTTTTGTAACGAGCTGTTTTTTTTTAACTAATAACAAAAATACCAAAGAACTTTGGATTATTTACCTAACGATTTCTTTCCTATTTTCTATATATTTTTCACACACACACACACACACACACACACACACACACACACACACACACACATATATATATATATATATATATATATAAAACATTTTACAAAATATATATTATATATATATACATATATATATATATATATGTATATATTACAGCATATAATATTAAATATATATATATATATATATATATATATATATATATATATATATATATATATATATATATATATATATATATATATATATATATATATATATATATATATATATATATATATATATATATATATATATATATATATATATATATATATATGTATGATATATATATATATATATGGATATATAATTTATTCGAAAATTATAACATAAACATGTTATAAAATCACTACAAAAATAGCCATTTTGTTTCAACACTTTTGGTGTCTTATCATGTGATGGTATTGAATGCAAAATAAAGCGTTCTAAAACGTTTAAATCGACCAAGCACCTCACGCAAGATGAAACGTTGTTACATGAAATACAATGACCAATCAAAATACAAGTATATTAAAATTCAACTTGACAACGAACCTTGGTTATAATTATTAAATGCTTTAATATTTGGGTTAGATTAAATAGAAATCATTCTAACTTATTAATATTAAAGTTTACTATAGAATTGAAAATTAAAAATTACCAATTTTAAATTTAACCTGTATTAAGTTTAAAATATTATAAAATTATTTAAAGAAGAAACTGAGGAAAAATACATATATTTTATTATTTATTTTGTTTCAAGTGAAAAGCCAAAATCTTAGAATAAACATTAATCTAATGCGGATGAAAAACATCGTCACAACTTAAATGTTCATACAAATATAAATATCTGGTGGCTGTCGACTCGTAAAGCCAGTATGACCATCACTGACATGTCCAGCAATTCACTTAACTGATATATATGTACATATATATGTTAAAAAATATAAATGTATACGATTTACACACACACACACATATATATATATATATATATATATATATATATATATATATATATATATATGTGTGTGTGTGTGTGTGTGTGTGTGTGTGTGTGTGTTGTGTGTGCGTGTTTTGTGTTTGTGTGTGTATATTTAGGCAGCAGTCCCTCTTTATACCTGCTTCATTAAAGACTACCGACAAGGGACTGTGATTAGCTTTTTCATTCATTTTCTTGTGTTCGTACAAGTGTTTTCTTTTCTGGACACAAAGTGTTTAAAACTGTCGAAATGTTCTGTAATTCCGAACGTTTTCGATTATACTTTTAGGCATTATCAAGGATGATATTGGTTTTTTTTTGTTTTTTTTTTTTTACTTTTTAACTGAATCTATGCGTTGTGGGTATCTATCTAGAGTCATAGGGATGTTCTATTTTCCAAACATAGTCATCACATTTTGCTTGTGTTCATAGTTAATATTGTTAGGTGTCGGATTTTCTTTTTTATTATAATGGCTTCCCTTTTTTAACTTTTCTTTACATTTGGATAATTTATTATGATTGTATTTTTTACTAGTATATATCGGATGGACTCTTATAACCTTGTGTGTGTTTAATTGAGTTCTCATTGTGCTGTGGCCGGATAGGTATAACGTATATCGTCTATATAGTAGTAGGACCGATATAATTATTTATGAAATCAGTTTGGTCTGGAACATATTTCCTTAAAGTGCATTTGGACTCGTAAATAATTTTGGTTCTTTGTAGCTTTGCAGGTGTGTTATTATTTTTGAGGATAAGGTTAGCTGATTTAAGTTTTTTGGAATTAGATAATTAATTTAATTTTGTTTTTGTCCAATTCAACATGGGATAATGCATTTCTTTATGATATTTCTATCTGAAGATTCATCTTGTTATAATTTACGTGCATTTGGCTTTTGTAGATATTTATGTTATTGTTTTTTGACTGTGGGTTCAGTATCGTTATTATTTATTTGGGATGGAAATAGTCTAATCTGGTGGTCGATGAGATAGTTCGTAAAAACATTGTTAACTAATATCTGTTTTGCGCGGTTGAGTTCTTTAAGGAAATCTAAAAGAGAGGATGAATTCACGTTTGTTCTCTTTATGCGATGTTTTTGTCACTGCTATTTTGTATCTAAGTAGGCATTCACTCTTAAAATTAACGTGGTAAGCGTTTCACCTAGTCAGATTTTTATACAATGATATGGTGAAAGTGCTGTTAGTCTATTCTACGAGAACGTCTAAGTGTTGGCGTTAAAGTTTTTTGACTTAGTTCGTAGATAAAGTTAAGGACAGGTTTTTTCAAATGTCGTTTTGAGATTTTCTATTTCTTGTGTCGTTTCGGACATTCCTTGGTCGTATATATATATATATATATATATATATATATATATATATATACTAATAATTCAAGATAGACAGATACACACATATATATATATAAAATAAATTTATGTATGATTATATTTGTTTTGAGGTATTACCTATATATATATATATATATATTGCATACCAATACGTTAGATTTATTCTACTCATGGATTACCATTTAACATTTGTAAAAAAAAAATGATTCAGAGAAGTGATGCATAGCCAATACACAGGTTGAATTTGTGTAGCTGATACGTAGGTTGATTTTGTGTAGTTAATTTTCATATAAGCATACAGAATTCGTAATGCACACTTTACCACCACTAAGGCAAAATTTGTTGTTGTCTAAACTATGTTATAGGTTTCAAATATATCAACTATTTCGGATTAATAAAAGAATTTTTTTTTTTTTTTTTCAAATATAAAATCTTAAATTTTCAGTTACGATAAAGGTCACCTTATAAGTTGAACCTAGGTAACGTATCGACGTTATGGGTTGTCTATGTATCAACTATTTTAACAGTTTTTTTTTTTTCAAATATTAAATTTTAAAGTTCGGGTTACAATAAAGTCTAGCTTATGAAGTGAACATAGTTCTAACGTATCAACGTTTTTTGAAAGAATCTGTATTAATTGTGTAAAAAATATATATATATATATATATATATATATATATATATATATATATATATATATATATATATAAAGGAAAAGGATATCTAATTTTCAATATACCATAACAATGTTTGGCAATGGAATGACGAAGTAGAAAATATACAGTCGAATGAAAATTTAAAAGACAAAATACATATATATAGTTTTATATATGCATTCCAGGCACACACACACACACACACACACATATATATATATATATATATATATATATATATATATATATATATTTTTCCCCATAGAGTATGGTATAAATACGTGTTGATATTAAGACAAACTGCTTTATTACTGAACAAAATACATAAATAGTCCACGAACGATTATATGAACTCAACTTATAACGAATTACCAGACGAACTCCTATGTTGCACACGAACAAACAAGTAATTATATTATTCAGATAGATAGATAGATAGATAGATAGATAATGAAAAAAATCATATATCAGTTGCCTTAACTAGATGACTATATAAATGCCTACATAGACATTGGCGATAAATATATAAAAAGTATTAGAAAACAAAATATTGACATTTTTTTAAAAAAAGTAAATAAAACCTTATGTTTTGATCAAAACATTTCTAATCAAAATATTTCGAGCGAAGTAAAGAAAGTGAAACTATTTTTGCAAGCGACGTGTCTTTCTCAGAACGAGATAATTTCAGATGAAAATATAAAATGTAAATATAAAAAGAATTCAAAACAAGCGGGGCTTCTTTTTTTTTTCTTTAGTTTTTTTTTCAATCCATTTATTTCTTTTTTGTCTATTCTATTTTAAATTTCTTTCCTAGTACACTTTTCCCTTTTATTTCCTATTTTAAATTTTTCTTTCTTTCTTTCTTTCTTTCTTTCTTTCTTTCTTTCTTTCTTTCTTTCTTTCTTTCTTTCTTTCTCCAGTATATTTAATTCTCCATTTATTATTAAAGTTTATACTGTTTCGGTTGTTTTCGTTTATCTATTTTAAGTTCTCATTTCTTTCATCCTTTTTATTTCTTCTGCCCGTTTAATCTTTCCTTGTTTTTCTTATTCTAACTTCCCTTCTTTTTCGTCAGTTACTTTCTATTTTCTATATAAATTTCCTAATTTCTTTCTTTTTCTTTCTTTCTTTCTTTCTTTCTTTCTTTCTTTCTTTCTTTCTTTCTTTCTTTCTCTCTCTCTGTCTTTCTCTCTCTCTCTCTCTAGTTTATTTTATTCTCCCTTTATTAATAAATTTTATACTGTTTCGTTTTTTTTTTCATTTTCTTATTTTAAGTTCTCATTTCTTTCATCTTTTTAATTTCTTCAACCTATTTAATTTTTCCTTGTTTTTTTTTTATTCTAACTTTCCTTCTTTTTCTTCAGTTCCCTTCTATTTTTCTATTTTTCTATTTTCCCAAATCTTTCTTTCCGTTAGACACGTTGAGAAGAGCTGAGGATCTACAATGTCATCTCTCCGATCGATGCATAAAAGAATTCTCCTCTTTTCTTTACTTTTCTCTTTCTTCAGATTGAAGTCAATTCTGCCACTTAATGAAGTGGACGACAGGCCGTTCCTTCGCCTTATGCACAATCGTCTCTTCAGCCTAAAACGTCCAACGTGATTGCTGTGGCTCGGGGCATCCACTTGCTCTCACTTAATAGTAACCTACAGCGCTGGTGATTTTTGAGCTTTGCACCTGCTGAGCCACTTGACAAGCAGCTTCAGGCTCTGCTACTGAGAGTGTAAAAGGAAAAGATTAATAAATTAAAGACAAATGAAAAGTCAAAACACTTCAACGAATCATGGAAAAAAAAGAAAAAAAATGGAGTAAAATGTCTAAACTTCAAGAAACAAGGAATATTCCAAAGAATGAATCCTATACTCGACCTCAAACTTTAGCATCTCCCTTTTCCATTTTCTTTATTTTTTAAACTTTCATTCACCCCCACCATGGATGAGATGTTGAGACTTTCTGGCTTGAAGCCCTAGCTTTGGGCACGTGATGTCTAATAGGGCCTTTGTATTTCCTGTCATCAAAGCAATTGTCTTATTAATAATGTTAGCTTTCATAGGAAACACTTTTTTTTAGATTCGAATGAATCACTTTTACAGAAAAGTAGTAGAATAAAAATGAATTCTTTTGTAATTATTTCTACATTTACTTGCTTGTCACAACTTTCATTATATCAGATTTCATAATTCATTTTATTATGTCAATTCCTGACTTTCTGCAACAAAAATGGTATTATGCATTTAAGTTTTCTAAAATTTACAGTACATACATCTATTACAATGATAACATCCCTGCACATATTACCCGTGACATCATACAACAAAAATACAATTACCAAACCAAGGTAAATATCAGTAGATAACAATAGCATTCACTGCCAGGAAAGACCCGAAATTCTAGAAATTTATTAATATGCAAAAGAACCAACACACATTAAATAAAATATGTTTTCATATAGGAGACGGTATAATAAATCAGGTGAAAAATAATTAATATACGTACAAAATAATAATAATAATAATAATAATAATAATAATAATAATAATAATAATAATAATAATAAACTGTTTAAATACAAGAACAAAAATTAAAATCTCCAAAACGATTGCATGAACTCAACTTAAATCCCTTACCAGACGAGCCCTAGAACTGGTTGGAAAAGATTTGTAGATTAATTGAAGGATTATTCCAGATAAGAAGATACAAAAATTGTTCTGATAAGTGAAAAAATCATATATCAGAAGGGCTTATCTATGTAATTTTTTTTTTTTTTTTACATAGACATTGCCGATTTAACTTAGAGTTTAGTATTGGACCCGGAAAGAAATTTTTTAAAAAAATAAATAAAACCTTATAATAAAACATTTAATAATAAAATAATAATAATAATAATAGAAGATGTCACCATTCTATGGGATTATACCATCCACACAGACAGAAAATTTCAATAGGCCGGACATTAAATGTAAAAAACCAAGAAAAAAAGCCTACTAATTTTTATTTCTTTTCCAGTTTTTTGTAATCCATTTTATTTTTTTGTCTATTTGAAAAACTATCAAAATACAAAGACCTGGAAATTGAAATTTAAAATGTGAAATTGAAAACAAGAATAATACCAGTGGTAATAGGTTTTCACTTGGAATTATAAAAATGGAACAAAACAACACATTGAAAGAATCCTTGAAACCCCAGCTTAAGAGACATACAGAAAATTGTCTTTTTAAAACAGCACCCACACACACTAGGAGAACTTTGTCTATGTAACGCTTTTCGTCAACTTCATCGGAGATAAAAAAAAAAAAAAAAAAATTAACATGAAATGTGGCATAACAACACCACGACCTGCCTTTCTTTCCGCAGACTTGGTAGGTAGTGTGTCCATAGCAGAAATCGAATGATGATGATAATAATAATAATAATAATAATAATAATAATAATAATCTCAAAAATATGGCACATGAGAACATCAACAATCCCTGTCGTTGTTGGAGCCCTCGGAATGGTTGGGAAAGAGACCAATAGACTCATTGAAGGCGGACCTGGTAGCTCATGCCTTAAAAATATACAAACAAAATTGTTCTCACAATTACAGCCCACACCTTACAAAAGGCTTTATCTATGTAAAATATGTGTGAATTTTTTTAATACTGCGCAGTGGAAAATGTCATGATGCCATTTCTGACATTAGATCTCTGTTCGGGCCCGGAAAGAAATGTGTATACACCAAACATCAAAGGAAATAATAATAATAATGATAATAATAATAATAATAATAATAATAATAATACGGGCATATGACTCGCAGAAAAAAAACACAATTTACTGGGACTATGATTTTCAGACAGACCAAGCGATACATAATCGCCGTCCAGATATTGTGCTAGACAAAGGCACCAAGAAATGTCATATTGATGTTGCCATACCAAATGAGACAAATATAGCAAACATGGTGATTGAGAAAATTACAAATTAATCTGATTTGAAAGTTGAGATGGCAAGATTGTTTGGAATGCAGAAAGCGAATGACAAAATGATTCCAGTGATTATTGGCGCACTGAGATCAATCTCATTTAAACCGTGCGGCTTCTATGACCAGCTGGCGATACCATGCCAACTTGAATCATCCAAAATCTCTTCTCTTTTTGGCACTGCGCATATTTTGAGGAATGTGTTGTCTGACTGTGGCCTTGTTTTGATTGACAGATAACTTAATGTATCCAGTGTATTTAAAAACTTAAAGTCTGCGATAAAACATAATAATAATAATAATAATAATAATAATAATAATAATAATAATAATAAATTTTTTTAGCATATCACTTATAGCATTAACCAGCCAACTTAAATAAGACAGAATGCGGTTACAAAATAGCTCAAAAGAAAATAAACCATCTATTTTACATGGATGACTTAAAATTTTATGCTAGGAATGACAATGAGCAACAAGGTCTTCGCAAACTGTAAAATGCTTCAGTGAAGACATTGAATGAAATTCAATTTGATAAATAAAAAAACATATTACGAGGATCATACAACAAAAAATCCTATTAGTTTAGACCTCGCTGTAATAATAAAAGATTTAGAACAAGGAGAAGCATTAAGTACCAGGTGTAATGAGAGTCTAGGAATTCACCATAAAAAAAGAAAAAGAAACAGTGCGTAAAGAGTACTATAGAAGGGATGACTGGTATTAAAAACTGAATTGAATTCTCAAACAGAATTATGGCCATTAATAACCTTGCCATCCCAGTGGTCCAATATAGTTTCAACATCTTGAACTGGACTCTAAATGACATCAGACAAATGGATTCTAAAACAAAAAAGCTTTTCTAAGTATAAGATGCATCATCCAAAGGCTGATGTAGACCGTCTATACACAATCCTGTAAAGAAGGTGGAAGAGGTCTTATTCAGCTAGAATTGTCATACAAGACAACAACTATTGGCTTACTAACTTACATGGAAACAACAAATGACTGGATGATAAAATTAGTGAAACAACATGAAAACAGAAAGAAAAATATTCAATAATAAAAAGAAGGCAGTAAATACAAACAACATTTACATTTTAGATTCTGTAGTAAATCAAAACAGAAGCCAAGAACCAACTATTGCAGCAAAAGATATGAAAAGAAAGCCAAGGATAAAGCCCTTGAACAGATGAAAATAACGCTGGCAAGACAAATCTCTGCATGGCCAATATCCAGAACGTGCAAATAAACCCAATGTTGATAAAGTTAATACTCATCGATGGTTAAAGCATCTGGATTAAAGTCTGAAACTGAAGGCTTTATTCTTATAGCAAGATCAAGTCTTTTTCACACAATTTTTCCCACAAATATCATACATAATAATGTGGATCCAAAATGCAGGTTCTTTACAAATACCAAGAAACAATAGACCATCTAATCTCAGGATGTTCTATATCCCTGTTGAATATAAAAATCGTCACGATAGAGTGGGGCAAACATACACTGGACAATGTGCAAAACACTTTGGAAAATGTGTAAGCAAACACTGGTATGAACATCGGCCAGCGCCGGTTACAGAAATAGAAGATGTCACCATTCTATGGGATTATACCATCCACAGACAGAAAAATTGAAGCAAATAGGCCGGACATTATTGTCAAAAACCAGAAAAGAAAAACTTGCCTACCTAATTGATATGGCTTGTCCAGCGGATTGTAACATAGCAACCAAGGAATTTGAAAACTATCAAAATACAAAAGACCTGGAAATTGAAATAGAAAAATGTGTTTGAAATTGAAAACAAGAATAATACCAGTGGTAATAGGTGACTTGGAATTATAAAAATGGAACAAAACAACACATTGAAAGAATCCTGAAACCCCAGCTTAAGAGACATACAGAAAATTGTCTTATTAAGTACAGCACACACACTAAGGAGAACTTTGTCTATGTAACGCTAGCAACTTCATCGGAGATAAAAAAAAAAAAAAAAAAAAAAAATTAACATGAAATGTGGCAGATAACAACACACCACGACCTTAAAAACTTTCCGCAGACTTGGTAGGTAAAACTTGTCCATAGCAATAATCGAATGATAATAATAATAATAATAATAAAAAAAATTGTTATTAAAGACCACAAACAAAATCGGTGCCTCCTTGTTGATATGGCAGTCCCTGCTGACTGCAATGTATCATTGAAGATATTCAAAAAGCTGTCAAAATACAAGGACCTTTGAAATAGAAATCTCAAAATGTGGCATATGGGAACATCAACAATCCCTGTTGTCGTTGGAGCCCGAGGACTGGTTGGAAAAAGATTGCAGTAGACTAATTGAAGGGATTCCTGGAAGTCCATGCCTCAAGGAGATACAAAAATTGTTCTGACAAGTACAGCCCACACTTTACGAAGGGCTTTTATCTATGTAATTTTTTTTTTTTTTGTCAGTGGAAAGTGTCATGATGCCATTTCTAACCTTATGTCCCTGGGCGGGACCCGGAAAGAAATGTCTACACGCCAGAAATCAAAGAAAATAAAAATAATAATAATAATAATAATAATAATAATAATAATAATAATACTCTTAAATATTCGAAACATTTTGCTATAAGGTATAGTACAATGTTTTTTTAAAATATTACGTCATGTGGATTGATTGGAATACTATCGCCACAAAAATGTCAGTATATAGCCAACAATACCATTGCTATCTCACTAACAACACCCGGTTCTTTATAGTAATTGAACCAGTTGAGTATACTAGAACGAAAGCAGAACACAATATATATTTCTGACAGTTTACTCACATTTTTTAACCTTATTTTTAACATTCAAGAATTGGAAAAATACAATAATTATTAGACAAAAACTGTCGGTCTAATACATGAAAATGCGTTTATTTCACGAACAAGATGGAAGAAAAATACCAATATGCTGTTATTTCGTCAGATTTTGGTAAAATTTATCGGGTCATATATATATATAAACAAAATTAATATATAATTATATCTATATCTCTACATGTCTGTTTTTCTTGTGTGTAAACGAATGAAAGATTGAACGGTAGTACACTTGTGAGTATAATGTAGATATCTCCAAATTTAACCTGATTTCTGGGCACGGTTCTCCTAAAATTTCACTATAAATGACGGCGGTTCTTTTTTGTTGCTTCTGAATCCAGGATAGTATTCGTCATTTCATCGTGTACGCTTTGAATGTATTAGTTTGATTAACCAACTGTATCGATCCTACAGAATAATGTTACAAGTGTTTTAATTAATTTTGAAACGCCAGGAATTAACGGAGTTGCATAGCAGGTAATTCCTTCCGATGGATGATTCAGTCGGCGACTCAGTTTTTTTTTTTTTTGTTTTGTTTTGTTTTATTTATTATATATACTTGCTTCTCCGGTTATAGGCTTTCAAGAAGGGTAGTGTCTTTGAAGATTTTTTTTTTATTGCTAGTTTTGACGCTAGTTTTAAATTCCTTTCTTCGTATGTATTTTCTCTCTCTCCTGTTTACCTTCAGCCTATAATCTCTTCAATCATTTTCTTTCTTTTTTTTTTTTTATCCAGGATTTTATTTTGTCATTGTCATTTAATATTTTCTTCTCATATTTCCATCCTTGTTACTCTTTCTTTTTTTCTTTTTTTTAAGTTTTTCTTACCAAAAAGAAGAATTTTAATCGACAAACACAAATTGTAATTACACATGGCGACATTTTTCTATTGTAAATAATGAATGGGTGATATTTTTCTATATGCTTTGCCCCTTCAAGAGATTAGCGGTCATGGCTCTCCACAATTTTATGCCCTCTGTAACTCTCAATAAATTTTATTTTCCAAATCTAGCTCCGCCATCCATTCATACAAGCTTGCCAGGTACGCTATGCAATGCTTTCCTCTATCTAGCTTTCCGTTGATCAGTTCTGTGAGTATCAAACTTCCCAAGCACTCTTTCCTCATTAGAAATGTTCATCGTCTTGTCCTGATGTTAATTATTAAGTGTCCTTTTTGTTTCCATTGTCTCCTGACCATCATCGTTACTGATATATTCGGTCAGTGATAATCTCAGCCTCCTTCTGTAGAATCACATTTTTGTTGCTTCAAGTTTCTTCTTCTGTGGGATTGTCCAGTATTCCCTGCCATATAGGAGGATAGATACTACATAAAAAAATTTAACGTATTATTTTTTCTATTTCTGAATACTTTGCATAGCTTTTGGAAAGCAACTTTTGCTATCCCAATGCGCATCCGTACTTTCCGCCCTCTGTTGAAACACTTCGCAGACAATTATATTGTTGTACTGGTTTGATTTCCTTTTGCTAGTCCTTTCTTAACTGGACCAGTGAAACCAAATTCAAATTAACAAATCTGATGGAATTTGATCGGAAATATTTGTGTTATCTATAAAATAAATATATCAAATAAAGAAATATTTTCTACACCCATAGGCTCCATAAAATCACAGTTACATTTTTTTTTTCATTTTCAATGGGATCATGGAAAATATAAAGTTAATAGCAGTTAATGCATTGAAAACACGCAGGCATAGACTCAGACTTATATATAGGAAAAGGACCAAGGTCTCCTGTGGGAAAAAAAGGTTACTGTAAAGAAGTAGCCAATTTAATGAAATGGAAACACAGCGTTTAACATATTACGTTATTTGTCGAAGAGACCTCCAGAAAAAAAAAGAGGAGGTATAGCAGAGTTGAAATTCCCGCGACAAGGCACCCTCTTAACTTTAAGAGGAAGTGAGGAGAGATACTACAATTTCATCAGAAAATGTAGCATCAAGCAATCAAGAGTCTGCAACTAACGTGAAACACACATATGATATATTAATATATATATATATATATATATATAACGAATTTGTAAAATATATGTATATATATTTATATATATATATAAAAATTTGTAATATATATATATATATATATATATAACAATTTGTAAAATATATATATATATATATTTATATATATATATATATATATATTAAAAAGACTTTTGTAAATATATATATATATATATATATATATATATATATATATATATATATATATATAATAAAAAGGCTTAAACACTAATATTCCATGGTCATAATTTATTCGACTGGAATCGTAAATACGTAAATATCAATATCTATCTATCTATCTATCTATCTATATATATATATATATATATATATATATATATATATATATAAAATATATCGAATATGGGTAGGAATCAGACAAAATGAGAAGAGGAAGAACAAGTAGGAAACAGATCTTAATCTACCATGTTTAACTTTATTAAAATTCCGTCAGAAATCAAGTTAGAAATTATTTTTAAAAAATGGTAAAAAAGCAAAGAGACGCAGATTAATCAATTAATTAATTTTATCATTTCTATCTTGATCTCTGACGAAACTTTAATAAAGTGAAACGTTTTAGATTAAGATCCATTTACTACTTGTTCTTTATCCTCACACACACACACACGCACACACACACACACACACACACACACATATATATATATATATATATATAGTGTGTGTGTGTGTGGAATTATACGTGGATAGAACCACTTACATACAACTAGAAAATGGATTTACCTAACTTTTTCAAACTTCGCATTGCGTCGATCCTCGAATTACCAGGATCCATTAATGGCGGTCACAATATTAACCATAAATTATATTCAGAAGATGTAGTATTGACAACAGACGCAGAAAGGAAATTACAAGAAGTCCTGCAAAAGTAGTAAAGGAATGCAAGAAGAATTTGGAAAACATCAAAATCAAGCAATTACAACATTTTTAATAAGCAGGTAGCGTCTGAAAATATGACAACAAAATCCGATTACGTATTTGAATGGCAAGAAATACATTTCGAAATATAAGCAAAGTATTAAGAAACAGAAAAATATTCGTTATAAAAAAAGAAAATTGAACACTCATGTAACATCAGTCTTCCGATATTTCAGTGAATATGGTTCTACTGTGGGTAACGAGTAAATTTTAAGGAAAATGGAAATAAAATGGCACTTAGAATAAGAAAGAAAACATTGAAATTTCTACGGCGCTTAATAAGGAACAATGGCTGGGAGATTTTCGCACACGTGCTTTACTAAAAGCAAGAGACACAGGAGAAAGACATGAATAAACTATCTAATGAGCTTGTGTAACTGGTTAACAGAAAAGTATTGAGAAGAGATGGCTAAAATACAAATCTTGCTAAGAGTTACAAAGGATACAACATGAAGGGATACGGCAAAGAGAAGAAGATTCTAAGATATTACAACTGTAAAGTATTGAAGTAAACATAACACTTATAAACGGTTATTTAAGGCTCATTGAAGAGGATGACGAAAGTAAGCAAGATAATATATAGATGATTCAATAGGTTACATAATGAGTAGTCATCCCTTTTATCATCGTTTGAATTACGCAGAAGCAAATGGATGGCATTTCTTCGTTGCCGCTGTGATAAATCTCCACTCTGCTAACAATTCCCAAGTAGTGATTTCTTGAAATACGCCAGTATATTCCTAAATTCAGTGCAAGACTAGCTTTTAATTTGCAGACATTTTCTTTTTTAGAATGTGTCGTTTTTTGCTATTTCCCTACCACATTTTTCATTTCTACTGTTGAATTCCATTTCCTTTCTCATATTCGATGGTTCTGGAATTCTCTAATCTGAAACGAAAAACGACTGATTGATATTAATGAATATATATATATATATATTTAATGTTGTAACAAATATGTTAACTCATGTTTATTTTTCGTTTGGGTAGACGAAACTTCAGAATGTGTCTAAGGTTGTGCTATCACGAAGCAAACGAAGTCACTGTGACCGAGTTTTCAAACTTATTAGCAATAGCTTTGTTTAAAACGATCCCGCCAAATTATGATCTCTCTCTCTTTCTCTCTCTCTCTCTCATTCTCTCTCTCTCTCAGAAACTCTAACGAAAGTCTGCTCAGTGTAGTTGCAGTATTAACAACTGACTTGGTCTTCGGGTTTTGAAGAAAGACAAATGTACCTGAACAAGAGCCTGAAACAGAATTTTTTTTTAATCACCATAACCGACGAATGTACTCAAAAAAAGAGTAACCAACAATTATTATTATTATTATTATTATTATTATTATTATTATTATATAAAAAAGAAAAGAATATTTTAAAATGAAAGTGTAGTATCATATGCAAATTAGATAGACAAGTATAGATAGAGATAGACAAGTATAGATAGAGATAGACAAGTATAGATAGAGAACAACTGGCGAACATAGGATGGCTATGACTACCAAACCCGGTTGCTATTCAAGACACGGTGGAATATACTACGACTACTACTATGCAGAGAGATATGAAAAACAAAACAGAAAACTTGCTAATATAAAATAATGCTTTAATTAATTATTTTTTTTTAGATTTCAATCAAATGTTGGTTAATATTTTTAATTATTGAATGTAGACGAAGATTTTTGTTTTAAAAAAGTCATTTATAATTTTCGCTATATGATAAGTAAATACAGCAAAACTAAAATTTTATTGGCCTTCTTTCCTGCATACTATTTACAAACAAAACATGTTCGCAACATTTAAGCGCACAGTACTAAGTGAACTCTTGATATTAGCACGAGAAAAATTTAATGTATTTTTTTTTTTTTTTTTTTAGACTTCAGATCGTTCTACCTACTTCTGGTCTGAGAGTTTTCCAATTACCGGTAATAGATCGAATATCTAGAACGATTTCCAAATATTTTTTTTTCTGTTTGTAACAGTCGATTATTTTCAATTTTAGCGGTGAGTAACAAAAAATAAATAACTCACATATATCCAAACCTAAAATGTATTTAAATATTCTTGCACGGAATAGAAAAAGCATATTACACTGCACACACCTCCTAATGATTTTTCTCTCTCTCTCTCTTTCTCTCTCTCTCTCTCTCTCTCTCTATATATATATATATATATATATATATATATATATATATATATATATATATAATTATATATATATATATATATATATATATATATATATATATTGTTGCATATTTAATATTCTTTTGTTGAATAATATTGTGTCTACTTATTTTCATATTGATCCTTTCAGTTGTCAGTTTAATTTCTTGATGTTGAGAAGAAATCCATCAAGTAAGGTGCCGTAGTTTTTTTTTTTACCCACCTAAATTCGACCTTTTCTAAGAGCAGCTTTTGGAGTAAATCTCAAAGACAAACATTCTATAAGTTTAAAATGAATTTTTAAAAATTAAAATCTTTCGTGAAACTTTCATTTTATTTTAAATTTCAAGCTAATAGATTAAAGTTAATATTTCCAATACGCAAAATGTGCTGTATTTCAAAATCTAACGCAAAATGACTGGAAATAGTTGTTTATTGATACTCTTCTTGCTAAATAATGGAATATAGTTCTTTTGTATTCATCTTTCTTCGCAATGTAATTCTCTTTATTAAAAAAAAAATCTACCAAAAATTAGATAGATTTTCTAAAACTTTATTTGAGGAATATTAGCAAATTTAAATTATAATTATTTTTTTTTTAAACAACTATTTTTACTTTAGGTTTAAAGTATCAATAAATAAATTTTTTAATCAAACAGGAAGTGTTTATTTAAGGCGTTTGTGGATTAAAAGATTGATATTTATCTAACCGTGTTATGGGGGGGTGTGCTGTAGGTGTTAAAATGTAATCGGATTAACGTGAGTGTCTTTTATATGAAATCTTTAACTACTCAGTAAAATGGAATATTTTAGAATATAATCTCCATAATCTAATGTTATATTGAATTTTAAATATTTTTGGCTGTAAATTTACTATAATTATCGCTATTATTTTTCTGAATATGTAGTGCATGGTCCATCCTTTAATAGAAAATAGGAAAGTTTATACAAATAAAAAATGGCAAATCCTTTTTTAAAATATTGGTGCGGGAGAATTTGTACTAAGCTTTTTCAATTTATAACTAATATAATTATGAAACGGGAAAAATTTCTCGAAATTTCATTAAGTAAGAAAGGGTAACAGATGTAAAAATAAATTTTAGCATGATTTTCTAAAAAATCTAAAATAATTTTATTCATTTGTGAATAAGTCCTGAAAGTTTTATTAAAATCTGACAATTGATTTTAGCAAGAATGACTAAATCAATGTATTTTTACCGGAAAAAGTGCCCGATTTTCTAATACTAATCTTAGGCCTACCCACTGTCGCAAAAAAACAAGATTTCTAACCAAAATTTCAAACGTTCTGTAGGAATTTTAAAAAAATTTAATATAATAATCAAAATACTTTGGTCTCTCCTCTTAAAAATAACATAAACATTTTGATGATAAAACTTCCATCAAGTTTGGAGACTATTTTCACCATGGTATGCTCTTTTTAGAGGAAAAGTGGAGCTGACTACGCTATTCTAAATGTGATAAAATCTGCATTCCATTGCCACATTGATTTTTAAAAACCCGCGTAAACTCGCTCTGTTAAAGTTATTTTAGAACTTTTAAATTTTCATCCGTTGTTGTCATGGAATTTTTACAAAACAAACGTTTTAATATGCGGGAGCTGTGATACTTACAAAGGAAGAAAAGCAGGAGTTAGAGAGTTTCCACAGACGACAACTGCGAATTCTAAAAGGGAAAAAGCAACCTCATAATATCTCCAACAAGAACTTGTACATCAGATGACAAGAATCTTATGGAAAACTTCTTGGGCATATTTTGCGAATGGATCCAGAATGCATAGCTAAAAATCCCGTGGAGTTTTAGTTTGAAAAGACTGATTTAAAAAAAGTTTGGAGGTTATCCAAGAACAACCATAGCCATAACCCTGGACGGAGACATTCAAAGAACAAGGCAGATAAATCCCACTTTTCCTTTGGAGAAGTTTACAATCAAGAAAGTTCTGCAACGAATCCACAAACTCACAGGGGATAGAGAATAATGGCAAAATATTGTCGAATCAGTAAACAATGTCACTGAAGATGAGAAAACATGTTAATTCATAACCTCAAATCGAAACAGTTTTGATGATAATGATGCAGCTTTATCTTTATTCAAGCATGTTTGGTTGAATAATCTGAATATTATGTCTATTTTTTTATTTTAATTCTCTCGAGTTATCTGATCGACTTCTTAATGTTGCTATTAAATTCCTTAAGAAATGCACTGTAGTATTTTTTTTTTATTTTCATTTTAACCAAGTAGTTTCAAACTCACCTGAGATAATCTTCAGGATGATTTGTTAAGAAAGTATATATATATATATATATATATATATATATATATATATTTACTATTCTTAAAATAGTGCTCAATACAGAGTATAGCGAATATAATTATTTATTTAAAAATTATAACATAATGGCTATTTTTGTAGTGATTTTATAACATATTTATGTTATAATTATTAAATAAATAATTATATATATATATATATATATATATAGATAGATAGATAGATAGATAGATAGATAGATATAGGTCTTCTCTCCCCCCTCACTTCCTCACTTCACCTTCTCTCCCCCCTCACTTCCTCACTTCGTTAATTTACATATGCTTAATACCGCCGTCAGAAATGAGTAAATTTCTTTTCATTTTTCATTTCAACCTTTGGAAATAAAGTCTGATGATCCAGAGCCCTTTAAAAGGGCTGTGGTGAAATAATTTATTACATTGGACCTTAAAGTGGTCTGTTTTTTATTCAAACATATTGGCACTGAATTTACATTGAGCTCTCCGGATATCATTCTCTTTGGGTCTACCCATACGGATTACCTAGTTTTGCATAAACTATATATATATATATATATATATATATATATATATATATATATATATATATGTGTGTGTGTGTGTGTGTGTGTGTGTGTGTGTGTACAGTGAGAGAGAGAGAGGAGAGAGAGAGAGAGAGAGAGAGAGAGAGAGAGGTATTTACTCCGATATATTTTCTTTCATTTTCCCCAGATTAATCATAAGTTTGATTTTTTTTATATTTATCTACTCAATAAATTTTAGTATGTTCTCATGATTTTTCTTTCTTGAAAGACGACTGGGGCACATACAAATTTACTTAGAAAAACCCAGAGCATCAGTTGAAGATCCCACGTAACGCTTAACACAATTTACGGAGAACTGAGACCAATTTCACTTAAGCTCAAACAAAACGATTTCAGTTTTCCGGCGCAATGATATACTACAAAATCTGCAAAAGGTGCCGACTGCGAACGTGATCATCGCCCTGTTATATGTAAACTAAGAGTGAAACTGTAAAAATTGAAAAAGCCTAACGCAGCACCCAATTTGCAATGCAAATACTGAGCGACCCAAACCTGAAAGAAAAATATATGGACAATGTGAAAAGATAATACGAGGAAACTCGAAATGGGACGCCCTAAGAGACGCTTTAGTGACATCAGCAAACGATAAAAGGAGACAGGGCGAAGAAGAAAAAAACGAATAGATGTCTGATGACATTCTCGATATGATGCAAAGGAGAAAAAAAAACAGAAAATTACACAATGAAAGAAGGATCAAGTACAGGCAAGCTAAACAAGAGTGGCTAAACAAAAATTGTGCAGAAATAGAGAGATTGAGTACCACCAACAAAGGAGATATACACAAACAAATAAAACAACAGGACAGAAGACATGCTCGTCAATACGCTGTTTAAAATATATCAGAGAACTCTTCCACAACGAAAAAGGACGACCAGTAAATACACAGAACTACTGACGGACCTGAAATTCTGAAACTGAAGTAGAAGCTGCACTGGCCAAATTGAACAGAAACAAGGCGGCAGGGCCAGACGGAATTGTAACGGAAATACTGACAGCCTTAGATGACTTTGGCATAGAAAAAAAATCATGGAAATTATAAATGAAATCTACAACAGTGAGTGTATACTAGAAGTGTTCAGCAGATCTATCTTCCTAGCAATGCCTAAGAAACCAGGCGCAAACGAATGTGAACTCCACCGAACAATCAGCCACGTAACAAAACTTATCATCCGTATTCTGATGAATCAGGCCAGAGATAGGACAAGAACAGTGCGCGTTCGCTAAAGATACCGGCACAAGGAACGCGATATTCATACTCAGAATGTTATCAGAAAGACCAATACCAATACAGAAAGACGTGTACCTGTGTTTTATCGACCACGCAAAGGCCTTCGTCAAGGTACGCCACACGGATCTGTTGAAAGTGTCCAGCAACCTTAATATAGAAAAGATATTAGAATAATCAGGAACCTATGCTGGCAGCAAACAGCATACATGCACATAGAGAATGTGTTCAGCGTATATACAAAAAACACAAATGGGGCGTAAGGCAAGGATGTGTCTTCTCACCGGACTTATTCAACCTATACAGCGAGGCAATTCTGAGAGAACTGGAAATCCTACTGGATTCATCGTTGGTGGCGACAATCTTAAAAACTTAAGATACGAAGATGTCACAGTACTGTAACAGACACAGAAAAGATATTACATAACCTCCTGCAAAAGGTAGCGAAGGAGAGCGAGAAGAAGGGACTAAGCATAACCTACAAGAAAACAGAATGCATGGTCATCAGTAAGAGGATGAGCTGGAAATGCGATTTATAAGTCGGGGACACTAAAATCAAGCAGGTGCTTTGACGGAGGATGGTAAGTGCGACGCTGAGATCCGTAGACGTATTGGGATGGCCAAGGACACATTCCAAAAGCTGGGCAGAGTATTGCGAGACAGGAGGATCTCTTTGGTAAGAAGGAAAAGAATACTCAGCTGTTACGTGACTTCTGTCCTTCTTTACGGCAGCGAATGTTGGACGATTTCCTCACAGATGAAGAAGAGACTCGAGGCGACGGAGATGTAGTTCTACAGAAGGATGCTGAGGATATCATGGGCCGAACGTGTGAGCAACGATGATGTCTTAGAGAGGCTGCAAACAAGGAGGAAGCTTATACTTAAGATCAGGAAGTGGTAGCTGAAGTTTCTGGGACACGTAATGAGAAAGGATGGCTGAGAGAATCTGACACTCACAGGTTGAATAGAGGGAAAGAGAGACAAGGGAAAGCAGCATATACCTGGCGGATTTAAACAAGTGGATGACAGAACGTGGTCTGCGGGAGATGGTAGGAAACTTTTTGAGAGCTACAAGGGATAGTGTGAAGTGGAGAGTCATGATCGCCTACGTCCTTAAATATTACGGCACATAAATAGAAAGAAGGCCACTGCCACCGAGAGGACAGGGAAATCGTTTCATTCTTACACTTACGGCATCCTTCTTGAAGTGTCTTCTGACGAAAATTTCCCGGATTATAGCCATATTTATTTCTATCCTTTCCCTCTTCCTTAAAGAGAAAGACACTGGATTTTGTCTGAAGACAGAATACATCGACCTCTCAAATCTTTTTTGAGGGTTTGACGAGTCCAACTAACATCAGTTATCTTTATTCTGTACATTTGTTTTGATATTTTTCTTTTTGTTTTGGGGGTTCATACCCTTTCCCTCTCATTACGTGTCATGTTCAGATTTTGTATGCAAATTAACTTTTTTATGTAATGGGATGAGTTTTTGTAGCATCCCTGAGTTTGTGCGGTATTATGGTACATGGAGGATTGTATGATGATGGAAGAGTTCTTGTGGTGGATGTGCAAATTGTAACGAGTGGATGGGTCGTGAATCTGATTAGCTAGGTATAAGATAGTGGCGGCCAGCCTCAAACCCATTCCCCTCTTTTAGGCCTTGTACTTCAATTGTATTTTATATGCAATAAATCTTGACATCAAAGCTCGAGACACAGGGTTGGAGATTGGGGATTTTGGAACAGCGACACTAGACCGAACGGTCTGGAAAAGGACTGTCATAGGAGTTTCACCAGAGGAAGGTCGAAGAATGATGAATGATGAGTATATTCTAGTAGCATAACGGTTAAAAGCGCGTAAAAGAAAAATGGCCGTGTCTTGTTTAAGTTTCATCCCTTTCTGTTCTACTCACATTGGTGGTAATTCTGTTGTCAAAAGTTGAATCAGTCGTCTATACCGCCAGCTAGTTATCCCAGTTTAAAATAGAAGGCTGTACTGTCCTGTCTAGTCCCTGTTTTAAAGGCGGTTTAGAAAAAGATCACACTGAATTCAGAACCGAAGAACTGTTAACGGACATCCAGTCCACTATCGTTGGAATAAATCATCGCTTTTCATTGATAATTAAATTAAAGGTCTATGTAGAGAGCCATAATCCCCTGCATCTTGAATGGACACAGCCATTAAAAAAGAAGTTTTAGTAAAACAGTTTAATTCTTGAACTGAATATTAACAGGATGTATTATTATTTTAAAACTTATTACTACGAAATCATATTTGATTAATATATCTTCAAGGCTCATTTGGAACAGATAGGTTTAATTAATGATAACGCCTTTGAGTATCTCGATTATATCGTAATGATAAGTGTAGGCATCAAGAAAGCTTTATTCAACTGAGATTACAAGATTCACGTATAGTGTCCTTTTATAGTCCCAGTAAACAGAAATAGCTCTCTCAAAGAGGAGAGTACTAAAACAAGGAGAGACCACTCTTGATTATTCATAACATATATTTCTATGTAGAATCTTTTCAATACTTCGTGATTCCTTCCGTTTTAGATTTCACTTTTTTAATACAGATATCTAATTGGATTTATGTGAGAGCATTTAAAAGTTAATTCCATTACCGGAAACTTATTCCTGTTCAACCATTCTGATCCGTTTTTTCAAATAATTTTTCAAGTCGTTGACTTGTTTGTGATGTGATTTAAAAGCAAGTACATTCATCGAATTATTACGTTGTTTCAAAAGCTGACAAATATACAGTTGCAATTTTGCAGTATTAATATTTTTTAAAGCCTGGTAAGTATAGGAGAGATAAAATGACAGCTTATTCACTTCAGGTTCCATCTTATTAATGTCATCCAATAATGTAGCATGTGGTCTAGATTTTTTCTTCAAATGTTCGAACTTCCTGCGAGTGTACGAGGGAATCTGTCGTCTCCTTAGTAAATTGGATGTTTATATAACTTCTTGTCGTCCGGTAATATTGTGTATACATATCCTAAGGTCAGCGCAATTCATTTTAAGTTTATCTTTTTGCATTGACGGCATGTTCTGAGGGCCAACTCTGGACTTTGAGGTAAATTTCTAGATCAACTCTCGAAGCAATCAGAATTCTGACGTTCTGAGGTGACCCACATTACAACGATTATATGGCTTCTCTTTATGTGAACCTAGTATATACTGGAATTCTCATAGATCAATCCTTTTTAGATTAACTGTTCCTCGTCGGCATTATATTCAATTCATACCTTTGATATTTCTGGGCGTGAATCAGATTCTATGAATCGACACAATGAAAAATTAGGAAGGCCGTGTTACTGCTTTTAAAATAAGCTTCAAGTAGAAATGAGCGTTCTAGGAAAATTATGTGAAGTCTGTTGTTTAAAAGCAGTAATTCGACCTTACTAACCTGACGCGACCTTCGTAGCTAAACTGGTATAGCACGTCAGGATATATGACTGTTCCGTGTAGGATAGAGGTTCGATTCCTGTCGGGGGCCGACATATTTTCTATGAAAATTCTCAGGCATTCATACTGGTAAATGTTGTTAATAATGTTTATTACAAACAGAGTATTAACTTAAATATTTCTGTTTATATAAATAACGTATAACGATAAAATATGTTAAAATAATTATCGTATATATATATATAATATATAGATATATATAATATATATATTATATATATCTATATATTATATATATATATGTGTGTGTGCGTGTGTGTGCGTGTGTGTGTGTGTATGTGTGTGTGTGTGTCTTGTGCATATAGCTGTACACTATCTACTAGGCCGGATAGCCAATCCCTATTGCAGACGCTTGCTCAGGTGCATTTGTGTTTATTCAACACTCACAGAGCCCACCTTTGGTTTATACTGGAACTATGTTGAGCAGACCTTACTTACAGAAAGAAAGAAAGAAAGAAAGAAAGAAAGAGAAAAGCTGAGCCGACCTTAGTTAAATAAATAAATAAAGAAAGAAAGGGAAAGAGCATGTCATCTAGGTCAACAATTTGAACAAGGCTAGCACGCTCAAGCCCTCGGCCACGATGACATTTGGCTTCATGCTAGCACAACTATCGACTGACTCCCATGAGTTCCGTCTACAGAATTTCACTCACAAAGCTTGGATCAACCCGTGGCATGGTGTTTCAGGCACTTCCCAAAGTTACCGCACGCTGGTATCGATCCCTTCCAATAACATCAGGAAGACTCCAAATCGATTACGATGAGATTCGAATCCGGGTCAGAATGCGAACGTTCTAACCACTCGGCCACAATATATATATATATATATATATATATATATATATAGATAGATAGATAGATAGATAGATAGATAGATAGATAGATAGATAGATAGAGAGAAGAGAAAGAGAGAGAGAGAAAGAAAGTGATGGAGCGAGAGAGAAAGTGATATTATTAATATTATTATTGTTATTTGTTTTCATTTTGATTTACAGCCATACATGATAGAAAGGTCAAGTTATGTGAGTTCGACAATTCAGCTCCTAGAGATGAATAGTCAGACTACCTGCACATATAATTTGAGTATAAATGTGTGAGAGCTCATACAGCACCATCCACAATTTACGGATGAATTGAATACCCAGAACTGGTGGGGGGGGCATATATTGTGCCACGAGGTTCCCAAAATCCCTCCTCAGGTTTCGATTTCAGCTTTGCATTTCTCCTAGATTAGTTGCCAGTCAAGAACACCGGCCAGTCTTACTATTTAATCCATAGACTGGAGGAGACGATTCAGATCCATATATTTCCCAAGGGTTTTTGAGTGTAAGTAAACATAACTTCGGCTGGATATTATTCGTCGATAAATTTCATGATCGTCATCATCTTGATAATTGCCATGTTACTTCCAATTTTCATTCAGTATATTTCAGAACTTAGGTAAATCTAAGAGAAAGCAAAATTGGGCCATATTTTTAAGATCGACCGAGACAAGTTTGCGAATCATTTTGCTATAGTTGGTGCTCTCATATTAGGCCTATTAAAACTTGTAATAACGGAACTATTTTTTTTTTAATTTGTATATTTTGTTACAATAAGGAACTTGATTTCTCGTTCCGGTAACAAACTCAAAAAAATGTAATTCACTTTTCTTATTTCACTGTAACATGCCTACGGCTAGAATCATATAGAAATAGACAATCAAATCCCCATTCATGGAAACAGATGAGGCCATTCTTGTCAGTTTCCGGTTCTTTAGAGATAAAATCCAGAAAGTTAAGAAAGCTAAAGAACAGGTAGTTATGGGTTCACTGACTCTGAGGCGGTTGTAAGTAAAGGCTGTTTTATCTTTCTTTTGCCTAAAATTCGTATTTTACGGTTCACCTCTTTTAGAAAGTGTCTATTTCTTTACATCTACTTCCTGTTCGAAGAATCCACATAAGTCATTTACAAACATATATATATATATATATATATATATATATATATATATATATATGTACTCGACTACGACGTATGAGGTTTTAAGCAGATCAGTTCTAAAACAACAGCCCGATACCAACACATGAGATTTGATTGTAGTGGTAGAGGTTTACATGCACTTTTGGAGGTCAAGAATACAGAGAGTAGGTGCTACGTACCTAAAGTCCCCAAATGACCTTCCGCGGGGAGTTGAATGCAGTGTTGATATTCTCCTGAACAGTTGCCATCCAAGCCAACTAACAACCTGCCTGCTGGGGTTGAAGGAGTGGATGTATACCTTTCCCAAGTGTATTAGCACGTAAATGAATGTAATATACATACATACATATATATATATATATATATATATATATTATTTTTAGTGGATACCTATTTTTGAAACAGACGCTCTTTATTTTTTTTTTCTTTTGCATGTATTGCGTCTATCGGACTCCGCACTCAAAAGTTAATAAAGAAAATGTACTCTCCGGCAGGTTTTCGAACCTGTAGAAGAAACCAGCGATTGATCCGATGTGCTTTCTATCACTCAGCCATATAGGGCGTCTCACGCACTTTATGAAATAACATTTAAAAAAAAAAACGTGACGTCTATTTCAAACACGTGTAGCCACTAAAACTAACGTTTTACGTAATAAAATGTCGGGTTAAAAATACATATATATATATATTTATATGTTTGCATGTTTGTATGTATATACCTACCGCTATATAGATGAAAAAAAAAACAGATATATATACAGGGTGTCCACAAGAATTTGACATCATTTTAAAAGCAATTATCTTGAAATGTATTAAGTTTAGCTAAATGAAATTGACCCGTTTAGGTGTTGAACATCATAAGTTTACTATGGGACCGATTTCATAATGTGCAGTGCCTGGGACACGGCAAACGTCAAGTCGGTAGTTAAGCTTTTGCCAAATACGCTGATGTTGCTGATGGTATATCAGATCCTTTGGCCCTGAATAAGCAGCCACTCTCTTTAAATTTTTGACCACAAGACCATATTTGTTTGCTAGTTTGTGAAATTTTTCGAAATGTTGCCTTGAAAGCACGCTGCACGGCGTTGGGTGACTGTATGCGAGTATACCCTAAGATACAAAATGACTTCTCTTTCGGAGGGAACGGCATGGCTCAACCTGAAAACAGAAGAAAAATACAACATTAAATGCTGTCAAAGTATTTGCGAAACCCTGTATTTGTAGAAATATGTTTAGAGAAATATTGTTAAATTTACACAGACAAAAATGTCTTGAAATCAATTATTTTTTTCATGATACCGGCTTGAATTTTAATCAAAGAGAAATACTGGATCCTGGTTACAAGAAAATCGGTCATATTTTCCAAGCAAAACAAATAAATGTTAACGCAATTCTTAGTGCAAAATATTCAGCAAACTCCCTCGACCAAAGACGTTTATGGTTAGTGTGATCAAATGTATATTTAAATCATTATAAGAAGACTTGTGATTAAATGATCACTGCATTATGTTACCAACTAGCCACACATGCAGTTGATGTGGATTTGAAATGAACCTAATATATAAAGCAACTAGAAATTACCACTAAATAGAGTATTTTCACCTCTGCTCTTCGTGCACCCAGTTGAGCAAGTTTAATTCGGTGATACTGAAAATTTGAAACGACGAAATCTTGTCATTTTTTCCCACAAATAAGATCAGAAATGTGGAAGACTTTCGTTTTGTTCGGCTATATTTGACAGCTATATTCTACGTTCGAAATTAGCGAAAGCTTTTCTTAGGCGTTCTATTATTATGATTGTTTCTAAAAGAACTAGACGAGATATCATTAGATAGTGGAACAAATATATTCATACACCCCGTAGATTGAATAAAGTGTTCTGTTCGAAATTCCTTGTAGGTTGCTCTTATCGACACACACCTGATGAAGGCCGGGGAGTCTCAACGAACGACCGAAACATTGTGATAACAGTAACAAAGATTAGGATAATAGTCCGCATCTATTTTTTCTGCAATATATATATATATATATATATATATATATATATATATATATATATATATATATATACAAGTAATTAAAAGATGATAACACATTCAAAAGATTAGGATAATAGTCCACATCTATTTTTTTCTGCAATATATATATATATATATATATATATATATATATATATATATATATAGAGAAGAGAGAGAGAGAGAATTAAAAGATGATAACACATTCCAAGAAAATATATATATATATAATATATATATATATATATATATATATATATATATATACATACATATATATATATATATATATATATATACATATATATATATCATATATATGTATATATATATATATATATATAAATATATATATAAATATATATATATATATATATATATATATATATACAAAGTAATTAAAAGGCGATAACTGATTCCAGATATATATATATATATATATATATATAATCTCTCTGGAATCAGTTATCATCTTTATCATCTCTGTATATATATATATATATATATATATATATTACAGAAAAATTACCTCAACATAGATACAGTCTATTTCAAACCGTCCTTTGCTGTAAAAATACATATGCTCTGTTAAACAAAACCATCAGGCTCTCTGTGGATCAGTTTTAATAATTAGTATTTACTAGGATCCCACTCAGATAATATATCAACGGATTGATTACCTGTACTTTTTATATATATATATATATATATATATATATATATATATATATATATATATATATATATATATATATATATATATATATATATATATATATAAAGGTAGTATATACATATACACACGGCTTACGGGCATATAACAATCAAGCACCCGTTCCTGTACAGTTGCCAATGTTAACGAATGCCGAGAATAGTTAGTACCTAGATGTGTGACTATTTATGAATAGCAACTGAAGTAAGCTTGGGCGTGCGATCATTCACCGTACACTAGTGGACTCATTTTTTTTTTTTTAATACTAGTTGAATATCTTGCTAACAGTGTTATCTGTTGGTCGCTCATGGGAAATGACAACAAATTTCGACATATGAAAGAAATGTTCGCAATATTTTCACCGATTTCAACATGATGATCGTCTTACTATTATTAACAATCATATTTTTACAGGTATATGTTCTTTCTCCGTGTGCCCTATTATTGTGGGCATTTCCTAATTTATTAAACTCTCAACAAAGGTCCTTATAATTCTTATTTTAATTATTTTTCTATTTTAAATTATTTCTACTCTAGTCTATATCCTATAAAAGCAGTTACCGCCACCATTTGGCAAAATAGCATTCTTTTTTTAAATTTAAATAATAAAATCTGCTCACTTCTTAGAAATAGGATTATTCGTCTGAAACACCTTTATCCAAAAATAATTTCTGCTACTATTTTGAGTAAAGATACAGGTTTGAGATAATAACATTTTCCTATGCTGACTTACGCGTTAATCACTTTTCATATCCCGTCACGTCTGCTATAACTTAGTCTCTTTTTTGATTTTCTATTAGTAGGTAGTTGCTGATTTTTATACCTGTTAGACTTAATTAAGTACTACACAAGACCAAATATGAAAATCTGTCTAGGAAGATCTATATTGCATCAAACTGAAAGGAGATCAAGCGTAAGCCACTCATTGTTAACAACTTACACTCAAGGCTGTCACAGTTAAACTCTTCATCAAATTGAACTCATTCATTAAATTTTTACTAAAAGAATTCCATATGTGAAAAGCACCCAGAAAAATCAAACCCATTATACTCAAAAACTGAGTTTGATAAATTCCACACTACGGCCGGCGAACCTATCGTTCATATAATTGCGTTCTTACTATTTTAAGCACAATAAGATGTGTATTCACTTATAGTGTCTATAATTATTTTTGATAATTCATTGATTGACGATATTTATATTGTTCAGCCTGTTTTCCTCATTTTTATTCCCATATTCACGACGTTTCGATCGTCCTGCGCTCAGGCCTTTTTCAGGAGTTATAAGTTAGAATTTCGAGCCTAATAATTTCTTTATTCCACGGGGGTAGATTATTTCAATTCCACGTGACATGTCTTTGGATATCTCAATTACAGTTAATTTTCCTTTTTTTTAACTTAACTTTCTCAAGATTTTGTTCCCTCTGATGTAACCAGGTATTGGAAGCACAATTCTTTGAGTCAAATCACTTTCGGATCATTCGACCAAAGCTTTTATCCATTGGGCTTTTTTTTTAGCATAACTTTTTTTCAAAATTTCACAGAATTTAAGTATCTATTTTTAGATTGGATATACTGAATGTGTTCTTTTTTGTCAAGTGTTTTAAGCCAAAAAGGGATTGAAATCTCATAATCATATACCCATGTTATTTTAAAACATTTTTTTAGAGTTTATAAAAAAAAATTGTCCTTATTGGGCAAAAACCTGAAAAAAACACGTGAAACTTTTTTTTCTTTTTTCATTTGTTTGTTATTTCTTTTTTTTTTCTTTTTTTCATCATTTCCATGATTAACATTTTACATTCTTTTTTTTTTCTTTTTTTTTTCAAGATTTTTTTTTCACTCATTCTTCTATTTGTTCAAGCTATATTTTAACCGGTTGTCTTTCATTCGTCATTTATTTTTCCTTATCGCTTTTGTTTTCTATTTTTTTTTCTTTTTCTTCCATTTTCTTTACTCTTTTCTATTTTTAAATTTCTTCCTTCGCTGACGAGACTATTTCTTTCTTTCTTTTTACTTTTTTTTGTGTTTTTCTTTGCGTTTCCATATTCTTACACTTTCCATCTTCGGCATTCGTTTGCAACATCGTATCGTATTGTCAAAGATCTTATTCTCTTTACTCATTTCTTTCTAGTTTTCGTTCTCTCTCAATCTTTCCGACTTTTACAGTTACCCGACCTCTATTTCCATTAACTTTTATTGCTACATTTTTTTTCCTATACTTTATTTGTTGTCCCTCTTATAAAAATGTCTTGGTTGGCTATACAAGACAGCGTTATACATCATCCTCACTGCCTTTAACCATTCTCACGCCACCCATATCGCTAATGAAGAAAAATACAGCTTTACCACGTAATTCCCTCCGATTATGACAAGTAATTAACTCACGCTTTGCTTGCTAGATTTCACAAGCTTATGTGCTTCTTTTCAATTTCTTACAGTTTATTTTAGTCTCGTCCGTTTCAGCAATTTTCATGTATTGTTTTAAGCAATTTTGTTTTCATGTTTACTTTATACTTCTTTCTATCTCTCACAAACGTTTGTACAGTTCTCTTTATTTTTGGTTCTTTGTTTCCATGTATGTCTTGCTGGCCTTTCAGTTACCAGTACTTGATTTGTTATCTTTGTTTAATACATCCTTAATTCATGAAGGTACACATTCAGTATCCGTCTCTATGATATCATTCTTGTTCCTAAGAGCAGAACAATCAGAAAATCAAGAGTAACAAAAAATGAATACCCCTTCACAAATATTAAGAATCATTCCTTTTTATAACCTTTACCCCGAGCAAAAACGATAAAATCAAACTTATATTGATACCTGAATATCATCACAATATAATATAGCTAGCATATAGCCACATTATAATATAGTCACTATTTACATTGTTCGGACTACCATCCTCATCTTTGTTGCCATATTTATCACAACGTTTCGGCCATTGTAGTCTCCCGGCTTTCTTCAGGTGATTGGAATATCGAACTGAACCTTTTATTTCGCTCGCTGGGGTAGACTGTTCTAGTTCCACGTGCCATGTCTAAATGATGTTAGTTATCAGTTATCTCCTGTTAATTCTCCTCTCCAAGTTCTCCACCAGGTATTGAATTCACACTCTTTGGATCCTGTCGCTATTTCGAACTAACGCCTCCTCCACTGTGCCATGTGTCCTTGAGGGCATTCCAACAACCTGAAGCTCGGAGTGTACAACAGCAGAAACGTTGTGATAAATATGGCAACAAAGATGAGGATGGTAGTCCGAACAATGTAAATAGTGTACATAATACCTCATCTCAAAAATATAGAGAAATATAATCACTACTTACAACTTTAGCAATAAATTTCTCTTGGTACATTTCAGGTATTTCGTCTTTAAGAAAATGTATGATTTTATTATTTATTAGTAGCTTACGTTTCTAAAATCATCACATGTCTTTTATAACGTCAACTAAATCTTTCATTTGATTTAACTACCGAAGATTTTGACTTTCCGTCTATATATATATATATATATATATATATATATATATATCGGTGTGATTTTTTCCAACCAATTTAAGTGTAATATTACGTAATCGGTAATCATATTGTTTTTATCACTCTCTCCTATAAATCTCTCTGCTTACACAATCTATTTTTCTAAGATTTCAACATTACTTTCCAGCCTTCTTCTGACATATTACTTTCATCATTTTCAATTCTTTTCTCTTCTCTTTTCCTCAATCCTTCTTGTTCTTTTTATCGATATATTTCAGATTCTTTGGTTATAGTCTATGTTTTAATATTTCGTACGTTTTTATAAACAACAACAAAAAAAAAACAACTCTTCATCTTCTAAGCTATTAGAGACTTCTTTCTCGAAATGTCCTAACTTTATCGATAAAATAAAAATGAATGCATTAATTTTCAAATTCGTTGCTACGTCGTTAATTCATAGCGGGAAAAAAAAACAGAAAAAAGCTGAAAATATTTTAAGATCAATATAGATACACCTGGATTAGATTTCTTACTGGTTTTAATTACATCACAATATAACTCGGGAAAATTAATATAAGGGAAAACAAATTTGTTATTAAAGCAACGGTGAGAAAGTCATAGGTATTTTATGAATAATGATACAAGTTATAATAATTAAAATAAAATTTCGAATGATTTAATAATGACAGATGAACTAAGACGAGATAAATATGAATCATCTATATTTACATTATATATGGAATAAAATAGAGTTCGACATCTGCAAATTGGAAAAATCTGTTTCCAAACGAAAAATTTTGCAGTAATTAATGAGTAAATTTGTAAATATAATTACTCGTTCTCCTATCTCATGAGACACACATATGCATGAGCGAACACACACAAATATATATATATATATATATGTATATATATATATATATATATATATATATATATATATATATGTATATATATATATGTATATATATATATATATATACATATATATATATATATATATATAAAATATATATATATACATATATATATATACATATATATATATATATATATATATGTATATATATATATATATAAAAATACATATATATATACATATATATATATATATATATATATATATAAATATTAAATGTATGTATATATGTATATAATAAATATGTGTGTGTGTTTGAACTGACAAAAAGTTCTCGTAATGGCTGAGAAGCCGTTCCAAAATAAATCAGATACCTCGACATTTGTTCAGATGTTTCAAAATCGAGTGGATGCAAAAGTGCTCAATATTCCTATATATATATATATATATATATATATATATATATATATATATATATATATATATAAGTTAATGTAAGTTCGATTAATCCAGGAGAGAATAGTATTCAAAAGTACTCAATACTCAATACATTGATAAAGAAAATAAATTAAAATACAAATTTGAAATGCAAAGCTTTAAAATTTGAAAAAAAAATTAGGAAACCAGCCGATCACGCTAACTTGGTTTCAACATTTCGGTGTCTTCAGGCGATCCGAGCTAATTAATTCCCTAACGCTTTATTATTTTAAAATAAATAAATGAAAACAAAACACGAAGGGTAATAGCAGGTGAGGTGAAAAGCAAGGGTATTGAAATTTCATCGGAGAGGTCTGATATGAAAAGAACGTACTTTCATCCTGGTTTATATGTACTCAAACGGAATTTATTAGTGTGAATGTATCGTGTCATTATTTCGGATTTCTTATTCAGTAGGTTTTTCTGGTCTGGAAATTTTATTATTGTTAACTTTTCTTCTCGACAAAGATTATCATTGTTGTAAGGTTTGGCTTTTTTTTTAATGTTTCCCAGTTTAGTTTTAAATAATAAAGAGTTATCAAATCGCCTGAAGATACCAAAAGTGATAGCGTTATCGGCTGTTCACTTTTTTTATATATATATATATATATATATATATATATATATATATATATATATATATACTAGCAGTTTGCCCGGGGATGTAACAGTAAGATATAAGATCAAATATCGACCATCATAAAGTCGGAAAATAAAATTGACAAAGATTATATCATTGTTTAAGGTTGACGGACACGCATGTCTTAATTAATTTTTTTTTTTTTTTTGTTTTTTACGAATTGGTCACACCCAAACTCAAACAAAAGCATTGTTTGCAATCGTTATGAATCTACCGATTGAATAGAATTTTATTATAAACAATTGCCTTTAAAGCATTCTGAATGAAAAAATAAAGAAAAAAGTGTGCAAGACAATAAGAAACTGTACCTGTCCCAAAAAAAGTTTTGTTGAAATCGGTTGAAAATGCTGAAATCCGAACCTATATAAACGAACACACACACACACACACACACACACACACACACACACACACACACATACACAACCTGGGTTTTATAATAAGTAAAACTCGATATGAGTTCATCCACCTTTCATTCTCGCGATGCCTCTTAATCGTGTTTTCAGATTGATTTCGTGCAAAAACAATTGTTTTTCCAGTTTTAGTGCTGTCAGAACCACCGCAACGTAATTTACGTCGTCCTCAGAAGTTTTGTTGAAATCAGTTGAAAAATGTTAGGAAATCCGATCCAATATACACACACAACCTGGGTTTTTATAATATGTATGATATATATATATATATATATATATATATATATATATATATATATATATATATATATATATATATATATATATATATATGTGTATGTATATATATATATATATGTATGTATATATATATATGTATATATATATATATACATATATATATATATATTTTATATATATATATATATATATAATAATAATAATATATCATGTATATATATATATATATATATATATATATATATATATATATATATATTTTATAATATTTTTGTATGTGTTTACTTTATTTGTTTAAATATTATGTCCTGATTCTTTTCTTCAAATACTTTCGAATATCTTGTCATTATTAAGAACTATATGCTGTCAATGTGACAGACAGAATGTAAAAAAACTTGCGCGCGCACGCATATATATATATATATATATATATATATATATATATATATATATAAGATGATTTTGAAACATCGGAATGTGCCAAATATTAATTTTTGAATTTTGCTCATAAAATCCAATTCCCAGAACTGCAGACATTCGAAACGAAAGTCTAAAAAATGGATTTGAACCTCATGTGTAAAAGATACACAAATTTTATTAAAAAGTGTATCTTTCTGGCATCAATTTAAACGGATGTCTTATTATCTATCGTATCTAAATATCTATAATCATAAAATATGATTTTGGAAAGTGAATGTTTCACTGAAATATATTGTAGAATATACTGTATTTAAAAAAAATGTATTTATTCAAGATAATACGAGTTTTAAGCCAAATAATCAAAATATATACCAATAATCAACTAATACTAAAAGGAAATACGTTTCATTAACTTTCAAACTTAATGTTAACATTAAATATGAATTTTAAGTATTCGGCTCTTAAAAATCTTTATTTTCCAATTGCCATTTTTAAGTAATATTTCCCAAAAATATAAACCAAAGTAGTTTTTAGTTTTTAAATTAATTTACAAAAATCTATTATTTAATAATTTCGAAACTATTTAAATTATCTAAACGATTAGAATATTAATGTTATTATATACCCAGCTATTTTTAGCAGTTAATGATGATTGGAAACAGGATAATTAGTCGTGGATTTATATCAGTGATATGTTAGAACAGGGTCAGTAAACCCTGGCCCACATCCGACCCGCGTAGGATTTTTGTCCGGCTCGCTAACTTTAACACCTGGACACAAATTATTTAATTAATTTGGACCAAAGTGGCAGAAAACATATTAGTTTATTTAATCAAATTACAATGCGACGAATTTTTAAAATCAAAATGTAATTGCGAATCCATTGCCGTCTTCCACAAGAAATATGTTTTACCAACCGGAAAATATAAAACCTTATTGAATGATATCATTATTTGGAAATATATACGCTTGTAAACAATTTTTTCGAAAATGAAATATGCTAAAATCGTTTTTACGAACAAGTTTGGGTTTTAACTTCCTGGATGATGTTTTGCACGTGTCGGCGACAAATATTTCACCTGATGTGGAGACATTATCGAACTGTAAGGAGAAAGAAGCGTCTCATTAAATAATTTGCCATTTTTAACTGTATTTCATTTGTAGCACGGAATTTGCATTGTTTTTGTTGATTGTATTAGTTGTTATACCTGCAGTAAAATAAGGAAACTTGTTTAAATAATACAGCATTTTTTTCGTTGTTTTTTCTTTGAACCTCCAGACCAATTCAGTCACCTGGACGTGGCGGTCAGAGGTCGCGACAATTTATTATAGTAAATTTGATAGCATGGCCCTACCACAAGACAATGCATAACTTTCTGGCCCTCTCATTCCAAAAAGTTGCCGACCACTGTGTTAGAGACATACAATGGATAAACGGAAGAATGTTGTTTGATTTTACTTGCAAATAAAATGTCTTTTCCTCAAACTTTCCAATATTTAATGCTTGATTTTCAATCTACATTCTCCTTATACGTCAGCAATGTAGTTTTTTTTTATGAAAACATAATAAATTTAAGAAGCATTAAAGCTGAATGGTGTGTAAAACGGTCTGTTGATCTCTACTTATTGTTTACATTTTCTTATATTTTAGTAAACGTGTTGAATCAATTCTCCAAGCCAATTATCTAGAAAAAAAAACAAACAAGAATCGATTGTAATATTTCTTGTAGATTGTAAATTTTTCCAAGCGATTATTTTTTTTTCTCCTTCCACCCCCTGCAACAAAAAAAAAAAAAAAAAAAAAATTCTGACGAGTCAATTTGGTAAATACACTTGATGGATGTGAAACTGTTACTAAAACGATATAGGTCGTGTCCACTATTATAATAATGGCAGCAAAAAAATGGCCATATGCCGCATTTATGCAACCCGCTAACCCATGCCTATTTCACAGAGGTCCCACAGAAGTGCAGCCATTTACACGCTTTGTGATCACGCTCGTTCTCGTACTAAATCTCGCAAATATTTTTTTTTCTTTAAGTATTTTGTGTCAAAATTTAATGCCTTTTTTCTATAGACTTTCAAATCTTTTATATTATAGAGTAAAGAGTAATTGTTACTGTAGTAAAATATAAAATTGAAGTAATATATATATATATATATATATATATATATATATATATATATATATATATATATAACGCTCTTCAGTAATGAATTGAGCACTCTTGGCTACTGGCATTTTTATACACCACGTTAAAATTTACTCTTTCTCTGCCCTCCGAGCGCCGATAGCATAAGGAAAGAATCGCGGACTGGTGTCAAATCAGTCGAGTTTCGATCCGGTCTTGAAGCAATCGGATGTTACACACACTGATGAGCTGTAATGTAGCGAGACAGGCATGTATGTGGATGACTATATGTGTGTATGTCTTGGTAGGCGTTCTGTTCTTGAAACTTAAATTACACTCGAACTTCGTCTCTTTCTGAGTCGTGTTACTCGGAAGCGTAACTTAGATACAGAGCGCCTTTTATTACTCATTAGGTGTACATCTTTTTCCTGTTTCATTTTCCATTTTTCTTCTATCGGTTATTTTTTTTTGGGGGGTGCCTGTTTTATTCGTGGTTAGTTTTTCTTTTTATTATGTTTTCTTTGATTACCTGGCAGATTTTCCGTTGGTTTTACTAATATTTTTAGTTTTATTGATTTTTATATATGATGCGACCAGAAGTCATTTGAAAGAACTTTAGTAAATTCAACCGATAAGTGTGTCTATTTTTCTTTTAACTGTATTTTCTAATTTTCGAATAATTTGTTCTAAAACACTATTAGCAGTTTTCATAAATTGACCACAGTTCGTGGTTTTTTTTAGTTTTTTTTTTTTAGTTTTTTTTTTTTTTTTTTTTTGTTTTTTGTTTTTCCTTTCGAACATTACGGTCATTATGAAGAACTAAATGTCAGTATCGTAGGCAAAAATGTCTTTTGCTATATTCCTTTTTGTTTTTAACATTATATTTCAAACTTAAATATACATGTATCTTATAAGCGAAGTCATGTGTAGAACAATCTCATTAAATTTGCGCCTCTAAAATTTTAAATCTGCTATCACCACTTTCCGAGCTATAAAGTACTTAAAAAAATTACTTTTTGCAGGAATTCTATGTTCGAACCCAACTGACGTGCATTGCGAAGTTTACAGTTTATGTAGTCTAGTTTGAAAGTATCTTTCTTTTTTTTTATATTCTAGTAGTTTTATGTTTATGATGATGTTTATTGGATTTTTTTTTCTATAGACTTCAGCGGATTGCATCTTTCCCATTCATTCTTTCTTCTTTTCTTCATTCCTTTCCTCGTTAATTTTTGATTAATAACTATAACAACGCATCTCATTACTATCGGTTAATGTGTTTCTATTTTTTTATGAAAAAATACTCAAAAGAAGTTTTCCTTATCAATTTTTATATTCGAGTTGCCCAAGGTTAGATTTTCAATAGCACCCCTTTCTCATAACTCATTTATTTCCCATCACTTCCTCCCTGACACATACTCAAGGAGGAAACACTCCAGTGGCCTCTACCCATTCTTCTTCCCATCAGGGCCATAACTCCTATATCCTTGCTGACCCAACACAGTACTTTCATTCGTTCACTTTATTTACTATGAAATCGCAAGCTACTCTTCTTTGCACACCCATCTACCAATTTACGACTTAATCACAATTCTTGCTCTTCTTCGTCCATCACATTATTTCTCCTATAAACTTCTCTGGCGCGAAAATTTCCATCCCACTGTGACCTCGCATGCCTACTTAAATTCAAACTAACACCGACATAACCTTTTCTCTAAGATACACAATATAAATTAGTTAAAACTGCTTGCATGGAAATGTACTTCGATTAATAATGGTTGTCGATACGGTGCAAATATACTAAGAAAATTAGTAATAGTGAGTTCGATCCTTACTGGTTCCTGCTGAAAGAATATTGGACAGTTTTTATCATATGGAAATATTTATATGCAAATAACATGTCACACATGCCAAGACAGACAAACGCGCACATCAGCATACACTTTTTGCAATAGATATATTGATAGGGAATAATTCATCTGAAAAAAAAAAGAAAACGCACAAAAAAAATAAAACAAAGGTATTCGAATGAGTAAAAATATCAGACAGGTATGTATCATGCGGTATACACACTTATGCGTCCATCACTGACGAGGCAGATTTTTTTCCCGCAGTCGGTTGCCATTTCTTTCTGCGGTAGAGCAGACCAGATGACACCAACGGTCCTTGATTAGTTCGCGAAATTTCAACCACACAATATATAACCTTAGTTTTTTTCGGTTCACATTTCTAAAAATTTTTACTTTCAGATGAACACAACAATTTTGTCTTAATAAAAGACAAACGCCCCGATCATGACATTGTATCAACATGATAATTTACTTTCTTTCCTTAGTAAGATTACGAAGAAATCTGTCCGTGAATATGAGAGGATCCTATTGCAAATAAGTAGTCAAATATAAAAACATGTACATACGCTATATATATATATTTAATTAATTCATCGAGTCTGATAGAGACCTCTATAGAATGTAGGAAGCACTGGACGGCCGTTTCGTCCTATATTTGGGATTCATCAGCAGTGCGCATCCACTACCGAGTATCGAACCCTGACAGTTGGGTTATCAAGCGAACACCATACCAACTGTTCCAAATGGGCATCGGTGGCGAAGAGATTCCAAATCAGACTGAACTAAGCGCCGCTCGCTCACATATTCTGTGGCGGAACTCAACTGAGTTCTCTGTGACCATAGGACTGTGCCCCCGGGAGCCACGACTACTCTCACCAAGCCGCTACCAACTGGAGCATTAGAAGCCAGTTCAAGCGAAGATAAACACAGATAGTAATTAAGTTGGTATGGTGTTCGCTTCTCAACCCAACTGTCAGGGTTCGATACTCGGTAGTGGATGCGCACTGCTGATGAGTCCCAAATATAGGACGAAACGGCTGTCCAGTGCTTCCTGCATTCTGTAGAGGTTTCTATCAGACTCGATTAATTAATTAAATATCATTATCAAATCCTCCTACTAATTATATATATATATATATATATATATATACAGTGTAACCCGATATAAGAGACTTATATAAGAGAAACCCGGATATAAGAGATTTTTTCTGGTCCCAAATTAGAGCCTGTGTTAATGTATAAAAATAGACCAAACCTGGATATAGAAACCTGATATAAGAGACTTTTTCTCCGGTCCTGACAACTCTCTTATATCCGGGTTAATAATGTATATATATATATATATATATATATATATATATATATATATCTTCTAAAGAATTAATTGATGTACAATACTGTTAGTGGGTACCTGTATTTGAAATAGACGGCCGTATGATGAGCGCGCACATTCACCTTATTTTATTGATATTAATTTGAATAATTACGGACGTTTTGAATATGTGAATAGTTAATGGAAGAATTATTACCTACAAGAAGGTATCCATTTGGCTTAAATTTAATCATAAAATCTACGCGGAGGAGAATACGTGTCTGAATAATACGTAGAACAGTAATAAATAGCTTAATGAACTCTTGTAATCAAACAGATCTTCCTGATCTCAGATTATTACATTCGAGTGTATACCAACTATTTACCAAAGATCATGGATTATCAATATATTTTCAGAGATTGCTCTACTATTGTTCCTCTGTACGGGACTCTATAAAGCCGTGTCCAATTACCTACCGTAGAGATAGTTTTGCATATAGGGTGCAGACCGTACGCTAGAGCCTGGTACCCCGCCAAAATAAATAAATAAATAAATAAAACTATGATACGATGCCTCCCTCTCGACTACATGTTGATTTCAAGGTTTCCCAGCCGTGGGACCAGAAACCCTCGAAGAAAGATTTAGGTGAAGAACAGCGCTTTTTTCAAATTTCCAAAATTCAGGGAATTATCCAATGAAAATATTTGTACATATTATTTACTTTTATAATAAATAGTTTGTTTTTTTTTGTTTTTTTTTATTTTAAACAAATCTGACAAAATGTTTCTTTTTTGTTTCTTTTTTGTAATAAGCACCAATATTTTTCAAGACTAAATTTTACTCGAGAAAAATGTTTCAGTCTCATTACATCTTTATGGAAATGTTTTACATGTCAATAAAGAACAATCGCTGACGCATCTCTGTTGAAAAACAAAGTTTTACAAAGACTCCAACACAACACAAAAGAGATTGACTTAAACAATTTGTTTTAAAAACAGAATTTCAGTTTTCGGGAAAATTTTTCACGTGTTGAAATTTTTAAACATTTTTATTTTTTAAGCGATCATTTTCTAGGTTTTAGATTTCTAGAAATGTAAATCATAGGGACTAGAAATTTTATTTGAATTACTAGCCGTAGAATTATGGTTAGTATTACTATTAGTAAAAAAATCAGAGATCCTCCTTAGTGGATGATCTAGGAATAAAAAAAAATGATTTTATCGAGATATACTACCCTCTTAATTGATTTAAAAGTAATGTTCAGAAAGAAAATTTAAATTTAAAATGTAAGTGCTACTGAAATTAGCATTTCTGTACCCCCTCCCCAGTAAGCATAGGGCCCCCGCGCGGCTGAGAGGTTCGGGGTAGTAAGAACTGGCCCTGTAAATTATTATAGTTGATGAGCTATATCTATAAAACAGAAGATGTGCGTCTATCTCTATGTGCGTGTGTATGCTATTTATGCACGTTCACATTTCTCGACTGATTTCAATAAAATTGTGCATAAATGTTGATAATTTACCAAAATTGATCAAGACCATCTTTTCAGTTTCAATTCCACACACCAGGTTTGGTAGAAAAATCGATAAAACTGAAGGTGGGTAAGATTGAAGCGTTAAACGGTAAAAAAAAAAAAAAAAAAACTCTTATTAACCCCAGCTTACAGTAGACGTGATAAAAAGAAAGAGGCGTTCGTGCGTTTGCACTTGCAGTTGAATCAAGTTTTGACGCTTCATCCTTGTTTTTGTTTGATTATTAGATTTGTGTACAGTGCCATACTATTTGAAAGTTATTACGGCCATAGGAAATTTACTGAATATCTAAAACATTGAAACAATTTAATACCGAGCAGCGGCCACAGAAAAAGGTTTTATCGACCTTTATCAAGAACAATCAAACACTTGCGAAGAACATACCATAAATAAGATGAGGTGTATCTTAGTATAACAACGGATGATGCATGCAAGCGGGGGCGCAGGAAGACATTTCTAGACAGGGGATGAGGGTAGACAGGGGGTGCGGTTATATAATTGCAGCCATGTACGCCTGGGCAACGCCTGGGCAACGCCTGGACAACGCCTGGACAACGCCTGGTGCCTCAATTAGTTGACAATATAACTTAGGTAGAAGAAAATAAAAAGTACAAAAAGGATAAAATTTTCGCTTTCCAACTTCGTCGGGTGTTCCGTCGCAGTACGCACTACACCGGCCATGCAGATACAAGATATATATTATTAGTTTATAACTTACAATTTAACGTCAGTTTAAAATAATAAAAAAGAGGCGAATGTCCATTAAACAGTGCTGAAAAAATGCCTGAGGCCACAAAGGGGCCCCCAAAACGCTTCCTTCCCGGTTAGGGGTTTCCGAAATAAGATTGGGTGAATACGATTTTACATAGTCGCCCTACTGTTTTTGCCAGCACCCGGAATAAACTAAGCTTAAAGAATGTCTACACAAATAGGCAAAGACACGACTTCAATTTCCCATCAAGAAATCTACACACGGATATAAATGCTTAGAAGCGCAGACAGAACTGAGAATAGTCATAAAATGACGCATGCGCTTTTCTGGTGTTACATATTCGTACGTAAACAAACACGGAACGGCACACAAATAAACAGGAAACTTCGATTGGGGCCATCTCCTGTTGATCCAGAAGTCATTCGAAGCGGGTTGTCTGCGATAAATCTTAGGTGTTATTGTTAACTTCTAACTCCCATTGGCCAATTTATTGTCTGAATTTTGCTGAAGGAAGCGGGAAATAGGTGGAAGTTTACAAACAAGAGAAGAAAATAAAATTAAGAAAAAAAAAATGGGCGAGGAATGGGAAAGATGAGAAAAGCAAGAAATAAGAAAGTATCAGATTGAGGAATGTATGGATACGAATAAATAGGAAAGAGCAGGGAAGGAAAAGAAAGATAATTAAAAGGATAGTGTTTGGAAGAGTGGAAAAATACCGGAAAAGTTAAATTAAAAAAAAGGTAAAGGTTAAAATGCTATAGGAAGAATAATGGACAGTAAAAGAAATAGAAGGAGAAAAAATAAAATGTAATCGGTGAAAAAATAGTGAAATTTACAAATGAAAGAAGATAATTTATGATAAGAAACTATGGAAAGATAAAAGCATGATTGAAAAGCCAGAAAAATACGGAAAGAAGAAATCACAGTGACATAGGAAAGCATAGATGAAGCAAAGATATTGGGAGACAATAGCAGTGAATGAAGTTGTTAGTAAGAAAGTTTCAAGGAAGAAATCACGGCAACGAAGCTGTATAAAATAACGATAAAGCATAACAGAATAGAAACATATATATATATATATATATATATATATATATATATATATATACATATATATATATATATATATATATATATATATATATATATATATATATATATATATATATATATATATCAACATCGTGACGCAGGGAGTAGGAAAGACTGAAAGTAAGAAAAATAGCGTTCTATGTAAGAGAAATAGTCAGGTTTTAAGAATATTAATTCTTAATATCTAAGAAGCTGAAAAAGGAAGGAATGAGCAAAAAAATCGAAAAGACGAGAATGAAAGGTAGAACAGAATCGCCTCCAGGAAAGACGAAAATAGATAAAAAAAGAAGAAAATAGACAGAATAAAAGATTGAATAAAAGTGAGGAAAGAACAGGCTGCAATGAGTGACAGCGTCCGAATAAGAAAGAGAATAGAAAGAAAGAGAGATGGGGGAGAGAAAGAAAAAAACAATTTATAGAAAAAAGGAAAGAAAAAGAAAGAAATACTTGGGAAAGTATTTAAAGGCGTAGCACTATGATAAAGAAATATAAAAATCTACAAGAGAGAATTTATACAGAATAATCTAAGGGAGATTACAAAAGATGACGGTTTAAAAATACATTGAAAATAAAATGAAGATGAAAAATCAAGAAAAGAATAAATAGATGACAGTAAAAGAGAGAAACTTGTAAAACGAAAGATGTAATCTCGAGATTAAAGGAGATAGAAACAATGTGAAAGAGAAATACGTTAGAATGGAATCGAAATAGAACGTTTACAGAAAGAAAGAAAGAAAGAAAGAAAGAAAGAAAGAAAGAAAGAAAGAAAGAAGGATAGAACAAAGTTGAGAAAGGGTGGGGAAAGATACTTGATAGAAAGAAAGGGAAAAAGAAAGTTGATAGAAAGGTAGGGCAAAAGAATGTTAATAGAAAAGAAGGACAAAAGAAAGTTGGTGGAAAGGAAAGGAAAAAAGAAAGTTTCTGGAAAGGAAGGGAAAGGAAAGTTGCTGGAATAGAAGAGAAAAAGAAAATTGCTAGAAAAGAAGAGAAAAAGAAAGTTTCTGGAAAGAAAGGGAAAAAGAAAGTTGCTGGAAGGGGAGGGGAAAAGAAAGTTGCTGGAAAGGAAGAGAAAAAGAAAGTTGCTGGAAGGGGAGGGGGAAAAGAAAGTTGCTGGAAAGGAAGAGAAAAAGAAAGTTGCTGGAAAGGAAGAGAAAAAGAAATTTGCTGGAAGGGGAGTGGAAAAGAAAGTTGTTGGAAGGGAAGGAATAAAGAAAGTTGCTGGAAGGGGAGGGGAAACAAGATTGATGCAAAGAAAGGGAAAAGAATTTTGTAAGGGAAACAGAAAGTTGTTAGAAATAAAAGAAAAAAGAACATTGAAAGAAAAAAGGAAAGAAAAGAAAGTGAAAATGACAATAGATAGAAAGGAAACGAGAAATTTGATAGAAAGTAACGATTAAGAACAAATCATGAACGAGAATTTGTATTAGAAAAACATTGAACAATGTCTCATGTAAGAAACTGTAACAGAGTGCATAAAAGAAATGAAGAAGCAAAAGAAAACATCTAAAACAGAATAAACAAGGAGGAGATATATGAAGAAAAGAAAGAGAAGAAGAAAATTGCAAATTGAAAGGGACAAATCGGTTAGCAACGGCACATTGGCTTGAAGACAATATTAAGACATGAACTAAAAGCAGAGAGTGGGGTGGGTGGGAATGGTCGATGAAAAAATAAACCAAAAAACCAAATTTGATCTAAGACCAACGGCCACAGCAGGTACTCGGAGGTGCCCTTGTTTGACCTCAATTAGGGATAGTTTTTTATTTGTTTGCTACAAAATTAATAGACGCTATCTCAATGGCCGATGCAAGGATAATGGTTGTTAGCGAGTTTGTGACTAAGAACGTGTGAGTGATTGTTAGCTTTAACGGGTGTGTATCTAAGCGTTTATCGGCTTTTGTATATCTCTATGCAAGACTTCTTTTTTTTTTCTATATTTTGATTTTCGACGCTCTTCGTGTTGTGCACTGCGTGTATACATATACATCACTTGACGAATGTAAGTACTCGTATGCATATTCAAACGAGTGAATTGCGATGCTCCAAACTGAGATATAACCATAGAATATAACTGAGTATTACATGGTATCACAATGTCCGTATGGTTATCTTCATTTCAGTGTGATATTTTGTTGGATAAAATAAATCCAAAAATAATATGCTCAAGGAAGAATACGTCTGCCAAAATAAATTTTTTTGAATAGTTAAAGAAATACTAAGAAACAAACTGACAAATCGGGAGGAAAAGAGAGTGAGGCAAAATTCGGGGGTGAATCAATAATTTGGTAACCTTACATAAACCTTAAATTTGATCTATAATTTCCTATATATATATATATGTAAGCAAATGTAAATGGATATAGATCCGACAGAATGAAGAAAAATTTTGGAAAAAAAACAAAAAAATTTATTAATGTATTATATTTAAAATGAATGAATTATGAAAAATATTTCATTCATTTTAAAACAAATATAATTGCATTTAATGATTTTTGTTTGATTTTTCCAAAATTTTCTTCATATATATATATATATATATATACTTATTAGAAATCTTATAGTATAAAAACTATATATAACTCGTAAAACCTTCGGTATATTGATTTGTAAATAAACAAGCCAATACCAAAAGGAAAAAATAGGTATATAAAAAAAGAAAGAACCAAGAACATGTACGTTAACCGAAAATAATCGCCCAGCATACGAGTTCAAGACCGAAAGAAAAAAAAAATCAATGCTAGTATCCAAGATAACTAAATAAAGTGCTCAATACAATGAGTAGAGCAGACCTAGTTAAACAGAGAGAGCCAGACAAACCTACCAAGGTTTCACCTAAGCGGATCCTGACGAAACCTTCGGAGGTTTGTCTGGCTCTGAAAGTTTAACTAATATATATATATATATATATATATATATATATATATATATATATATATATATATATATAGATAGATAGATAGGAAATCCAGTTGATAATCCAAGTGAATCCTACTAATGTAAAATAAAATATTAAAACTGATTCACTGATTTTATCAAACAAAGCATATAAATTATAAACAAAAGGATTACTCCGTAATATTGATGAGGATCATTTCACCTTGTAAATTAAAATTAAATTACAAGGATTTTCAAAACCATCAGGTTAACAATAATTATGAAAATAAATTGTCTGTTGTGATTTTTCTTGTTAACCTCATAGATTTGAAAATCCTTGTAATTTAATTTAATTTACAAGGTGAAATGATCATCAACAATATTATGGAGTAATCTAATTCCCATTGTTTATATATATATATATATATATATATATATATATATATATATATATATATATGTATGTATGTATGTATGTATGTATGTGCGTGTGTTCCATCTATGGAAATAGTATTCAAAACTAAATTAAGTGCAAATTATAAATATATATGTGCAGCAAATATTATTTTCTAAGAAATTTTAATACCATGTCCCTTTAGGACGTGAGTTATAACGTCTCAGATTCCTTATTATCTATGAAGTGCCATTACCTATTGGGAAATATAGTGGAGTGTAATACTGTCACCTACGACATACAGGGTGCTATGGATAAATATAAAAGTGCACAAACATATCTTGAAATACTAAAGAATAAATTCATTTAATAAAATTGTCATTAGTTTCGACCATGGCCTCCAGACGGTTTGGGAATTCCTGCATTTTCTGGACAATCTTGTTTTTTAAGTTGTTGATTGTCTTCAATTCATCTTTGATGTTACAAGAAGTTTTCTTGGTCTCCCGTTCAACAGCGCCCTACAAATAATTATGTAGGGGTTGCAGTCTGGAAAGTTAGGTGGCCAGATGTAAGGGGTGATGTGGTTGCAGAAATTGTCTGACAGACATGACTTAGTAATCTTCCTTGTTCGGCACGGTGAAGAGTCCTGTTGCCAGACATAGGGTCTTCAAGCAGCTACCCTCTGGGCTCAGGGTAACACTATCTCTAAGGTCTTGTGGGAAGATGAATAGATGCATAGCGTCGCCATCACTACTGATCACTCCAAACACCTTCGTAATCACCATTAGACACATCCAACTCTTTCTGAATCCGTTACACTGTCCTCAGTTTGACACCCAATTACTGTTAAATTTTCGTATTAAAGATGCTGGCGCAAATGCAATGCAGTACAGCATGCCGTCTCCAAATTTCTGGCTGAGTGAATTGCGTCATGTTGCTCTTTTTCTCACAGGTGGTGCCCAAATGAGCCCACTATAGAATGTTATGAACAAAATTAAAAAAAACGAACAACACACATGCCCGAAATTAAAAATATAAATGCGTCAAACCCTGTTGTTTTGAACTCGAAATATTCATTATCCTAGACCGGCTATCTGTTACTTAATCCAGGATTGTGTGTAAGAAGAAAGTGATTCTTGTATTTCAAAGACGAGGTCGAAATTTTAACTCAGCTCGCCGACTCCACTATTTTACACACTACAGCCACATCCAGTTTCCATCATTAAGCAACTAACATGAATTATTTTATGTATAAAATTATTTTTCCACATGAATTAATTTGTCTCGGTAAAAATCTATATATTAATGTGTATAAAATTTAAACTGACATCAAGATTTATATTAAAACTAATAAACTAAAACTGCATATATATATATATATATATATATATATATATATATATATATATATATATATATATATAAATGGAAAATGGATCCGTTGTTATATACTCCAAGTGGATTCTAGTAATATAAAATATTAAAATTGATCCACAAAAAAGATGTATTTATTATTACAGAGAAAATAATTAATACTCTATAAAATCAAAATCACCACATATGAAGCGATTTTGATTTTATTATTATATATATATATATATATATATATATATATATATATATATATATATATATATATATATATATATATATATATATATATATATATATATATATATATATCGATCGAGACTCTTCGCAGATGCGAATTGAGTCATTGTCGGTCACTGAGCGTGTTTCTAAAAGTAAATACGCTAAAAAAAATCCACGGTTTAATGTTTAGAATCTCCGACTGACACCAATTCAGTCGGGTTTCGATCCTAACTAGAGGCAACCGGATGTCTAGCCACACTGATGAGCTGCAAAAACAGTCTGTCTGTGGATGACGTTATATATATATATATATATATATATATATATATATATATATATATATATATATATATATATATATATATATCTTAAAGCAAAGGAATGCCACCACTAGTATGCAGGGGTTACGGAGAGTGAAGCTGAGAGAAAGACTGGATATAGGAGAATTAAGGAAAGGATAAAAGATGAACGGGATTCAAGAATACAGAAGATGGCGATTGACATTGCATTTAAATATTTGAAGACTGTAGTTTACATGAAAGCAAGCAAACGGAATGGAGTTCTAGAAAGTACGATAAAAGAAATTGTTGGAGTAGAAGTGGCGGTTGCATTTAAATATTTCGTGATTGAAAGGGTGGAGCATAGATGCCAATCTAGTGGCACGCTTAAATTCATGTATACGGAGCAACCATGGATAAAAGCTTGTCAGAGCAGTTCCTATGCAAATATATATTGAAAAAGACAGAGAAACTCACACCCCTTCTGTGAGAAAGTGACTGAAGTCGAGATGCCAAGCCAGGATCCATTACATTGCAGATCCTTCTTTGGATTTTATCAAGAACTTCAAGATGAATAGCAGGAGCAAAATACCGGATATGGCAACAGTATTCAATGCACGGTCAAATGGTAGATTTGGATATGTACAAGATGGATCACTGACGAGAAAAACCTTCCTTCGAGTAGATGCACCTATTGATTGAATTGGTCAGTGTGTGTGTGTGTGTGCGTGTGTGTGTAATATTATTTTATATATATATGCAGAAGTATTACTTAAATGTAATTGTCCATATCAATCTTGTTGTTATGGAAAATGATGTTAGTGGCCATACAAGAAGGACTGATATGAACAATTACAGTTAAGTAATTCTTCAGTATATAAAAAATGCTCTATTTTTAATATTGAACAATATATGAAAATATCTGCTCCATTTTTAATTCTTAAATTATATATATATATATATATATATATATATATATATATATATATATATATACCCAAGTATATGATTGGTAGATACGGAATGGATTCCAATAACCAACAAATACTATTCTTAAAAGAGTGCTCAATACAAAGTAGAGCAGATAGCAGAGGGTTGAAACAAAATGGCTATTTTTGTAGTGATTTTATAACATATTTATGTTATAAATGTTTTTAAATAAAGAACTATATATATATATATATATATATATATATATTAATTGATTTAAAATATGGTTTTCCGCTACACAGGTCTAACCATGAAACATGGTTTAGAACTGTAAGGAAAAACATTGAGCACTATTTTGTAAAAATAAAAATATCTATAAGAACACCGGATTATATACCTTTACTGTTTTTTTCTTTATTTTATATTATATATATATATATATATATATATATATATATATATATATATATATATATATAAGTATGCATCTGTTTATCTGGCGGAAGAAAGTAGCATCTTATTTGGTAGAAATTCGGTCTTTTGGTATTGAAACTGGAGTAAACTCTCTAAATGAATGCAGGGCATTACATTTGGTGCCAGCTTGGCTGCAGAAGTTGCTGGAAAGTTGTCACTGTTGACAAAACAACAGCCATCGGGATTACACTCCAGGTTTTTTTTTTATGTCTGGTTTACTTCCATCGGCCTTTCCGTGTTTAGATATGACCGCGAAAGTCAGCGAAAGTTTTCCTTCTACTTGATACTCTGACTTTCTGGGCTGTCGAGCTCCACTTCCCGAAGCAGCGAGTTGTCCGGACACACACAGAGATACGCACACACATACACGCAGACACACACATATGTGTGTGTATATATATATATATATATATATATATATATATATATATATAAGTATAAAGAATGATTTCGATAATAAATGACATACACTGATTGAATTATACGTTCAAATTGTTTTTAAGCGCTGACTGCCAACTTAGATATATTATAGTCATGACTTAACAAATGTTTTATATATATATATATATATATATATATATATATATATATATATACATATGTGTGTGTGTGCGTGCGTGTGTGTATGTATGTGCGTGTGCGCGTTATTAAATTTAAAAGAAGACTCAATACAAAGTAGAGCAATGTTCTGTATTTTGGAAAATACAGTGTAACCCGGATATAAGAGAAACCCAGATATAAGAGAGATTTTCTCTGGTCCCAAAGTGTTCCCATACTTACCTAAACAAAATAGACCAAACCCGGATATAAGAGAAACACGGATATAAGAGACTTCTTCTCCGGTCCCGACAACTCTCTTATATCCGGGTTACACTGTACATAAAAAAAAGTTACAAAACGCTACACAATTGCAATTCTTGTTTCAATGCGAATCAACGCATCTCAGCAGGTGTTAGTAAATAACTGGTGAGTAGACAATTTGTAAATTGATATATTGTCTACTCATCAGTTATTTAGTAAAGCCTGATGAGATTCCTTGATTTGCATCGAAAATGCAACTATAGCGTTTTTTGACGATTTTTGATGTAATAACCTAAATTAAATATATATATATATATATATATATATATATATATATGTGTGTGTCTGTGTGTGTGTGTGCATTGTTTATTCTCAAGTTTTAGTGTGAGTTTTTACCATCATTTTTTACGGAAAAAATTAGGTGGTCGCAAAGTACACAATTACTTTTAAGAGGTTGCATTTTCGGTGACCGTTTGCATTATACACCGGTAGCTCTTTCTGTAGGATTTAAAATTGATGCAAATAAATTCAGGGGTTTTACTATACATGAAGTTGGTTTATACACGGGTATGTATGGTAAGATCGAATGAAAAAGTATTTGCATGTTTGCTTATTTGTGTGTTTACACAGACAGCACTCAGCGTCTTCTCATTTAATGAATGAATGAACCGGTCATTCTGATATTTAGGCATACACGATGGTTTAGCATACTGCAAATGTATTCTTCTTGATTCAACAATATAAAAAAAAAATACATGAATTTGGAGCTACATGCAAAAGAAACTGATTGAATCTGTATCACTATTGAATATATCAAAATTCGATTTTTTCAAATCAAAAGGAAAATTACTTTCGGGGAAAAGTTGTCTTTGGGAAGGCACATAATATTTTCCTAAATTGCCGAAACATTTTTCAATTTCGCTTTACATTATTTTGAGAAAAAATTAATTTAGATCAAAAAGCGCGTCAAACATTCTTTCATCATATTCTTAAACAAAAATGTATTTTCTATTGTCATAGATTATACTAAATCAAACTTAACGATTCTTTGTTTCATATTTCTGTTTGAATTTAAGGCGATACTCTGACGACAAGAGGAAAACGAATATAAATGCAGAATTTGTAGACAGAGCGTAATCAAGTGCAGTACAATCAATCAATCAATATATATATACATATATACATATATATATATATATATATATATATATATATATATATATATATATATATGTAATCGATCTGTTGGTATATTATCCGGGTGGATCCTAGTAATATTAATTATTAAAACTGATCCACAGGGCTTCGATGTTTTATTTTAATAGAGCATATGGACATTTTAGAGCAAAAAAAAAAAAAATTACCTCAGCATAGATATATTTCAAGCCGTTTTGAATACGGCTATTACCAGTCTCTAAGTGTTTGTCTCGGAACAATGTTTTAATTTTTTTTTTTAATGTCAGTTCTCCTCTCGTAAACGCCTTATTAATAAGAGTTGGTTTGGGTTAGCAATTGGTGGGAGCCTAAGTTATCATATCCCGGGGGAAGTGGTGTATATATATATATATATATATATATATATATATATATATATATATATATATATATATATATATATATATATATATATATATATATATATATATATATATATATATATAAGCATATATATATATATATATATATATATAAATTCATTAGAACTAAACAATGTAAAAAAGGTGAAAATAAACACATTAATGTAAAATAGTTCAATCACCATTTTAATCGTAATGTTCAAACGAACATTGGAAGATGTCCCCTAAATTTAATTCATAAGCACTTTAATCACTCAGCAGTGGTAAAGAAAATGTTTAACAAAAATAATATACAGGTCAATTATAGCTGGGTTAAAAACATGAATAAATCAATATTCCTACGTAACAATATTATAGTAAATAAATAAATGCCCTGCAAAGAAACCAAATTAATTTAAAAAAATATATAAATGCAACTGCCGAACAAATACGATCTGTCCCTTAAGTAGCCAATGTATAACTGAAAATATTGTATACCGAGCATTATGGTAAAGATGTTAAATTTTTGGGTTCTACTAAAAATCTTTCGAAATGTTCCTCTATATTTTGCTTTCCTTCTGAATCTCCCATCGTCAGAAGGTCATCCGCATAACTTACGTTGCTAACATTTGACGCTGACAGTAAATTGATGTAGGATTACTAGTTCACTTAATATCGTCTCTCTGTCTAAATTAAATAAACTCAGCGTGAAAATTCAATATTTGTCTTACTCCTCATCATATTTTTGTATACTTGTCTTCTACGCATGAAAATGGTGTTTTCCAACTGGAAAAAATTTCACATATTTACGCGTGAACTATTGTCCATCTCTTTTTTTTTATCACAACGTTTGCGAATTTGATGACATAACTAGTGCAATCCCTGGGCCGGGCAGTGTATACATGGACACTCCAGAAAGAGGGCGAGCAATAACTGAGCTGTACTATAAATATAAGACCTAGATGATATATCCCTAGAGATGGTTAGTGGAACGAGAACAGTCTAAACCCGTAGATTAAATAAAGGGATCATTTCATCTCCAGCTGTGCTTGTCAAACTTTCTGCCCCCGAGCAGAGAGGATCTCCAGACGAGGCTATGTCGAAGGGAAGAGTTTTGTATCGGGAAACAACTACCCGACCCTGTTTTATAACCCGTCTAAGGGGAAATTTTGGCCGAGCCTACGGGCTCGGATGCCCCACATTAAATTCGGCCTTGTGCCACATGTGACCGCGTGGGGCGGTTGGTAGATATCCTGCACTTGGAGATTCATTGTGTAATTCACTTGACTCACTTCTCGCAGTTGACTACTAATTCTACGCGCCGCTAGCGAATCTTATATGTGTTGTTCTTGTCCTAAGTATTACCGTTCATTACCAACCTTCGATTGATTATTCTATTCAGTAACTTTCTCTAGGTTACAACAGATAGATAGATAGATAGATAGATAGATAGATAGATAGATAGATAGAAAAACAAGTGGAAAAGAACGGGAGAGAGATGAAATGAATTTGTTCTTAATTTATTTTGTTTCCCTAGTCTCTAGTGAAAACATTATCGAAAAACTTTGTTTCTGTGAAACTATTTATTGGTACGTGCTTCAAATTAACAAGCCATTTACTATTAGAAACACCTTTTTATTGACAACTTGGAAAGTTAAATTAAAATTTCAGTCATGTAAATAAACTCAAAATTTGAATTTAATCAACAAAACATGTGTGAAAAATAATTAAACTCACTTTTTTTATATATATGTGTATATATATATATATATATATATATATATATATATATATATATATATATATATATATATCTTATTGTTATCAATTCATAAAAATAGAGAAGCAATATTCCCATACACATTGTGTGAATGTATTCATATAGAAGCAGATATATTATTATACATATGTATTAATGTATATACACTTACGTGCTACACACAGACACACACAGACATATATATATACATACATACATACATATATATGTATATATATATATATATATGTGTGTGTTTATGTGTCTGTGCGTGTGTTTATATGTGTGTGTGCGTGTGTGTGTGCGCGCGTGTGCGTGACTCAGTATGTACGTTTGTGTATGTTTCGGCAAAGACGCTCAGATTTAATTAGCTTTTCTAAGTTTCTATTGAATTTAGTTGACACTATATTGTGGAATCTGTATGACGTGTTACCCTGTTTTGTGCTAGCCTGGGCCCTTTTGTTGCGCGTTTTCAAAAGAACGCCGAACTGACTTCAGGTAAAGAAAAATAAATAAATCTCGCGAATGAGTGAAAACAAAATTTAAATCAATAGAAAAGCCAATTTTCAAATACAAAATGTTAATATATTTGATCCTGACTGCGATAAACTTCAAATATTACCGAATATATATCTTCACGTGTCATGTACACAATCATGAACATATTGGAAAGAAGAAAAAAATCATCTTTTAATAAAAAATATATATATATCAAAATGTATAGAAAATCTAAACTTAGAATTTATATTCTGCTAAACTACAACTGCATGAGAAAGTAGCAACGATTAACTCATTCGATTTCGCTCGATACAAGTTGAAAGTCATTTAGCAAATCGAATATGATCTCACTCTCTCTCTCTCTCTCATACACAATATATATTACAAGAATTTATTTAGACAAGAATTTATTTAAACAAGTTTCATAAAATTCAATAAACAATTTCTTACTGTTTAATCCAATAAGTTTTTATGAACGTTATGTTTTTTTACTACTTTACCAAAGCTTTCGAAGATTATAGCATATTTCTTAAATCCTTGTCCTTATTAAATTACATGAACATGTGTATCTTTAAACATAATTTCTCAATTAATATAGCTTATATATATGTATATATATATATATATATATATATATATATATATATATATATATATATATATATATGCACTAGCAGCATGGCCCGTTGCCCAAAGCTTGATTCAAAAATAGTACGACTAATACAGCAATCGCTATCACTTGACTTAAAATATTTTTGCCCTTCCTTGCCTTTTTTTAGAGGAGTGCCCTTGCCATGCTGATGTTTTTACGCCTTACTTTCTTGCCTATCTCACACTGCTAACTTTTTAAGCTCTACAGTAAACATTAAATCTGTTACGAAAAAAGAACTAAACAAAATAAACACAATACGATCAGCTTTAAAAAACCGGAAAAAAAAAATTTTTAAGGGTTGACCGATTGTCGATTTGCACTCTCTTTGGGGGGTGCTCAGAGTTGAAACTTCACATGATGACTCCCCAATGGCCTCTTCATAAATCCGCTCGAGCCGCTAAAAACCGACATGCGGTTCAGACGCAATCTGGGCGTATCGGTTTTGGGTTTTATCGATTTTCCGCGCTGTTTAGGGGCCCGTGGTCATGAAACTTCTGGACAACACTTCTAATGGTAGACTCTAAGAGGGTGTCAAATTTGCTGAAATGCGATCATTCCTTCTGCAAGCAGAATTTTTCGATTATCGATTTTTCAAACCTGATTCCGAACTCGAAAAAATCGGCCTCCGTAATGTCCTTTTGGCAGCCATTTGCAAACTTGTGTTGAAAACCGCACGAAATCGGGTGAGAATGCGGCCTGGGCGAGGTAACAACGCCCACGACAGACACACAGACAGACAACATGAGAAATATAGATAGTAGATATATATCAGAGCTAAACCTGTAGAAAAAGACAATATTTATAAATGTAAATAACAATAGAAGACCTGTAATATTAGCCGACGAAACAACAAATTAACTGTTAATGACAAAACAAAATGTCCTTAGCCATTGAATATATAAATATTAAAAATATTAATATAATAGCGTTTTCTAAATTCTTCCAGTTGCTAAGGACATTTTGTTTTGTTATTAACTGTTACTTTGTTTTAATAAATTCATTTCGTTTTTGCCTTGAAAAAGTCCACATTGGACGAAACGCGTTGGCTAATATTACATTTTCCGATTGTCTTTTACATTTATAAATACACACACACAAACACACACACACACACACACACATATATATATATATATATATATATATATATATATATATATATATATATATATATATATATATATACTATATACTGATCTATTTTTTGTTCCAGTTTTTGCTATCCGAATCATATTTGTTGATAATCTGCCACCGTTCATAACTTTAGAAAATATCAGTGATTAACAGTATCATACGCAAGAAGGTTTTGACTAAATTCTGGCAGTTTTTAAAAATTATTTATCATAATTAAATTTAAGCTTTGTATACTTGTATATAATTGTTTCAGAGATTGACAGAACCAAAAAAGGTCATACATTTGCTGAATTTGGTGAATATATATATATATATATATATATATATATATATATATATATATATATATATATATATATATATATATATATATATATATATATATATATTTTTTAGGTTATGCTATATTTGTGGGAGAAAGTGCTCAATGTCAGAGATAGAGCGAATGTAAATATGAAAGTGAACATTTAAGTTAACACTCAGAGCCGAAACTGTTTCAGACTAAACGCAATCATCAGGCCACAGGCATTTTTTTTTCTCGACTTTTCATATATACCGGTCAGTCATGCATTGTGGGTAGTCTATTTCATTGTGGTTAGTCTATTCTAACGGTTGTATTGGCGGGAATGGCTTTTTAATTTGTTTATTTACTTTATTTGGATTAATTTAGCCGTTACAATAGACTGCCCACAATACATCACTGACCCGTATATATAACTAGTCGAGAAAAAACAAATGCATGCGTATTGATGATTGCATTTAGCTTGAAACAGTCTGCCGCATCTGAGTGTTGATTTCAACGTTAACTTATATATATATATATATATATATATATATATATAATGACATGTTCCTTCAGACCGTAAGTGAAACTAAATCTTGATAGCTTACTTTTCTTGTTAGTGTTTGTGATCTGTACTCTTTTGAAATTCAAAGTAGTCCATCTACATTGACTGCAATCGAAGGCTTGCTCTTCAAGCTCTATCTATAGTGGTGGTGGTGGGGTGAAGACGACATGGATGCATTCTTTAACTAAAAGTAACAAACAAGAATGTAATTTGAACTCTGTTCGCATATTCTAATTTCTAAGACACTAAACAGTATCTTCCACATAGGCTATAGAACCCAGTCTATCATACTATTTACTGTTGGGATTCGAACTCGAAACTCTGATATTTCAATACGAGTCGCTATCCATTACTCCACCATGTAAAATGAATATATATATATATATAGTTTCGGGGGCGGATCTACGACTGATGCTATATAGGTCGGGTTTCGATTCCGGCAAAATTAAAAAAAATCAGATGTCTAGCCACTCTCATGATCTCTGATACAGCGATACAGGTTTGTATGTATGACTATATATATATATATAATGTCGAGAGATTATAGATAAAATCTGATGAAGAATCAGTATCTCGGCTTTATTCATTTTGCCATCGCCGTAACAGCTTGCCTCAGTCTTTTGTATAAATATTTACATGGTAATTGTTCTGATGAGATTTCTTCTTTGCTACCTCGGCATCACGAAATTAACCCACGTAATAATTTGGCAGCTAGGACCCATTATTTAACAGCTGAAATTGTGCGATGTAACCGTAAGTTCTATGCAAACACTTTTTTTCTTGCTAGTGGGAACCTCTTTCGATTTCCAGCTTTCCAATAAATTTTTAATTTCCAAAATTTAAATCCAATGTTTTTACCTTCTGTTTGCTTGATTCCATTTCCCTAATTGTTTTCTCTCCTCAATATTTTTAGTTATTTTAACTAAAAATATTAAGGACAAAAAACATACACATACAGTAATCGCTAGTGTTTTAGCGAATTCATTGCTTTGCTTGGAGTAAAATTATTGAAGAAAATACTTTACATTGATCCCTCTTTTATATTACGTACGGTCTAATTATCTTCCAATTCTCATTTTAACCCCCGCTCTCTCTCTCTCTCTCTCACTGTATTGACTTCAATGATCACTTTTATATTTATATTTACATACGCTCTATCTCTGATATTGAGCACTTTATCCCATAAATATAATATATATATATATATATATATATATATATATATATATATATATATATATATATATATATATATATTATATATTCAGATGTAATGAGGACGAGAAAAATTTAAATTCTAACGTTCATAGTATTAATTCAAAAGAGGGTTCACTACCATGAGTAGAGGAATAATTATTTATTATAGCTTTTTACATGTAGGAAAAACAATTACTTAATAATTGCTACCCACCAGTCGAGATGCAAATAAGCCATTGAAACAAGAATGCATCTTTATAGAGGGTACTTGATTTTGTCCACATGAAAAAATCTAATATATATATATATATATATATATGTATATACATATATATATATATATATATATATATATATATATATATATCTCTGTGTGTGTGTGTGTATTTATGTATGTATGTATGTATGTGTGTATACGCGTGCGTGCGTCTGTCTTCGCAATACAAATATAAGAACAATTAGTGAATTTCAAATTTTTCATGTATTGCCGATAAACCGGCGTCATCAGAAAAAAAGTACGAAAAGAATGTATGCATTTGTGCGACAAAACGTGACTCAAATAAAATGGCTGAAAGCTTGATTTTTAACTCTAAATCTATCACTATAGAAATTAACTTTTAAATAATTTCGACTTATTTCTATTTTTACTTATTTATTTTTTTCTCCGGATTTACGTATCCTATAATCTGTCAACATTAATTCATTGAGAACAAGCGATAACCTGAAATTGCCCGGTCATAGAAAACTCATAAATCATTGCACTTTTAATACATGTTCCTTTGTGAATATTTGTTTCTTTTCTTTTTTTTTCATTAAAAACAGCATTCAAATACATTGAAAAAAATGGGATCCCGTATCTCACAAGCGGATTGAGTGCAGTGTTCAATTTTAAGGACTTTTATTTTCGCATATTCTTTTATTTAAAATTTGGTATTTGTATTTAAAATTTGTTTCGACGACTTATTTTTGTGAGCCTTGTTTACATCCGGTTTCGTTGACACCTGAATCTGACGCAAAATTAGTTCTCTGTTTATACTGATTAAATATTTCAACCACTTTTAAATGGCTTGTGATAATTACAATATTGGGTTTAGCTAAATTTCTTTCATGTTTAATACTCATAAATTTATAGGTAATAAAATGAGCTTACTTTTGTATTCTTTATATATATATATATATATATATATATATATATATATATATTTATGTATGTGTTTGTATATATATATATATATATATATATATATATATATATATATATATAAAGTTTGAATTTAAATAAATATAAATTGATCTGCACCACATTTGATTTAAAAGAACTAATCCGACGTGCAAAATTTCGGGATAACTGAGACGTTACTCTATTTAGTGAACAATTTTGTTCATGCCACATTGACTGATAAACTCCTACAACAAGAATATTCTCAAATTGCCATATTAGTAAAAACACGCACTCTCTTAAATTTTCAAAAAATTCAACCTTAGCGATGCGACTGCACGCACCAAAGTTTGTATCCGTTATCGATAACACAATTAAAAAAAATAGATATTTCGATTCGCATTATAGTTTTTCGTCTAGGATGCTACCTGAATTTTACAAAAACCAAAACAATTTTCATGCTTGAAGATGACTGAATGTACAGTCGAATGTACTTGCGTATTAAAGAAAGAACTTATACAGCTTATAATTTTTTAAAACAAATATCATAGCATTCATCGAATGATTTGTAGGTTAATGCACCTTTAAAATTTTGTTAGCGAAGAGATTTCGCCATTTTATATCATTCACTTTACTAATCTATTTTTTGTATGAATGATTTATTGTAATATATATATACATATATATATATATATATATATATATATATATATATATATATATACATATATATATGATATATATATATATGATATATATATATATATTTATTATATATATAATATATATATATATATATATATATATATATATATATATATATATACGGAGAGAGAGATTTTCTATGGATTTAGTACGCTTTTCTTTCGATATTGCATATTTAAACATGATTTCAAACATTTTCAAATATTTTATTATTTTTTATTTTTCTTTATTTCTTTTTTGTCAGGTAGATAATCGTCGTTGCAAATTTAAAGGTTTTGGAATAAAATTCATTCCTGAATTCCAAATCTAAT
>CAHIKZ030000901.1:920000-932500 GCA_903632075.3 Acanthosepion pharaonis | reverse complement strand
AGGTATAGGTTATGGGGATGTGTGGATAAGATAACAGGGAATCCTAAAATGGTTGTGATCGGGGTGGGGGGAGCACGCAGTACAAAAAACGCAACAAAGAAAGACAAATAGAAAAAACAAAAAGTGCTCGGTGTATTTCAAAGGCAAATCGAAAATAACGTTGATGAAAAATTGTTAACATATTTACGCAGAGGCCATCTGAAAAAAAAACAAACAAAAAAACAAACAAAAAAAACAAAATGAATATTTTATTATAGCAGTCCAGAACAAGTGTATTACGATCAAAATGTAGACTAACAAAAGCCTGGAAAAATATTAAACGCCGTCTTTATGAAGAAAGATATGAAAAGATAAAACAACATAATGAATAAATGCATCAAGTTGGCTTCAAAAGAAAACATGCCAGGATGGCAAGTGTGATATACAACGAATTTTCACCTATGTAAAAAAAAAAAAAAAAATGATATCCATAAAAACTAGACACTTTTGAATGACTACCAAATATAAACAAAATATTTGTTTTTAATACTCGTTCATCTTCTTTAAAAAAAAAAAACAAAAAAAAAATACATATAAGCAAAGGGGAAATGCCACTAGTACACAAGGGTTTACATGGAATAAAAAGAAAAGACTGAGAATAAACAGGATTGAGAAAAAGATAAAAGATGAACGATATTCAAGAAGACAGAAGATGGCGATTGAATTTTTGGAGATTGTTAGGCTAGCAAGTAGACTGAAGTAAGTTCCACAGACTGTTAGAGTAGAAGTGGTGGTTGCATTTAGCAATTTCCACAGTAAAAGTTTGGGATCTAGATGCCAATCTCGTAGCACGCTTAAATTCAAGTATTTTGGACAGCAGGTAAAAAAGCTTGTCAGAGCAGTCGCCATGAAAATATTTGTTGAAAAGATAGAGGGGAGCCACGTCAGGTCTTGTGAGAAAGTGAATGAAGCCAAGATGCCAGTTCAGGATCGATTACATTGCAGAACCGTCTTTGGATTTTGTCAAGAATCTCAAGATGTGCTGCAGGAGCACAGTACCGAATATGGCAACAGTATTTAATGCAGGGACGAATGGTAGATTTTTAAATGTGCAAGATGTATTCTGACGAGAAAAACTTTCTAGCACGACAGAGTGATCCAGTTATTCTTGCAGCAGATGCATCTATTGATTCGATGTAGTCGCTGCATCTCAAGTCACTGAAAAACGTTAGGCTAAGAATGGTGTAGTGTGTTGCTCTCTAGGTGTCTAGCGTCAGTTATGCTGATGGCAGGCAGATCAGGTTCTCTGTGTTGATTAAATAAAAGTAGTTTTGTTTGTAATGAAAAAAAAAAGAATTGAGACATGTTGTGGAGACGAACATACCTCTCCAGAATATGACTTGTACTCGTCCAATTATCATATATACTGACACCGTGAATATTCTGGCGAGTGCGACCATTATATTCTTACTACAGAATTCAGTAAGATTACATCGACTCCAAGCGTTTTTTTTAAACATTTCACTCCAAGCAAGGCGGGAAGCCACTAGGACGCAAGGGGTTACAGAAAATTTAGAGCAAGATCAGATAGGAGTGATAGAAGAAAGGATGAGGAGGAGGGTAGTGGATAGATCAAGGCAATTGGAGATGTCGATTGACATTACATTTGAATAGCTGGAGATTATATTCACAGGGAAACTAGAATAGGGAAGGGAGTTCCACAGGCGAGAGGTGCGAGACATGAAGCTATTGGAGTAGAAGAGACGGCTACATTTAGGAGTTTCGACAGTGAAGGGGTGAGAGCGGGATGCCATCCTCATAGGGCGCTTGAACTCATGACGTCTGGGAGCCAGCGAATGCAGCTCATCGGAGCAATTTCCATGAAAGTATTTGTAGAACAGACAGGGGGAGGCGACGGCGCGTCTGTGAGAAAGTGACTGTAGACGAGATGTCAGAGCAGGCCCAACTACATTGCATATCCGCCTCTGGAGCCTATCAAGGACCCCGAGGTAAACAGAAGGGGCACCAGACCATATATGGCAACAATACTCCATGCAAGGGCGAATTGTTGATTTGTAGATCTGGAGGATCGATTATTATATTTCATGATTGTGTTATCTTCATTGATTAGAATGAAGACATAAAAATGGCGATGAGGATTCGAATACACAGGGAAAACAAAATTCTCTCTCTCTCTCTCTATCTATCTCTCTCTCTCGCTTAGCGTAAATAGCTTGCGAAGAAAATTCAAAATTCGCGGAAAAGATTTTTGTGGAGATAATGTATATTTATAGGGCGACGTGTAAGTCAACGATTTCCAAGGGCCTATGACATACTGCTACCAGGAAAAAAAAACATTTTCTCCCTAGTTAAGGACTAGTAGGAAAATAATATACTTTGGAAGAATTGAAAATTGTCTGTTCCTTGCTTTTCCAGGATTACCTTCAACTGTTCTCGATATTTAATCCGCTTCAGCTGCATTTATTGCAACAGTTGTTGAACAACTGTTGCAATAAATGCAGCTGAAACCGATTGAATATCGAGAACAGTTGAAGGCAATCCTGGAAAAGCAAGGAACAGACAATGCGTCAATTTTATTTTCGCCAGACTTAGTCGCTAATTAAATTTGTGAATTTAATTACGTTATAGAAGAAAACATTGCATTCCTATTGTTCTTCAAAATATACGAGTCCATTCTCAGAGAAGAATGTGAAAGATGGATGAAAAGAAAGTATGTCTTTTATTTCAATAAGTGTGCCCTGTTGATAATGAAAAATATCTGAATTCCATTTTGTTGAATACTCCAGAAAAGCGTCATTTAACGAAACAGTGTCGATATTATGAAAAACTTTTCGAGAAAAGATTCTACTTTTTAAACTCATTAGCAGTATATGAATATTACTAAGGACAGAGATAAAGATTTTGTCATTTATGCCAGCAAAGACAACCGCGAGTGTGAGAAATTTAAACTGGACGGATTATCCCCAGACAGATTTAAATTTTTAATCTTCATCAAGCAACGTAGCGGAAATACGCTCTCGAATCCTTACAAAACTTGAACAGGATTCAAAGACTATTGCATAAGAGTGGCGAAAACTCGTCAATTTAAAGCACGATACATCGAAAATCGAATAAAATGGCACGTTAGTAGTTCAAGAAGTTCGAAAAAAGACGGTAGAAAAAAAAATCAGAAATAAAAATACTGCCAAAACTTAATCCATACTATGGCTGTGGTACGCTTCATTTTAGAAAGGACTGTCCATTTAAAACCAAAAATGCTTTAATTGTGGAAAAACAATTAACAATGGAAGCTACTGCAAGTCGAATGAAAAAAGAAATTCACAAATTGACTGGTTGAAAGTAGTGCTACCAGCTAAAAAAGTAAAAATTCAAATAATAGAAAATTCGTGAGAGTAAAATTGAATAACACTACGGTGAAATTTCAATTGAGCATTGGTAGCGATATTACAATTATGGATGAACAAATTTGGAACATAATTGGTAAGTCTAACTCGAACAAAACCGGCAAATTTGCAAGGGGAATATCGAACAAGATATTAATTATTTTCGAGAAAATTACGCGTAACATCGTTCTTGCCGATAAAACTAAAAAATGCAGATGTTTACATATCAAAAATTTCCAACTAGGTGTCGACTGGCTATAATTAATTGAACTATGGAATTGGCTATTTATTAATTCTATGGAAAAAATTAATTGTTCATCAGAGTAACAGATTACAGCTAAAGAAACACTGAGTAAACTAAAAAATAAATTCATGAATATTTTCTCAGAAGAGAAGGGAAAATTTACAAAGTCAAAGGCATCTTTCAAATAAAAAGACAATGTCATACCAGTTCTTAAGCCTAAAAGAAAGATACCCTTCGCTGTGTGGGAGTCTATTAACACGGAAATTGATAGGTTAGAAAATTACAGAGTTATTGAAAAAAAAATGGATTATTCAGAATGAGCCACGTCAACTGTTTATATTAGAAAGAAAAAGAAAATTAGTTTAATTGCAGATTTCTAAACTGGATTGAATAACTACCTCCTCCCACATGTATATCCCCTAACAACTCCAGAGTTTATATTTACCAAATTAAATGGATGAGCAATACCAGAAGTATTTGACTATTAATACACATAAAGGGCTCTACAAGTTTAGAAGATTACCCTTCGGTTTAAAAGTAGCTCCAGGTATTTTCCAACAAATAATGGATACAATGTTGGCAGTAATAAACAGTGACAGAGAGGGCAATGAAAATACAGCACGTAAAACTGATTCAGCAAATATTTCAGAGGCTGCATGATTACGGTTTCAAACTCAGTGAACAGAAATGTCAGTTCTGTATGGATAATATTAAATATTTAGTTCAGATAATCTACGAAAAGGGAAGAAGACTAGATACTACTACAGCAAGTGACATTAGAGACATCCGTCCCTCAACAAATTTGGTGACGCTACAATCATTTCTCACATTAGAAAATTATTATATGTTTGTGCCTGATAGGGACAAATTGTGAGCACCTCTAAATAATTTACTTAAGAAGGGCATGAAATGGAATTCTTCGGCGGAATGTCAAAAAACTTTTGAAAGCATTTAAAAAATATTAATTTCAGAGTTTTCGCTGACACATTAAGACCCACAGTGAATGAAAACTGTAGCGTCGGAGGCGAGCGAATACTGCATAGGATCGGAAATAGGCGATAAAGTCGAAGACAGTACAATGAAAGAGGTCGCCCACGCTTCAAGAAGTTTAACAAATACGGGAAAATGCTACAGTCAAAAGGTAGAGCTTGCGATAATTTATGCTGTAACTCAATTTCACAGGATGATAAGAAAAGAAAGAAAGAAAATTCATACTGCAAAGTGATCGTCGTCCATTATTAATTATATTCGGTCTAAAAAACGGGTTTCCAAGTATACTGCTAACAGATTACAGCGTTGGGCTACGAGTTTATTGAACTATGATTTCAAGATGGAATTTCTATCGTCAAATAAATTTGTGCATGCAGATGGCTTGTCCAGATTGGTATAAAATAGAAAGAAAATTTTGAAGATACTGTGAATCCGAAAACGAAATTAAAAGCCCGGTATACAACACTATTAAAGAATAGCCGGCACAGTAGACGATATCAAGATTCATCCTGAAAAGGATACGTTTATTTAAAAAACTATGAATGACGTTATGTTGAAATGGAGTAGAACTGAAATTAAACCTGGTAACAATAATACAGAATTGTCTACTTGTGATGGAGTACTTTTGTACGCGGAAAGAGTAGTATTTTCTTTATCGCTACAAAAGAAAAAAAAAAGATTTTTAAGCAATTCCACGTAGGAGATCCGGGAAAGATGAGGATGAAGTTTCGATGAGAAACTACGTTTATTAGCCAACGTTGGACAAATATATTCACTAATACAGATAATTCAGCAGCAAAATAATAAGCTATATATCATCAGGCATGGCCAAGTACTGATAAACTGTGTGCAAGATTACATATAAAATTTGATGTACCACTAAACGTTTCATACTACTTAACTGTGGTCGACATTTTGACAAAATGGCCCGAGATATTAAAGTGTAAACGACCTTCTACCGCAGTAACAATTAAATTCTTACATGAATTTTTTGCAACGTTTAGAGTAGCTGACTGTGTGGTATCCGATTATGGAACTCAATTAACGTCTAGTGAGTTTTTAAAATTCTGCAAAAGCTACGCGGTTGAACATCTGACAACGCCGATTTATCATCCGAAGTGGAATGGTCAAGCTGAGCAGTTTGCTGAAACCTTAAAAAGGGCATTAATAAAATCTAAATTCTAAATGCTTGGAAGCTGAAGAAACGGTACCACAAATTTTTTTTGAACGTAAGACATCTAATGAATATTTCACCGCGATATTGTCATCTGCAGAGCTCACGTTTTCTAGGAAAGTTAGATCCATTTTTGACAAATTACTGCCAGGGAATAAAACAGAATGTCAATAGTTTGAAACTACATAATTTAAGATGAACAATAAAGTCTGCATTAAAACCCTTATTAAACTCATATCCATACGACAGAATATGTTAGCTCTGTCACTGATATTGAGCGCTTTTCAATAAGTACTGCGTATATAATATATATATATATATATATATATATATATATATATATATATATATATATATATATATATATATATATATATAAATATATGGATATAGATCCAACAGTATGAAGAAAAAATATACGGAAAAACCAACGAAAATCCTAATATGCAATTATGCTGTTTTAATTCAAAATACTCAAATTTTAGGAATACGTTTTCACAACATCGCCCACGAGACGACGACGTGATCATATTTAAACGGAACGCTGATCTTACAAAAGATTTCAGTTATCTGTTTGGATTGGTCTTACTCTTATGTCCATCGTCTTTTTCATGTTGAATTGAATATGGTCTATGTTAATTATGTTTTATGAATATGCCCTGAAGATGGTCTATTAGACCGAAACGTCCGACGTTGACATTATATTAACATTAAGACAGCATAATTGCATATTAGGATTTTTGTTTGTTTTTTCCGTATATTTTTCTTCATATATATGTATGTATGCATGTATATATAAACACGCATACACGTATAAATGCGCCGTACTTATTGGAAAGCGCTCAATATCAGCGATAGAGCTAATCTTACCCATACAACTTATCTCTCTCTCTCTTTCTATCTCTCCATATATATATATATATATATATATATTCATAGAAAATACTCCTATAATAACCTCATCTATATGTATAAAAGGTTAAAAATAATGGAAGCCTTAATAAATAAAAGAAAAAGTTAACACTCAATAATATCAACTGTGAACACGGCCACAACGTGCTAACCATGTTTAAAAACTAAAAAACATGTCCATCACTTTATAACATATATAAAAATCTACATAATCAGTTAAAAAATATACTTGATAATGGCTAATAAAATAGCCGAAAGCGCACAGATATCTAGAACATTTGCACAATACTTACACACTTTTTTGTCCATAAAGAAAATACTTGTATGAATGCAAGAAAAATTCAATGATAATATTGGTTTTAATAGTATTTCTTGCTATTAATATACTTGATAATGCGCTTTTAGAAACAAAATTAGCTTAGCCTTATAAGACTTTTCCTCTAGAAATACGCAGGTCGACCGTTTTTATCTACCAATCTAGTTAATTACGATTTATTAAAATATTGCCACATACAGGATTATATGATATATAGAGATTAACCGCAGTGATTTTAGTTATTTATATAAAGAGAAACGACTGAATTAGTTATTAAAGCAATTTCTATTCTTGAATATAATTAGAGACTAAGGCGGTTTTTTCTAGGGTGTACATCTATCTACGAATATATATATATATATATATATATATATATATATATATATACGTACTGACAATTTTATAACATATATACGCATGCGCACATCTGAAATAAATAGGAAATAACTGTGTAAGAGGATACCATAGAAAATGTCTGTAAGTAATGAGAGAGCATTCATGTTAAGTAAGCCAAGAAAGCTTCTAACATAAGCTGAAATCGACAGGTCGCGCCCTTAAACAAGACAAACTTCTTTCTTTCTTTCTTTCATCTTTCTTTCGTATTTTTTTTCTGTGTCAGTGTCAGGAATGCTACGGAAGCTGTGAGGTGATTGGGAGGAGGAAAAAGAAAAACAAGTTGGGGTGGTAAAGTCAATGTGTAGGAGTAAAGAGAATAATTAAAAATGACCCGAGAAAAAAGAAAAAAAAAAGTTGGTGGTACGAATTAAATAAACCGAGGAAAGAGATAAAGAAGAAATACTAAATATAATGAGAGGAACATTAAAAGAGACAAAGATGAACAAGAGAACGAAAGACGGAAGTATAAGAAGAGGAACGAATAAAAACGATGATCCGATCGGAGGAAATGTACACAAAAGCAAGATAGGGTAAAAAATTTCCGTTCAAAATTATTAAGTAAAATTAACCATCGGAATAGCATAGCAGAAGGATTAAAAAAAACGAAAGAACCTGTGTAGATTTAGATGAAAATTCATAATTATCCTACATTTTTTACTCGATAGAAGTTCTACGCGGATAGAAATTCAGAGATACTTGCCAACAACGACAGACATCAGACAAAAGCCACTAGTCCCCAACCGATTTTGGGCCATGCCCCACTTTGATATTTCTTAAATTCTGGTGTTCCCTTGTAATATTTAATTGTATATACTCAACCCCCCAACGAGGTCAGGTTGTGACACAAGGTCGGTTTAATGTGGGGAGCCCGAGCGCGTACACCTGGGCAAGGAATAAAAATTGCCAGCAGCCCCAGCAACCGTCGGTTTCGTTGGCCTCGGTGCGAGAACGGATCCTTCTCTAGAGTGCAATGAGAGGGCGCGGCCTCGGGTAACTCTTCCCCAGTGCCGGCACCTCTCAGTATAATTTTCCGCAGTTGCGACTCTGTCCTTTGACGGAGCGCACTCTACCCAAAGAGTATTAAACTTTGATCCCGGAATTCTTAGATATTCAAAGTTTTACGGCAATTCACAAAAGAAAGATTAAAAGTTAATTAACTTGGTTTCTTAACAAGTCCCCAAAGACCATGACGTCCATGAAAGAGAAAAATTTAAAAAAAAACAACAAAAGAAAAAGAAAGTTAAATATATATAGTTTTAAAGCATATAATAGAGAATTAAAAAGGCAGAAATATAAAATATTTGAATGAAAGCTTATTCTGTAATATACTTTGATCTTTTTAATCATGAAATAATAATGCAAAATGAAATTACATTTCACGTTGATATAGTAAACTGAGGTGTGCACATTCTACGCATGTCCCACCAAAACATTTCTCTGCCCCAGAGGTGGGCCGTGCGCCTCCTGTTGGGAATCATTGATTTAGACAAAAGTTCTAGTAAATCAAAAATATTCAAAGAGAACATTATCGATTACACCGTACGCACAGACAAGCTTACACCACCTGATATTCCCAAGCGACCACCCATTTAGGCACTGGCCTGTTTCGACGTTGCTTAACTTCGCTGATCGAACGAGAACCGGTGTTTCAAAATAATACGGCTCTAAGTAGAAATTATTTAAAATTAAAATGAAAAATAAATTTTTGGCGTACAAGACAAAATTTCGAAAACAAAGAAAAATTTATCTTAATCGACACGTAAGTGAATATGAATCAGTTATGTGCCATACATTAGACGCGCTTAGGCGATCATGTATCTTCTGATACATGATTGACGAGGCAGATTTTTTCCCGCAGTAGGTTGTCATTTCTTTCTCTAGTAGATCAGTTAACACCCAAGGCTATAAAACTCGATCTGTCCTGCTATTTATCCATGGCTGTGAGAGAAGAAGAGGATTCATACCTTTCACAAGGGTATGAACACATAAGTGAATATCTGTCACTCATGTGCCATGTGTGATAAACGCTTAGGCGATCAGATATCTTCTGATACATGACTGACGAGGCAGAATTTTTTTCCTGCAGTATGTTACCATTTTTTTTCTGCGGTAGATCAGTTGACATCCAAGGCTATAGTACACAGTTTGTCTTGTTATTTACCCATAGCTGGGGGAGAGAAGTAGAGGAGTTATATCTTTCCCAAGAGTATCAGCACGTAAGTGAATTAATTTAGTGGGATTCGAACACGAGACCAGAGAAAAGAAAAATTTACAAGCCAGTTGGTAAAAATGAATGACGGGCGTTACGAATAGGAAGAGTAATTATTTACATTATTTGCATTCGGACTATTGTCCCAGTATTCGGCTTTCTTCAGATGACATTAGCCTAGTGGATTAAATATTTTTTTCGTAAATTTGGTGCAATAGTTATTGCGAGTTCAATCCCGATAACGGGGAGTGCGGATTAAGATTCAGTGCAAACAGGAAACATCCATAACTGAGCAGTACCAACAAAAACAAAACGTGATATTTCTAAATAAAGACTGGGAAAAAATTGATTCCAGTAGATTAAATAAAGGATTTAGTTTGAATTTCTTAGAAAGTGACACAGATCGGAAGACACCGGAAGAATGCCGAAAGGCACACTGCCCAAAAAGATGTGAGAGTAACAACAAATATTATGGCATTATTCGGAATAAAGTTAATAATAATTCATAACCGCACAAATTCTGACAGTAACTGCGACTGTCTGACAAATATTCTAAATTTCAGTCTCGATTAAAGAATTTAAAAAGAAATTTAAGTGTACATCGAGATTTCGAAGCCATTTCTTACAAACGAATCTATCTAGACTTCATATCTCTAAGAATTTATCTGGTGGTTGATATCCGCAACTTGTTGCCATTTTAGATGGTTTGAATATCTTTCAAAAATAATAATAGCCTCAAAACAGCATTGGTAAGTCATAAGTAAGTTAAAAGACTTATATATATTTGAAATTTAGAGAAAGCGAGTTTAAGATTAAAAATATTCCCAAAAATTAAGATAAAACATTCAGTTCAGATGCAACTAAAGAAGCAATTATAAAAGTTTTTGCAAGTTTTATTCTTTTTATTCTTTTATCTTTCTTCTTATTCATTTTATTGCTATTCATTTTATTAATTCTTCTTAATACTTGTTTCCAAGCTATCATTGAATTCTCCAAATGAGAAATAATACTGAATTCTCCTTTATATATATATATATATATATATATATATATATATATATATATATATATATATATATATATATCGTGCCTTTGATCACATATCTGTCGGATTTAATCAGTTTCCTATATATACATACATACATACACACACACACACATATATATATTTGTGCGTGTTTGTGTGTGTATATATATATATATATATATATAAGAATGTATATGTATGTATATAATGTGCATATGTATATATATATATATATGAATATGCATATATATATATATATATATATATATATATATATATATATATATTTTATAGATATATGCACATATATATAGGCACATATATATGCATTTGAACCATTTCCTATCATATATATATATATATATATATATATATATATATATATGTGATAGGAAATGGTTTAAATCCTACAGATATGTGTATAAAGACACTAGTGAGGCTTTTTTTTTCTCAGGATGTCTTATGTGGCTAAATTGGTCTTAGGCGCGTCAGATCTCTAATGAAGCTTTCCACTAGGCGATGCAAGATCGAATCCTCCCGGAGAACGCTTATTTATCGAACAAAATTTCTCAACTATGAATATACATCTAAAATAACGTTTAATATATATATATATATATTGTTTATTTCGGCAGCAATCCTTCATTTATACATGTTTCATTAAAGACGACAAGGTACTGCCAATGAGTTTTTACTTAATTTTTCTTGTGTTCGAAATGTTTTTTTCTTTTCTGGACACGGAGTTTGTAGAAACTGTCCAAATGTTCTTTAATTTCGAGCTCATTCGGTTATGTTTCTAGAGTTATAGGGATTTTTTTTTATTTTCTGAATAAGGATAACACATTGTGGCTCAGTTCGTAGTTAATATTATTGAGTTTTTTTTTATTAAAGCTTCCAATATTTCTCAACTTTTTTTTATACATGTGGATGAGGTAATTATGTTTGTGTTTTTTACTAGTCTGCTGTATGAGACTCCTAGTCGCGGTATCGATGATGGATATTAGGTATATTCAGAATCGAGCACTGGATTTATAACACCTGTGGAAGAAATAGTTGTATAAGTAAGTGCAACTTTACGTGCGTGTATATATATTTTTAACCAACAAATACCCATATACATAACAATATATGTATGTGTGTTTGCGCGTGTGTGTGCGTGCGTGTGTGTAAAATTTCGTATATATCTGTAAATGGACAATATTGAACAAAGACAAATGAAAAATTATCTCAGCCGTTTCGTTCTCTGAGGACTTTATATTGTCCAACCGAGCACGAAACGTATCGGCTGAGGTAAGTATTCCTTTAGTCTTAATATATATATATATATATATATATATATATACATGTGTGTGTGTGTGTGTGTGTTTGTGTGTGTATTTGTTTAGGCAGCCAATTCTCTTTTAGGCATGTCTGATTGAATAAATTACAGACGTTTTGCATGCTAATTTTTAATAATCCTTTCATAATCACGTATAACCTTAGTGTATTGATGTTAAAGGATGAGAGAAATGTGCTATAGTTGTTTAAATTTCTTTTACTTTCATTTCCCAAGTACTTTCGATCTTCTCCCAAGATCATCTTCAGTGGTGCAAATAGTACAAAACTATATGTTTTTCATTAGTATAAGTATATATACAAAGTTGTGCATTGTTATATATTACCTTAATTTTTTAATTATGCTTTTAAATGCAAAATGGTGGTTGACAATGTGCTGGGCGTTCATTATGGACTTTTTTCGTATATGTTATAATGTCATGGTCACGACCGCATTAAAGCGTGAAGAAACTCTCAGTTTACAGGCATTTCAGAACATTACTGGGTATTCATAGTTGATTCTGTTCAGTACCGG
>CAHIKZ030000901.1:902500-917500 GCA_903632075.3 Acanthosepion pharaonis | reverse complement strand
CATCGCAAAAATCCCTGTGTGTAATTTGGAAAATACCAGGATTTCCACAGACCTACCGCAGTGAGAAAGCAGCAAAAATCCACTATTGAGTCACAAGGAAGGACTGTGTTGGTATTATTTCTCCCCGTTTCTTCCTTGTTTTTTTTATTAATTATTCAATGCACACACATACACACAAGTATATATATATATATATATATATATATATATATATATATATATATATATATATATATATATATGCGTCTATGAATGTGTGCTTGTTTGTTGACAGATGTAATTGCCTGAAATCTAACAGCAGATTCTCTCATCTGTAAGTTGAAATGCATTCGGGGTTTTGAATCGTAACTTTCAAAATAACAGTTTTTGCCCCACAACAATATTAACAATTTTAAAATGTCAAATAACTTCGAGTAATCAATAGCTCAATCCGTTTGCAAACTCTGAGTGGTCCACAGTTTATAGCTATCAAAATTGAGTATCTAGTTCTTTAATATAAGTATTTCTCTTTTTGCTTTTTTATGAATATCACGTTGTTCAGAAATTCATACAGGTCTTTAAACGTTATATTTAAACTATCATATCTCACTTCAGAAAAAAATTCATTGATTGACATAAAACATTATTATCAGCATACAAGTTTCTGTCTATATCTCTCAGGTAAGGTATTATGATTATTTACATTATTCACATTATCCTCATCTTCATTGCCATATTCCCAAACGTTTCCGCCCTTCTTCAGGTGTTTGGAATTTCGGGCTGAACATTATTTCGCCCACCGGGGTTTTATTCTTCCAGTTCCACGTCTCTTCTGGATGACTCAGTTATTTCCCTTTAAGTCAACTCTCCAATTTTTTGGTTCATCACTGCTGTGCCTTGATATTGAACTCACAACCAACGACTTTATTCACAGGACGATGTGTCCTTGAGGATATCTCTGTATGAATGTTTGGGACTTACAAAGTTAATGTCTCAGCATCATTTTATTTTACCAGCGTTCATATTGCAATTTGTCTGTTATTACTTCTTTTTTTTTTTACCAGAGCTTATATTGCACATTTTTGTTGTTATTCATTGCTTCGTTGGTTAGATCCAGTGACTAGGCCCAAAGAATTGTGAGTTCAATACCAGGCTACACCAGTGGTGAATCCAAAAATATCGTCCACACATTTGTTGCTATATTTATTACAAAGTTTCGGCCGTTGTACGCTCCGGCCTTATTCAGGTGTTTGCAATGTCGAACTGAATCCTTTATTTCGCTCACTATACTGTTCTAGTTCCACGTGTCATGTTTAAGGACACATGGCGCAGTGGATAAAGGCGTTAGTTAGATCCAGTGACAGGACCCAAAGAGTGCGAGTTCAATGCCTGGTTAAGGCAGTGGAGAACTTTCAGAGGGAAATTAGCATTAGATATCTGATAACTGACATCCATTAAACATGGCATGTGGAACTAGAACAGTCTACCCCAGTGAGCGAAATAAAGGGTTCAGTTTGAAATTCCAATCACCTGAAGAAAGCCGGAGCGTACAAAGGCCGAAACGTTAAGAATCTGGCAATGAACACGATGATAACCGTCCGAGTAATGTAAATAATGTAAGTAAGGATACGAGTTCCGGAGGAGGTGATGAATACTTCGAAGACATTGTACAATGTTACTGAAATGGTTGAGAAAAATGTGTTAAATGTTTGATGAAAGGCCCACTGAGGCCGAGTTATTTATCCTTAATGCTTTCAACTTCTCTAGGAGCGTTTGTTGTGCGAGGACTGATCAAGCATTGTTGTATAAGATGTTTGGACATTTTCTATAGACACATACTGGACAGATAGGCTGTAAGATTTTATACACTTCATTGTTTTTTGTTTTTTTTTCTCCAGGATGCAGAAAGCTGTCGTGGAATAATGCAGCATTGCTCCTCCAAAAGTGTGAGCATAAACTTCTTTATAAACAATCTTTTCATTCACAAATGTTTAAAGCCATCATCTCGGTTCAGCCGCACTTCTGTGTATTGGCATGTCCTCCATTGATGTCTGGACATTGATTGCGATGTTTAGACTATCTGCTAATTTAATGTGTCAAAAATTACTAATTGCTCCCGACGCCTTTAACGCAGTTGATAAGTTTTTGCATATTTTGCCATTTATCGTTGTCACAATTATTTATTGCAGTGCCGTACGAAATCAGGGTAAAAACACAAAAAAAATCATTTCCCCTTGATTTCCTTACAAGGCAGAAATCTCTCTCACTCTCTGTCTCTCTCTTCTCTCTGTCTGTCTGTCTCTCTCTCTCTCTCTCTCTATATATATATATATATATATATGTATGTGTGTGTGTGTGTGTGTAAATATATATGATACAACGATATATAATTTTATATATCAAGAAACAGTATTTAGACAAATATGACAAATTATGTTATATAAATTCAACCTTTTATCTATCTATCTATCTATATATATATATATATATATATATATATATATGTATATAATAGCTAGACACTCGTATTCGAGGATACCCGTCTATTAGGGCAGTTAGCCAATCCCTATAGCAGACGATCGATCAGGCACATTTGTGTTTGTTCAACACTCACATATCCAACCTGTGGTTTCTACTGCAACTATGCTGAACAGACTTTGGTTACAGTTTCTGAGAGAGAGAGAGAGAGGGAGCGTGTTATCTAGTGTGATCAACGACCTGAACAGGGCCAGCACACTCAAAACCACGGTCATGATCACTATTGACTTTGTGCTAGCAAAGCTGTCGATATATATATATATATATATATATATATATATATATATATATATATATACAAACATGAAAGTATATGTTGTCTGGGTAATATATAAAAATATAATATTGTATAATATTATATATAATTTTAAATAATTTGATATAACAACAAACAGTATTATTTTATTTTTTTTGTTTATTCTTTTCATTCAATTCTAACGGTTGTTATGGCGGGAGTCTTTTGTTAATTTGTTTACTCTTTGCCTGGATTAATTTATTTTACTTGTTTTCTGTTTCTTATTTGTTTTGTATTTATTCTTTTCAGTTTTCTATTTTTAAGTAACGTAGTAAAAATTTATTTTCATGTCTCCACAAAATATTCCCCAAAATTTGTTTTCGCTATGCACAAAAATATGCAACAATATTTTAACAGTTTTTACTCTCCATAAAATATTCAACAAAAACACAGTAAAATCACCTACAGCTGCCCCAAGAACATGTCACAAATAATAAAAAAGCACAACAGGAAAATTATCAACCAACCACCCGAACAAAGTAACCCCCGTCTAACTGCAGATAAAGAATGAATGTCCCTTAAACTGCAATTGCTTACAAAACAAAGTAATATACCAAGCCACGGTAAAATCACAGATGATGAAGAAAAAATATACGTAGAAATAACTGAAGGACCCTAAAAACCAAGAAACTGTGCACACAAAAATGCTTTCACAAATATTAAATACGCAAACAGCATAATGCTTTTAAGTATATTTGAGAAATTAAAAGCAATACCAGAATCACTCCAAAAATATCATGGAAAATTAGAAAAAGATCATCAGCTTACAACAATCAATCCAAAAACTGAAAACTTTGCTTGTAGGAAGAAATAGCTATTATTACCTTCCCAGAACAAAACAATCTACTAAATAAACGATCAGAACTCATCTCAAAATGCAGACATGAAAACAAATTTTTACTACGTTACTTAAAAATTGAAAACTGAAAAGAATAAATAAAAATAAATAAAATAAAAACAAATAAGAAAAAAAAAAACAAGTAAAATAAATTAAACCAAGCAAATAATAAACAAATTTAAAAAAAACACTCATGACATAACAACCAATCGACTAGACTGGAAAGAATACATATAAATAAATAAACAAAAAATAAAAATAATCAATCCAAACAAGTAAATATATAAAGTAAATAATAAACAAATTAACAAACCACTTCCGCTAAAATAACCGTTAGAATAGACCACAACAATCAATCAAAAATTGTACAAAAAAATAGCTATAATTACCTTCCTAAACTAAAAAAAAAAAAAATAAACGGTCAGAACTCATTTAAAAAATTACTACTTTACCAAAATTCGCAAACCTGAAAAGAATAAATAATAATACAAAATAAAAATAAATATAAAATAAAAAATAAAATCAAGTAAAATAAATTAATCCAAATAAATACATTAATAAACCACACCCGCCAAAATAATAGTTAGAATAGACTACCCGCAATGTACCATTGGTCCCTATATCGAAATAGTCGAGAAAAACCTCAACAAATATGGCCTGATGTTTGCGTTTAGCATGAAACAATCTTTCGCCTCTGAATATTAATTTCAATGTTCAATATATATATATATATATATATATATATATATATATATATATATATATATATATATCCTAATGTACAAACAGTTAGATCAGGGCTACAGGAATGTAGGACACCCATGGCTAAGATACAAAAGACAAGCTGAAAAGCAACTTGTCAGCAGTTAATATAGCACATAACACGCTTGAGCGCTTAGCTTTGGAGCGGGTAGAATAGAGATCAACGTGTTTTAGTGGACTCAGCAATTTTAATCTGCTTGTCTGAATCATCTTCAAGAAGCGAGAGCAAGATCTAAAAGGTCAACCAATCTAACAGTGAACTCATCTCAAAATCCTCACACTTCCTCCATATGTGGCCTCCTTTGTAAATCACTAGCGGGTCTTAAATGCCACTTAAAATTAGCGCATAAACTTTCATAACTGAATCAATAAGCTGGCAGTTCCTCATACGTCGAAACCGACGGGAGAGTCCATTATATATATATATATATATATATATATATATATATATATATATATATATACACGAATGAAAAATAATTAGGCTACTATGCATTTTTAAGGAACTTAGTAAATATACAGTGGACTACAACAACAACAAAAAAAGAAAAGACTTTTTCAATTATCAAACGCATAGTAACCTCTACTAGTTATGCATTTTGCCAATGTTCATTTCCCGGGCTACTCATAGGTTTTAACATATCTTCTTGAACACTGATGAAATGCACTACTGATCGCCTGGTTGTACTAATATCTACTGTTGCATGTCTGTTACCTCTCAGCAAATTTTGATGAATGACAACAGGTGCAGCTTTTGCCAGACAGAAAAATTCAGCTTATATGCACTTTTGTATCAGTTTCCTATTTCCCAGTCAGCTGTTCAGCTGCTATCTTTAAGTATGTAAAACAACTTGATTTAGAGGCGAGAGTTTGACCCTCGGCAAGTATGCAAACAACATCCGCTTACGATGCCATGGGCTGACATAATAAACTAAGCATCAATTTTTAAATGAACTTCACAGATATATAAAATGTGTATCCAAATATTTTACAAACATTTGGGGCGGGTTCCTCACCCCAAAACAAGGACAAAATCCATATAAACATATGACCGCGAATTTTTCGTTTTTGAGTTATTCATTTTAAAGAAAGTTTACGGTAGATGGGTCTGCATTGCCATAAGACTAGGTTACATTTGTCATTCGTGTACATGGATAGTCTCTCTTCAACGTTTACCGTGTGTAGTAGTGAGTTTACTGTGAAGTGTTCTGTTTAGCAATAACAGTATATTCATACCGTGAGCAGGCAGATATGATTTTTTCCATACGGCCGCGCGAATGGTAATAGACGCGAGGCTGCACAATTGTAATAGTTTGCGTTTTCAGACCGAAGACAGCCGAGTCATCCAAACTTTGCTGCTGATTATCATCGCGTTGCTGAGACAGGATCTGTGGAACTGCAAACTGTAGATCAAGGAAGATCGAGATCCCCTCGTAGGCCTGGCCAGCAAGAACACATTCTACAGGGTAGCATCCAGGTATCATTACATCTCATAGTACTGCATGGCCGGTACTTCAAGAGCAGCTCTTGTATTTGCAAAATTTGCAATGTGTGCAGTGTCTATCGTCCTGTTATCACTAACTACGAAGAAACTTTTGACGATGGTTTATTGAACAAACTTGCTGGTCCAGTGTTTGTCTCTAGAGTCTTGTTTACGGATGAGGCAATATTTGGAAGAGATGGAATAAAAAATTTGCACAATCAACATTTGTGGGCGGATCGGAATTCTCTTCATACAATACAGGCTAGACACCAGTAACAGTTTACGATTACGAGTGTGGGCTAGAATTTCAGTAGACTGTCTGGTAGATCGATATGTTCTCCCGGCATGTCTTACAGGAGCTGTAGGGACTTTATTTCGAACACACTTCAACACATGCTAGAGTATGTAGCCCTGCTAATATGATAATGAATGTGGTTGATGCATGATGGGGTAGCAGAACATTTTAGTCACATTGTTCTAGATGCACTGGCGGACATTTAATACGAAGATGGATAACCGGTTCCATGGCCTGCATGTTCCCCAACTTCAATCCTTTGATTTTTATCTGGGCCAGAAAAAATTATTGATTTATGCAGCAGACATTATTAAAGCATCATCAGTGTATCATGTGGGCCTGCGAATCCTTTCGATAAAGTGTGAGAGTATTTGAAAGGTCCGCCAGTCAATGTCCCGGATGCATGCGAGTGTAGAAGCAAGATGAGGACAGTTTGAACATTTGTTATGAGTTGCTGTGTTCAGGTAAAACGATGACCTTTTAGACATATCTTTTACATGAAGATTTCACTTTGTTTTGGTGTCAGGAACTCTCCGCTAAATTTGTAAAATTATTTCTGGATAGCATCTTGGATTGTACATTTAACAGCGTCTTCCGTAAACTTTAAACTTAACAACTTAAAAACGTGGGATTTATATACATGTTTATATCGACTTTTGTCCTTGTTTTGGTGCGAGGAACCCACCAAAAACTTTGTAAAAGTAATTTTGATATTCTCTCTCTCCCTCTCTCTCTTTCTTCACACACACACACACACACACACACACATATATATATATATACACCTGATTCATCTTCAAGAAGCGAGAGCAAGATCTAAAAGGTCACCCAATCTAACAATGATCTCATTTCACAATCCTCATACGTGCTCCATATGTGGCCTCCTTTGTAAGTCACTAGCTTGTCGTAAATGTCACTTAAGATTATCGCACAAAATTTCATAACTGAATCATTTAAGCAGTCAGATCGTCATACGTCGAAACCGACGGGAGAGTCCATTATATATATATATATATATATATATATATATATATATATATATATATATATATATGAATTCTTTTGAATATACACCTCTAATTTTTCATGAACATGACAAACATAAACTAAATATTTTAAGCTATGTTATAATATTGAAACAACCCCTTAAGAAATTTAATTATAAATACTGCACAGATGCTTTAAAATGTTTACAGTAGACAGTTTAAAAATATCCAGGTTTTACCTGAAAGCTTTAAATAGTTTAAAAAATAGTTAGACATTTCAATAACTTAGTTACGTCCCTTGACATTATGACACGGGCATGCTTAAATCATAAAATTTTAAAATCATATTGTACATAAGCTTAGTATTTTTCACTTTGCAAGAAAAATTTTAATTTTCAGATGACCACAACAAATGTGTCTTAGAAAAATAATGAACAAAACAAATTTGTCTTAGAAAAAACAAGACCCTGATGAAGATATTGTGCTAATGACGAAATTACTCGGAATAAATCGAATATGCATTAACATGGCAATTTTTTTTCTACTTTTAATATGAATACTAAGAAAATTGTCCGTAAATATGAGTGATTCTTAGTACGAATTAGACAAACCTTGTCTAAATAATTTAATGATACATGTCTCTCTCTCTCTCTCTCTCTCTCTCTCTCTCTCTCAAACACACACACACACACACACACATATATATATATATATATATATATATATATATATATAGTGCGAAAAAATTAGCGAGATTCAGTCACTATTTCCACTGTCTCACCATTATGTGAAATGTTTTTCACAAGCTATATATATATATATATATATATATATATATATATATATATATATATGTGTGTGTGTGTGTGTGTGTGTGTGTGTTTTGTGTGTGTGTGTGTGTGTTTGTGTGTGTGTGTTGATTGATTGCGTGTGTTTGTAAGTGTGTGTGTCAGTATGTGTGTGTATGAATAAAGTATGTCAGTTCTGATGCAAATAACTCGACAGAAAAGAAAAAGTTAAAACCTGCTTATGAAATTTTATTATAATAAAATCTCAATTATCTTTATCACTGAAGGCAGGGAAATACTTGAAGCTATTTTCATACAAAAGAAATAAACAGCAATAAAATAATATATTTTCAGCATATTTATCAAGATACACCATTTCAAAATGCCTATAAATAATCTAATATACTTTTGTTTTAATAATAATAATGATGATGATGATGATGATAATGATAATAATAATGATGATGATAATAATAATGATAATGATAATGATGATAATAATAATGATAATGATGATGACGATGATGATGATGATGATGATAATAATGATAATGACGATGGTGATGATAATAATAATAATAATAATAATGATATAATAATAATACGTACAAGTTATTTGATGCATTCATTACGCAGAGCTGTCAATATTTGTGAAACAGTTTTACATTTAACGTCCCTTATTTGATTTTATAACTCAAAAAAAATTACTGTTATGTCAAGGTACGTCAATTTATCATATAACAAGGTACGTCAATTTATCATATAACTAGGCACGTCAATTTATCATATAACAAGGTACGTCAATTTATCATATAACTAGGCACGTCAATTTATCATATAACAAGGTACGTCAATTTATCATATAACAAGGTACGTCAATTTTTCATATAACTAACTACCTCCATTTACCGGTAAGCAATTAGCATTCTATGATTAAAAAAATGCCGCACACTTAAGTTTTTATCAAAATCGTTATGTTATTATTAAGATGAAAGACAAAAGTATTTTTTTCATTATTAATTTATATTTTTGATCCTTTTTAGAACGTTTTCGAAATTTTGGCAAAATTTCTATTTTTTTCATGCGTCAGTAGCGGTGGCAATAAATTAGTGTAGTAAATTTGATCTTTGTTTGCATTGAAAAACATAATGAAAATTCTTTCGAAAATGAAATATTTGTCGGATTTTAATGTCACTTGCCGAACTTATTCACAAATAAATGAAATTATTTTCGAAATGTATCTTTAAAAATTTTTGTAAAAATTTTATTTTACATTTGTTACCCGCACTTTTTTAATTTTACGAAATTTTGAGAAATTAATTTTATAGAGGTTCATGTTTATATTAGTTAAAATGTTTGTACTAGTTTGGAGAATTTAAATCAACAAGGCCTCTTGTTCCCTAAAATCTGCTCTGAATCGTAAAATAAAAAAAAATCGATTAAAGCTAAGACATTATTTAATTAGAAAATATTTTAATTGCTTATATAAAAAATATGTGTCATAGACAATATTGCCTTGAGAAAGAAAAATTTTTGATGAATAATTAATTTTTTCAAGATGTTTTCATTTTTCTAAAATTTTAATTATAATAAGTTATAATGTTTTAAATCTTTTAAAATTCTGTCTTACTTTGTAGAGGTTGGTGGATATTGTTAGTAAGTGAAAGCTATATTTACTAATCATAAATGGAAAAGCTTAATACAATTCATAGAACACCAATATTTTAAAAATAATTTTTTTCGTATAAACGAGCCGATGTTTGTAAATATCGTCCATATCAGAAAATAAAACTATGATCATATTAAATTTAACACCAAAGTACATAAAATTTAAGGAAACATTACGTTACGAAAAATAGTTTTTACGATTAATGTGTAGGTAAAAATTATTTAGAAATGCGCTCCGGTTATGTTCGTCTAGTAATTTTTACAGATATATGCACCGGAGACAAACATTAGATAAACTTCCGTGTCAAGCAGTCACCATGCCAAATACTTAAATAAACAGCTGCTCACATATTACAAAAAATGCATTTCTGTAATATTTGAAACTTAAAGTAATATTTGCTTGAAATCAGATTAAGTAAACTTTAAATCAGCTTCAAATAAAATTTCTGAAAAGTTATATTTGAAAGATTTTTATGAAGTGAATCACATTGACGTAATGTTAAAAAATTTTTTTTGAAATATTTGTGACTTTTCTTCTTCATTAAGAATGTATCATTCTATAGGTATTGTGCAGATGTCAGTACAGACAGTGCCTGTCAATTCACACCAAGGATCTCAGACAGACGGGGCTTTTCGAAGAATGCTTGAGGAAAGCAAAAGGCGCATTTCTTTTTGTGTTTGCAAAGTGAAATTTAGAGCAAGTTAATCGGTATATCCTTTAAATTTCACTGCGATGAAGCCGAGTGTTCTAAACTTTACTTTGATGATTAACATTTTTCACCGGTATTTCACACAATATGGCAATCACATCTTTCATTTCAGAGTAGTTGATAATAGATTGTAGTCAGCAGTTTAAACCACAGCCATTATTTGACATTCATTTTCAGTTATGTCGAAGACGAATAAATCTGGTCTTCGGTGTTAAGCAACAAAATCTGTTTGAATTTCAGAGTCCCAGACAATCTTTGGCTTGCCCGTTCCTTAAATTACTCACAATGATCCGTGATTGTATCATTTCTAGAACATTGAGTAAACATATATTTTGCACGTCAGACAGTGCCTATTAAGGAAAACATGGTTATGTCGTCTTTTCTATTCTCTCTGTGCCAACATTTTACAGACACTGATTGCATGTATGAAATTGCTTCTCTCCATCTTTCTTTTTCCTTTTATTATTTGTTAGGAATTATAAATATTTTATACAAATAGTAAACTACCGACATCAGCATTGAATGAGATTTAATGTAATAACAGCTTCTAGAATTTTGAGTCTCTACTTGCAGTGAATTACACTAAAATTCGGCAGGGGAAAATCAAGCTATAAGAATGTGAAATCAAGATACGTGTGACCATTCTTTGTACTAAATTGAGTCCCATTTTTTTCTTTGAAAATACCACGATTCAGTCATGCATACTGATGACATCTAATTCTTAATAATACCTGAGAAGGTTGAAAATACTTGAACAAAACAGAAACTTTTGCTAGTTTATGAAAGAAAATAATTACCTGCGTACATATTCTTCGAGAAATTGCATAATCAATTAAAAATTAAACAGATATGTCTTGTAGGTGTATTTAAAATAGAAATTATATATATATATATATATATATATATATATATATATATATAATAAACAGTCTTTATTTTTGGTGAACTGATTTAAATTCCAACAACACCAATTCTAATATAGATCTCCCTCTGTCTGTTCTACAAATACTTTCATGGAAATTGTTCCGAGGAGCTGCATTCGCTGGTTCCCAGACGTCATGAGTTCCAGCGCCCTACGAGGCTGGCATCCCGCTCTCACCCCTTCACTGTCGAAACTCCTAAATGTAGCCGTCTCTTCCACTCTAATAACTTCATGTCTCGCACCCCTCGCCTGTGGAACTATCTTCCCATCTCCTGTTTCTCTGTGAATATAATCTCCAGCTATTCAAGTGTAATGTCAATCGACAACTCCAGTTGCCTTAATCTATCCACTACCCTCATCCTTTCTTATATCACTCCTATCTGATCTTGCTATTTCCTGTAACCCCTTGCATCCTCGTGGCTTCGCGCCTTGCTTGGGGTGAAACGCTTAAAAAAAAAAAAGAAAAAAAAAAGATGAAACAAATAGGCGAACAGAAACTCTCTTCTGTCTGGACATTGGAGTTGATATGGTAATCTAATTTACCTTGATTTATGATCACCAAGGAATCTAAAAAGAGAAGACACTCTCGACGAAATGCATCATTAATACATTTTCCATTTTGTTTTATCATTTTCACACACACACACACACACACACACACACACACACACACACACACACACACACACACACACACACACACACACACATGCACGTACATATCGTGGGATATCCAGTAATTTACCGACGCGGGCTGGGGAACCTTTTTACGGCGTATGAGGTTCAGGCACCTCAATTCCTAGGAACAGACAACCTGCACATGAGATTTATTTATACAGTGGTGAAGGTTTTTGTGCGGAACCAACCACACTTTTTGAAGAGCCGAATACACAGACCTGGTGCACCGTGTGCCACGAGGTCCCCAATCGACCCTCCGCAGGTTGTGAAATCAGAGTTGTCCTTCTCCTAGACCAGTTGACATCCAAGCCTATAGAACCCAATCTGTCCTGCTATTCTTCCATAGCTGGTGGGAGGGGAAAAATTCATCATTTCCCACTCTCTATTAGCAACATATATATATATATATATATATATATATATATATATATATATATATTTGAAATTGTAAATATATCAGGTCATCCCATAAGTTCTGTCCAAATTTTGAATAAAGAAAACAAGTGACTAAATGTTACATTTAATTACAGATTCAATGTATTTTCCCTGATTATCTATGACTTCCTTCCATCTATTAACAAGCTTACTAATTCCATTACTGTAAAATTCTTTTGGCTTTGATTTGAAGAACTCACAAATGTCAGTTTTAACCTCTTCCTGTGTTACAAAAGCTCTTCCAAATGATTCTGTAAGCTACGAAACAAATGGTAGTCTGAAGGAGCAAGATCGGGAGAATAAGTTGGATGAGGAATTTTCTCCCAACCAAGTTCTTCGATCTTTTGTGACGTGATTCTTGCTGTGTGGGGTCGCGCATTATCCAGATGAAACATCACCTCTTTTCGATTCACTAGAGCAGGTCTTTTTTTCCTCAAAGCTTGGTTCAAACGCTCTATTGCTGACAGTATATTTGAGCATTAATCTTTGCATTAGGTGGTAAGAATTCAAAGTGGATTATTCCTTGGCGATCCCACCAGATTGAAAGAAGAACCTTTTGCCCATGAAGTTCCCTTCTCGGCTGTGGCTGGTGCCCTTCCCATTTACCAAGCCACTGTCTACGACGCTTAACATTTCGATAAAAGATCCACTTTTTTGTCGCCAGTCACAAGTCTACCCAAAAAAGGTGAAACAAGTTGGCGAGAATGGAGAGAAGAGCAGATGTCAACTCGGGATTTGAGGTTGTTTTCAGACAATTCATGAGGGACCCATTTTCCAAGTTTAGGAACTCTTCCATGTTGTTGAAGATGACAATGAACAGTTGTATGGTTTGAACTGAGAACCACTGCCAATTCCTCAACTGATAAAGAAGAATTTTCTTCAAGGGCTGCTTCAAGAAGCTTTTCATCAAACTCAACTGGACGTCCGGTTCGATCTTCATCTTCAAGAGTGAAATCTCCACCTCTGAATTTTGCAAACCATCTTCTGAAAGTTTTTTCATTCGCACATTCCTCTCCATAAACTGAGTGAATGTTTCTAGCCGATTCGGCTGCTGAGTTTCCTTTCTTTCTACTCATGAAACATTACGAGCCTCAAATGATTCTTGGGTACTTCCATGTTAGCAGGGTTTTAATCAAACAAAATTTAATTTTAATGTTCTCTGAAATAAAATTTGATCAGTTTAAATGCATCTAAACATAAAAATAATGTTCAGCTCCATTAGACATTATAAAATACTCTTTAAATTTCATTCATTTAAAAAAAAAACGGTAAAATTCGGACAGAACTTATGGGATGACCTGATAAATGGATGTCCTCTGTTTCATGGTGGCTTTCTGATGTTGAAAATGTTTACATGCGTACCGATTTCTACTTAGATTGCTCGTAGTCAGTCGCTGTTTGCCAATGGGGATTTACTTTTTTTTTGTCCCTCCAAACACAGTGAATGTAAGAACAAATAAGACACAAAGTTGGGTTCTCTCCATCCTGATTATATTTCGACTTTTACAAGCAGTGGTCGCCTACGCGAGTAGAGGTAGGGTTTATCGGGTTGTATCGTTCAACCGAATTTAAAAAGCTTTATGCCCATTTCTCACACCAGTCCACACAACACGCGTCTTCCTTACACATCCTCAATTCGATGCTTTATTCATTTATTCCATTCGTTATCCAAATCCTGCCATACCTTTTTTTTTCTTTTCTCTTTTAATCCTTCATTTTTTTTTCCTGCTTCTGGTCGTCTTCCCAACCTTAAATACCTTTTCCGTTTCCTTTCTGCTCTTTTTGCAGACCCGACACCTCTTGTCACCAGAAAAACACTTTATGCTTACAGCAAGGCAATAGAATTAGTTCCGATTCGTGCGTTCATTCATGTGCTGTAATTCACATAGATAATGTGATAGACGTAATTTCCACACGTAAGATTTTCATTCCCTTTTTATTTACGTATATGTTTTCTGTCTCTTTTCGTTTTTATCTTGCTTTGTCTTCTAGTTCGCTGTGCTATTGTTCTTCGTCACTGGTTACTGGCATTCTTTTCCGACTTTACTTGCAAGGTCCCTTTTTTTATTATTCTCTTATTTATCTATATCTTTGTCAATATATATATATATATATATATATATATATATATATATATATATATATATATATAATATCCTCTTTTTCTGTTTTCCATCTGTCTCTGTATGTTACTTTCTCTTTTTTCCACACAGGTACACACACACACACACACACACACACACACACACACACACACATATATATATATATATTCATCCACATACAAGCTTGTTTCGCTGTATCACAGCTCATCTATATATATATATATATATATATATATATATATATATATATATATATATATGTATAAAATTTCTTTTTATATAATTTTTATGTGTTCGTATTATTTGTTTCTTTTAAGGACATAAATTATATAAAATTTGTCCGAACTTTTTATATATCGTAACGCTTTCGTCTATAACTTTTAGCCATTATCAAGGATGAATTTTATTTTACTTTAACTGGATATATGGATTGTTTTATGTATGTAAACTTGCATAAAAAGAAAGATTGCTGCCAAAATACACATTTATTATATACATATATATATATATATATATAT
>CAHIKZ030000901.1:867500-900000 GCA_903632075.3 Acanthosepion pharaonis | reverse complement strand
TATTAACACTGAATTACCTCATGTCGTTTCGGTAATGTTAGTGGAATATTTCCTGAGTTTCTTCATAATTCCTCCAAGACTGTCTGCGTGGGAAAGACAGGAATTCAGGTACCTTTCTAAAGGTCATATGTGTGAAAGTGAATGCAACTGAATATCCCGAAGTTTCAACTCGGCATCCTGATTTCATTTTTTTATATATTGATAACCCTTACGTTTGCAGCATATATTGTAATTATTACATGAAATTACATTAAAATGTTGAAAAAATTCTATGTTTACCTTTTTAATGTTCAAAAGTTTATCTGTCTGCGTAATAGGAGAGAGAGAGAGAGCAATAGAAGAAAGTTTTATTCTCGCATTTATTTCCGCCATTATGGGCATTAATATATCTGTGATATAATAACACCGAACCTCACGGCCGGAACGGAATAGTTGAAAGGATAGGTGAAGGTAGGCTTCCCTGCCGTCCGGTCAGTAAAATTCCCCCTTCTCTTGGACAAGAGTAAAGGCTCACACCTTTTTTCTTGTTTAGGAAGGGGTTCCCAGATTTCCTATCTCTCTGGATACTGTACTGGAGGCTGTCATGTTTCTCCCGTGATGTGTGCAGTTTGTGGCAATGCCTCTTCGTTCTGAGTGTACACGGTTGACAGTTTTCTGGTTGCTGTTTCAGACTGGTAGTTAGGAGCCCTAACCCTTGCGTAGCGTCTTGAGTGGCAATTCTGATCAACAGTTTAATACCGGAGTATCTGTACTGCCATGTCGCGCACAGATAGGTGTCCCTGCATTCATATGCGATGGGCAACACTGAGGCCAGATTATGTTGCAGGCTGCACCAATTTCCGTCTGTCCACGTCGCGGTCGATCATCGTCTTCTTCTTCTAATACAGGCTATTTTTTTTTGGCTACCGCAATTACACATAATGAAAACTAACAACGATCCTAAAAGAAATCCTAAACCAGCTCTTAAAAAATCACCTAAACCCTTTAACATTTCATTTTCTAACATCCGTGGCATTAGAACCAACTTCTGCAGTGTTGACTCTTCCCTTGTTGCGAACTGCCCCGATATACTGGCTCTCAGTGAGAGCAACCTTGACTCATCTATCCCCTCTTCTGACCTTTCGATCCCCGGCTACCTTCCACTCCTTAGAAAAGATCCTCAAACCCATATGCATGGCCTTGGTGTTTATGTTAAGGACCATCTCCCGCTGGCAAGAGACTGTCTCTTGAATCTCCAGACCGTTCGTATATTTGTCTGCGGCTATCCCTTCTCAATGCTGTAAGCTACCTCTTCTTCCTTTATCGCTCTCCATCCTCCCAAGATTGTGGTGTACTCGAATGACAAGGCTCTCTCTCTCCATCCGTTTGCTCGCATATTCGTGTTTGACGATTTTAACGCCCATCATACCAAGTGGCTTAATAATGCTACTACTGACCTTGCAGGCATACAAACCCTTAAATTTTCAATTTCTCAATCCCTCACGCAAATAGTTGACTTCCCTACACGTTTTCCCTACAATCTGGATGGTAAGGCTTCTCTTCTTGATCTATGTTTTACCTCCATACCCGAGTCCTGTAGCACCACGCAGCTCTGCCCTCTTGGCAACTGCGATCACGCTGTAGTGTCTGTCAAAATCTCTCTCAACTCCACCCCCTGGAAAGAACCTCCAACCACTAGAACATCGTTCTGCTATCAACGAGCAGACTGGGACTCGTTCCGGGATTTCATTCGCGACGTCCCCTGGGACGTTGTCTTCACGCCCCAACACGTTCAAGAATATGCTTTGAGGTCTCCTCCTGGGTTAAAGCTGGAATCAAGGCCTTCATCCCTTCAAGGAAATATAAGGTTAAATCGCGCTCCTCCCCCTGCTTCGCCGCTGCTTGGTCAGCTGCCATTGCCCATAGGAATCACTTTTTCCAACTTTATCGTATCGACATATCTGATTGCAATAGACGTCTCTTTGTCTCTGCCCGTAACGGGTGTATGCGTAATGAAGCAAAGTCACTATTTGCTGCTCGAATGAAAGAACGTATTGCATCTCAGAAATTCGGCTCCAAAGATTACTGGCGTCTCTGCAAGAGCGTAATTAACAATAGCAAACCCTCTATACATCCTTTGTTCAACCAGCTTGAGGTTCTGATCTTTTCTGCCGACAAGACTAAATGCCTAGCTCGGAAATTCTCATTCAATTCAATGCTCGTCTCTTCCGGTGTACCCACAGCCGATTTTCCCCTTCGAACTGAGGCTCAATTGAGCGACTTGCACATAACCCTCGTCATCGGTTCTGGGCATCATTTCTAAATTAGACCCCCATAAGGCTAGTGGTAGAGATGGGATACCAGCTATTGTCCTGAATAAATGTGCACCTGAACTAGCCCCTGCCCTCTCCTTAAATTATATAACTACTGTCTCAATGAATCTTGTTTTCCACCCTGTTGGAAGTCCTCATCCGTTGTTTCTGTCTTTAAGAACTCTGAAGACCCTTCTGACCCTTCTAATTACCCTCCTATCAGTCTCCTACTACACTTCGGTAAAGTTTTTGAAGCTTAATCAACGCCGAAGTGGTCATGTACCTTACATCCCGTAATCTGCTCTTCGACAAACAATATGGTTTCCGCTTTGCCTGTTCTACAGATGATGTGCTTACGGCTATAACTTAAACTATTTACCAAGCCCTTCATAATAACGGAGAAGCTCGTGCCGTGGTTCTTGATATCTCCAAAGCGTTTGATAGGGTTTGGCATGCCGGCCTTCTTCGCAAGCTTCAGAGTTATGGAATTACAGGTCGATTGTTTGACTTAATACAATTATTCCTGTCGAACCGTACATTGAAGGTCGTTCTCAACGGATTCTCCTCCATCTCCTATCCCACGAACGCAGGTGTTCCCCAAGGTTCTATCCTAGCCCCGACTCTGATCCTTATCTTTATTAACGATCTTCCTGATGTCATAGGTTCCCAAGTAGGCATCTATGCGGACGACACTACTATTTACTCCTGTCACAAAAACAAATCTACTGTCGCCGACAAAACTAACCTGGCCGTTTGTCTTTAAAAGGACCTCCAATCGGTTGTGGAATGGGACAGAAATTGGCTGGTTAACTTTAATGCCTTAAAAACAAAACTGCTCTCTGTTACTCACTAGAGAGAACCATCCCTGCCTCCCATTAGAATGTCTTATGCTCAACTCCACGAGAGCACCTCTTTGCGACTACTCGATCTCACATTGTCCGCTGACCTGAGATGGAACGAATACATTGAGTCAATAGCTTCCTCCACCGCTAGGAAAGTGGGATCCCTGTGCCGCGCCAGGAAATTTTTCTCGCCGGAGTCGATCCTTCAAATCTACAAATCAACCATTCGCCCTTGCACGGAGTATTGCTGCCATATATGGTCTGGATCACCTTCTAATTGTCTGAAGGTCCTTGATAAAATCCAAAGAGGGATATGCAATGTAATTGGCCCTTATCTGGCATCTCTTCTGCAGCCGCTCTCACAGGCGTGCCGTCGCCTCCCTCTCTCTTTTTTACAAATACTTTCACGGTAACTGCTCCGATGAGCTGCTTTCGCTGGTTCCCAGACTCATCTAGGCTGGTATATCGCTCTCACCGTTTTACTGTCGAAACTGTTAAATGTAGACGTCTCTTGTACTCCAAGAGCTTCATGTCTTGCACTTCTCGCCTGTAGAACTCCCTCCCCATTTCTTGTTTTCCTGATGGCTATAATCACTAACTATTCAGATGTAACGTCAATCGACGTCTCCAGATGCCCTAATCTATCCCCTAACCGTCACTTCATCCTTTCCTCTATCACTCCTCATTGTTCTCGCTCCAACTCTGTAACTCCTTGCGTGGTGGTTGCTTCCCGCCTAGCTTGAGGTTGAATGCTTAAAAAAAAGAAAAGAATGACAAACATGCTTTTTTCTCAGAGATGCCTTTATATTACTAAGACATACACAAAATCATATATATATATATATATATATATATATATATATATATATATATATATATATATATTATATATTATATATATATATAAATAAACTTGGTAATTCGGTAATTCATGGTAGTTCAAGGAAGATGAAATCCTGAGAGCTCAATGAATATTCAGAGCTAATAATTTAAAGTACCCTGGATCATCAGACATCACTTTTTGTAAGTGGTGTGGTTGTCTGATGATCCAGGGTACTTTAGTCCTGAAATAAACTATTACAATATAGCCTTAAAGTGCTGTTTTTCTTTAAATATATATATATATATATATATATATATATATATATATATATATATATATATATATATATATATATATGTCTCACGCAGAGATTACTGTATCACATATATCTATCTACACAGTAAACCAGAGCAAGGAAATAAATTAGGGTCTTACATATTATATGTAGATAATCCTGTGTCTGAAGAAGCCGAGTTTAGGACACCAGTTTCAAATAAACCGGATCCATCTATACCCCCAGATGTAGATATATTCCACGAAGGGGAAACAGTAAATTTTGTGTTTTCCCAAATTAAGGACTGTGAGCTGGAGTTCCTTTCTATATCTGAGAAAGATATATTCGCAAAGGGATACGGCACCATGGAATTGTAAGCTACAGGGGAGGCAGATTTAGCCACTACCCGGGCCATGGGAGTGGGCTTTCTAAAGCGAACAACCTCTCACTATGTTTTTTTTTTTTTTGCAAAACGTAGTAGAATTGAATGCTGCTTTCATCGTTTTGTCAAGTGACATCACTACACGGCTGCCATTTGCCCCACGTCATATATCTCCTCCAAAGGGAGATAATCGTCTTCTGTATCACTACATCTCTATCTATGGATATTGAGTATTTCGTAACCTTACTAGTAATCACTTGAGAAAGAAAATATCTTCAAGGGGGTAGTTACATTTGATGAATGGTGCACGTTTTCAATAATTCTGCTTAGCATGTGCCAATAAATTATATTTCATCAAAAAGAAATTGGGGTGATGTTATCATTGGTTAAGAAATGACACTCCACCTTTCCATTAAATAATCAAAGAACTCCTAGAAAATGTATTCCCTATAAATGATAAATCATCACAACCAAAGATACGCGCTATGGTTACAGGTTATGATAAAGGCACCACGCAAACAAGTAGGTTATACGCTGTTGGAATTCACTTCCGGTCGTGTAAGTCAGTCTCTGTCTGAGAGTGTTCCCATGTATCTAGATACGAGCAGCATGGCCCGGCGTTGCCCGTGCTTGATTCAAAAATCGTACGACTCGTACAGCAATCGCTATCACTTGACTTAAAATATTTTTGCCCTTCCTTACCTTTAAAGGAGTGCTCTTTTCCGTGCTGATGTTGCTACGTGCCTTACTTCTTGCCTATCTCACACTGCGAATTTTTTCTAAGCTCTATACTAAACATTAAATCTGTTACGAAAAGAGAACTAAATAAAATGAACACAAAACGATCAGCTTTAAAAAAGGATTCGTAACTGGAAAAACCGAATGAAAAAAGAATCTTACAATATATTTTCATACCCAACACAGTTCTGCGGAATCAGAATCAACGTTGAGTTTAAGCAAGCGAATGAGCCAATTGGAATAAAGTGCCATGCAGATTTAAATTTTTCCCACTTGTGACGAATGCAGCCTGTAGAAAATGGCCGCAAACTATATGAAAAGTGCCGTAAAAGCATGAAAAAAATCGATTATTTCCACTATCGATGGGAGTTGGGAAATGCAAAGTCAGTCTTGGCCATTCTGCTAACTTGGAGCATGGGCATGTAAATTTTGGTGCAAATCCGTCAAAAATTGCGGCCGTGCATTCGTTACACACACACACACACACACACACACACACACACACACATATGCTGCCTTTTATAGATAGAGATCACAAACGAATCGGCTTGGCTTCATGAAACTTCAAATCTAAGAACAAATATTCGGTACCAAGTCATTAGCCACTTCTGCAAATGAACAGATATGCAGTATGTTTCAGCCTCGAGAGGCATATCCAATTTGTTAAGGCCAGGCAACTGAAAAACAAATCTATGACACTGTATTAATTCAACACGACAAAACGGGGGCATATAAACATTTCAGCACGCTTAAAATCAGAAGACATGAAAGTCATACATCTATTATTATTATCATTTGTGTATGTTATGTTTCCTGCTTTGTATCCTGTAAAGCCGGGTCCAAACTATGGTCCTTAGGCTCTAAAGAAGAACTGTCATTTAATTGATAGCACTTATCTTAGCATGTAGGATGTTCCTAGTAGGGCGATCTTCTGGGAAACTTTTATGTTTATGTTATCTGGGACACTGATTTTAAGATTGTCTATTCCTTTTCTCACGAGGTCCAGTGCTCAGAATACTACTGTTACAGCCTCAGTCGTCATAGTATTGCTATGTCAATAATTTCTTATCGTTTATAATATGAGGTCTGTTGAATTCTATTTAACTGGCAGTCTTAATTGACATGTCCCAGAGGATACTTACATCATTATTTTTCGTAACTGTCTGGTTGGTGCGCATACCATCTCTTAGTGGTTTCGATTCTGTGTTTCTTGCATATCTTCCAGTGCACATATGTAACTACCTTTTCATGTCTGTTGGGACATTCATTTTTGATAGTGACTTGTTGTTGTTATTATTATTATTTTCATTATTATTAATAACAATTTATTTTCATTGAAGATTAAACGATAGAAAATCTTAAATTCTCCAGGTCTCTCCCAAGTATTTCATTTTATATTAGTAATGCTATTACATAGATGGTTTCGATTTGTATACGAATTCCGTTACTTTCAATCAGTTTGCAAATATTGCAGTATAATTATCTTATACATTAAATTTTGTATACAAAGTGATGAAATCGTCTATACAAAGAAAGAAATACAGAAAGAAAGGAAAGAAGGAAAGAAAGAAAGAAGGAAAAGAAGAAAGAAGAACATAAAGGAAGAAAGAAGAAAAGAAAGAAAGAAAAAAAGAAAGAAAGAAAGGATGTCTGAAGGAAAGAATGAAATGAAGAAAGAAATAAAGACGGAAAGAATGAAATGAAGAAAGAAATAAAGACGGAAAGAAAGAAAAGAAAAAAGAAATAAAGACGGAAAGAAAGAAAAGAAAAAAGAAAGAAAGGAAGAAAGAAGGAAAGAAAAGAAATAAGACAGAAGAAGGATAAAAGAAAAGAAAGAAAGGAAGTAAGTAAGAAAGTAAGGAAGAACGTAACAAATACAGGAAATATTGTATACAAAGTCATGAAATAGTCTATACAAAGAAAATAAAGGCAGTAAGAAAAAAAGAAAGTAATAAGCGAGGAAAGGAAGAAAGAATGAAAGTATGTAAGAAACAAGGAAAGAAAGGAAGTACGAAGGAAAGAATGAAACAAAGAAAGAAAGAAAAGCTCAAAGAAAGAAATTGAAAGAAAGTAAGAATGAAAGAAAGAAAGAAAGAAAGAAAGAAATGATGTAAGAAAGAAAGAAGAAATGAATGAAAGTAAGGAAGGAAGAAATAACGAAAAATGAAAAAAAAATAAAGCAATTGAGGAAGAAATAAAACGAAAGAAAGAATCATGTAGACATGAAATTCTTAGTTCCAATAAGATCCTACACATTCCATGCAACATCGAAGAAAAATTCTTTCGAAACTACCTAAGATGGAAGTAATGTTAATTTAATAAGGTGCCTCCAGAACCCCATATTCGGATTAGCTTTATAAACGTACACACATCCACTAAACCAGCTTGATACATATTTTTATGAAATGCTGGTTGCAACAAAACAATTTCGAGATTCTGATTAAATTTGCACGTGATTCATTATTAAAAAAAAAAAAAATTAACGTGTTTACTCCAAAACGTCAACATAACGCATAATTACCAACGAGATATGTGAGTATTTAATGTGTCCATATTTTTATGTTTGCCTAAATATATATCTATGTATCTACAAATATATATATATATATATATATATATATATATATATATATATATATATATATATATGTGTGTGTGTGTGTGTGTGTGTGTGTGTGTGTGTGTGTGTGTGTGTATCTGCGTGTTTCTCTGGATATTCATTCCTCTATAATGTCAACAAACAGAATAAAAAAATAATCCCAGTAAACACATATTGTTTAAATTCGCCATTTTCTTAACTGGTGTGGAATTTGGTGTATATGCTTATAAAAAGAATATCGAATTCTATAAACTGATATTATATGATTATTATATTAATTTCTATATTACAGATGTAAGTACCAACATATCTGACAACAAAAAAAAACATAATGTTCACATATATCAATTTTCTCAGAAACTTTAAAAATATGAAATTTTTGTCACAGATGAAGAAGAGACTTGCATCAACAGAAATGTGATTCTACAGAAGGATGCTGGGAATACCATAGACTGAACATGTGAGCAATGATGAAGTTTTAGAGCAAATAATAATAAAATTCGGCTATTATAATTAACCCGAGGAAGAGATATTTGACATTTCAAGGGCGCATAAGGAGAAAAGAGGGCTTAGAAAATTTGACACTGACAGGATATATTAAAGGCAACAGGGACAGAAGAAAGCAGTGCCTAACCTACCTAACAAGCTATAGAGTTGGTAGAACAAGGATTAAGGAAGATAGCAAAATGAGAAAATTTACTAACCGTGACAATGTTCTGTTTATATCTGTTTATTAAAATTACAGCAAAGCAAAACGACATTTTTTTATATATCTACTGCAAGAAAATACATATAGACTTTTGGGTTATTCTTTGATGATAACGACTTGGAGATTTATATTATGACACTGATTGGATATAGATAATAACTGATATTTAAAAAAATAAATAAATTATTAAACTACCATCATTAAAATGGCTGGAAGAACGATGTCAATAAAACACAATAAAAGGGATGAAGAAAAAATGGACGACGAGCCTAAAACGAAATTAGATTCCACTTATTAAAGAAAAGGAAAAGAGAAATGAGATAGATGTAAATTATCTCTTTTGGTCTATAGACACAAAAGCTCTTACTAAGTTAGCTAACGGGGATTAACACAAGCACCCAGTAATAAATTACCTATGTATACTTTTTACATCTACGTTTTCTACACACAAGTATTTTCAATCTCATACAAGATCATCTTCATCGGTGAATTGCTATGAGAAAAATTAAGGAAGACGATCTCGTATAAGATTGAAATTACTTGGGTAAGAAATGAAAAAGAATACGGCGCCTTCCTTAATTAATTTAAGAAATTGATTCGAGAAGTCGAAAGGCTTAAAATAAAATAGACATAATATGTCCAGATTATTCAAAGAAATATATATATATATATATATATATATGTATGTCAGATTGAGAAAAATTTCTTGAGCCAACTTCCATCCCTGATCAAAAGAAAGTCATCCAAGCAACAGGAAAATTCTCCTCAGTTGCCCCAGGAACCTTCAAAACTGGTTTTATATACATACATATATATATATATATATATATATATATATATATATATATATATATATATATATATATATATATATATATATATATATATTAGTAATTTATAAATACTGAGATATTAAGACAGTCGGTTTTGAATATGGGTCTTACAATGATTACGAGCATGAAAATGAAAATATATATATATATATATATATATATATATATATATATATATATATATATATATGTGTGTGTGTGTGTGTGTGTAAGTAAGCCAACAGTATATTTAAACTGATTAAATCATTTTTTTTATGAATAGTGAATTTTTTCTGTTTCAATGAAGATAACAGTTTATTTTTCATATAAACCAAGCTAAAGGGATTAAAATTTGGATGTTTAAGTCCTTCGTATTTCATAGATTTTTGCATCCGAATCTCTACTACTCACGTTTACGTGTTCATTTTACTGGCTATATTTTCAAATTATAAACTGGCCATCATTTACATCTTTCTCGTTCTTCTTTAAGAAAAGGTCAAATATTATGCTTTTAGCTGTTTCACCAATGCTTTCGTCTGTTGCCTTTTATATCTTTTCTCCGCCATAATTTTTTGAGCTTTTCTCAATATTGCCATATATTCTCTCTCTTGTCTATCTCTCTATCTTTTTCTCTCGTACATTTTTTCCTTAATTTTGGATTTCCTTTGGTCTCTACATACTGCATGTCTATATTTTTTGAAAATGATGGTAGAAACATGGATCCACGTTTCTTAGAAAAGGGCGAGGAAAAGTCGAAGAACGATTTCAAAATATTCGGTTGCACGGTATTTTTGCACCAATGGGATTCAAAGTTTTCCATTTCGAAACCCTCAGGTCATTGCTCTAATCTACATATTCGGAAGAGATCAACATTTCCACATTCAAATTGAGTACTTCATGATTGAAAGAAAGTGTATGGTTCATAAGAACTCGCTCAAGGTAATGTTACCGGTTGTTTCAATTTTTTATTTCGTCCAATTCAGTCTTTGCTAAAGTCAGCAATTAAATATGTAGTCTGACATTTCACCCGAAGCCTAAAAACGTCGTTGTTCAGTGAATGACATATATATATATTTGTTTGTCTTCGTGGGTTTACATGAAAATAAATTTCAATAAATATGTCTGTATAAGTATATGTATTTGATCTCTGCGGAATCCAAATATACATAGTAAAATTTATGACGTTGGCACATTGGTCCGTTTCGCCTACATATAAACATATATTCCAGCTCTGCCAAAATTTTGTTTGGTAGACTGAACTACAGAATGAACAATGTGATAATATAAAAACGTTTACACAATTATTCCATCTGGCCATTTCAACTATCAGACTATCAGTAAACTACTAAATGCACTTATCAATGCTGAATTGGTTATGCATCTCACGTCGCTGGATCTTTTTTCAGACAAGCAATGTGACTTTTCTCTCTCTGTCATTTGCCGATGTATTAACAATTATTATGGAAAGAATCTATCAAGAAACTTTAGATAAGAATGTTGAAGCTCGGACTGTTACTTTGGGCATATCGAAAGCGTTCTCCCAATACAAGGCCAAAGAGCTACGCAAGGGAGATGGTTAGTGTTATGGGGTCCACCCCTTTTTCATACAAGTGGACTCGTCCAGTGTGTACGTGGACTGCTGCCGTTAAATACCTAGAGTCAGTCAGAGTAGTCAGAAGAGAGCAGTTATTGTGATTGAGTTGTAGGTAGAGTAATAGTGTGAGGGTAACCGCTTGTAGAAGTCATATTTGCGAGCACGTAGACTCTAAGGAATTCCTACTTCGAGACTGAATTTACCAGATTATATATATATATATATATATATATATATATATTATTGTTACTAACCGCATTTCTGGATCAACTAACCGTATTACCAATTGTATTATTATGTCAATACATTTATTTGCGATATTTCATTCCTGCGTTTGTCATTCATTTTGAGACCGGATTTCATCCCGGAATCCACAACAGTTAGGGAACGAGGTTTTTTTTTTTGTAAAAGCGTGAAGAGAGGGATATAAGATGTGAATATTATGAGGATGTGTAGGATATATAATGGTTGATCATAGATGTGAAGAGTTTAAAATAGACGTGGTCAAAGAAACAACTTCTCCAGAGTCTCTTTCAAGATACTGGGGAGGAAGATGATTGAGATGAACATCCTTCTAACCAGAGAAATCTGGATGAGTTGACACTGTATACGTGATATGGTTGGTCTTAGCTGTAAAGGTCTGAAATGGTGGAACACAGGAATGTTTCTCGTCTGAACATTTGCTATGGAAATATCGACGTTTCGTTTGTTGGAAAGGGGTTTCAGGCCGTGTTATCTTTTTTGAATTCTACCAAAGATGGAGAGTGAGATCAGTTCAGCAACAATCCATATATAAGAGCAGTACTCCTTTAAATTTAACGCTACACTGCCCTCTCGATGGAAGGTAAAAAGAGCTGATATAACATTGACAAGTCTTACTTCGTTATTCAAATTAATGCACCAGGATTCGAACATAAACATTATAAAATATCATTTTTATCATTTTCTTTTATAATAATGTCCAACCTTTACAAGATGAAAGAGCCACTCAAGCTAGAGGCTTTCAGAAGAAAAGGCCAAGTTTATGGGGAGATATGGGGGAAAATGAAAGTTAACCCTAGACTGAAACAGATTAAGACTGGAGTGATGGGGTAATTTGACGTAAAGCGCATTGATAAAAATTAACTTGGACTCAGGATAGTGCCCTGGTGGACACCGGCATTATGAATTATTTTTTATAGAAACCAAAATCAGTATACCTGTTCTACAATATATTTTATATAGTAATAAATAGTATATTTATACTTTAGTATATATTAAAATTGAAACAGCTAAATATCTCCTTTGTGTTGTGTTCGGACATCGTGATGCTATTTGCTGCTGCGTGCCATTGGAAATTGCTTGGCATACCTCGTGTGGCACGTGTGCGGTAGTTATTTGTCCGAAAAACCTTCAAATGTCGTTTTCTTTTTTGCCATGTTTGGTCAACTTAAGAAAAAAAAAGAGGGAAATTATTTTATTTATTTTTCTATTGAATATGACTAGTTTTAAATATATTACAATTTATTTAAATGTTAAACGAGACACCTTGTAAACAATCCTTCTCTGATTCAAACGTCTTCGCTTGAGTCAAACAATCTAGTAACATATACACCGCAATAAATCTATGTTGCCTTAAGATGAAAGTCAAAAACAAAACAAAAAAGACAAAAACAAAAAAAAAAACAGTATTCTAGACAGAGAGCAGAGACATTATAATAATTTTTTTTTCCAAAAATCTTGGACAGCACTTTCATCATCGGTAAACCCACTGATTCTGTTTGTCGTCAACAAAAATGGCAACGCAATCGGATGACTTCTGAAACATTCTATAATCGGATAGTTAAAATTATGTTAAGGTAAATGCAAAATTATGCAACGGTATGAAAAAATATAGAATTCTCTGATTTTGATGTCTTAAAATGAATAAAGATTTTGCAATGTCAAGTGTGACCAGCGAATAAAAGATATTTGCAATGAGATTCTGATTCTGACGAAAATGTACAGATTCTCACACCCTATGATATATTATCTCCTTTTTTTTATATTTCGCAAGATGTCAGGCGATAGAACGGAGGAAGATAAGGATTTATGTTTTATCACATACCTCAACTCTATACTTTTAACGTGTACGCTTGAACCATGGAATTTTATTTAATATTTAGGTATTTATTTTTCCTCAATAGCGTCCGTCTCTCAACCGGTTCACACTCTTTTCCGGCCTTTTGAAAGGGAAATATGGTTTATTCCTTGTTTTCTATTGGGTTTCCGATTCCTTCTAAAGACTTTTCATTTTCCTTTATTCCCAGCAGCTCCTTGTGTCTAATTGACATTATTGATTTGCGTGAGGTGAGGTGATAAAAGAAAATACTTTGTCAAAATCCTTGCAGAAACATGAAAAAGATAAAAAATAAGAAAGGCGTTTACTTTTCTGCATGAATTCAAGGTTATCCATGCTTCTTCTAAATCTGCTGCCAACATTAACAGCATAGTCTGAAGGATCGGCTCGTTACTGGACAGTACGGCGTTTGTTTGTGAAGTTCCGCAGTGTGAATACGAGACTTGACCATCAAGGTAGTAGAAGACGACGTTTCTGCAATTGGCAATCACTATATGAAACCAATAGTGGCAAAAATAGTTACGTCAAATTTAAGAGAAATGTTCCAGATAATGAGTTTCAACATTTTAATAATATCGAATCATCTCAAGATAATTGGCAAAGTGAAGAATATCGATAAAGTGGTTCCACATTTTTCAGTGAAAGTCAAAGAGTTCGACGTTTTGAAGTGTGTTCGATACTGCATCTGCGAAATTCGAATGTTACATTTCTTGATCTAATATAACTTGTGATGAAAATGAATTCTTTCTGTCACTCGTAAACGATCAGCTTAATGGCTTGATCATGACAAAGACCTCAAACACTTTGCAGATCCGAAATTGCACCAACAGAAGATTATGGTGAATGTATGTTGGTCCGCCATTGGTTTTATCCATTGCACCTTCTGTAATATAAACAGAGCATATGTGTCGATTTTACTGCCAGCAGCTGCATGAAATGCACATTCAGTAAAGCAAAATACTACATGCACTGATAATCAACGAGGTCCAATTTACTTTTATGACAATGCCCGACCATATGATGTCAAGAAGACACTAATGGAAGCTCACCAACATCAGATGCCAGACTTTGCAGCATATACCATATTCTCCTGGTCTTTTACCCATAATCACTGTTTCAAGTATTTTACCATTTTTTAAGTCTAAAATCTTTCCATTGCAAAGAACATGCAAAAACTGCATTCAATGATTTCTTAGAGTCCAATCCTTTAAAGACTTATATAAAGTTGAACATCTATGACAGACATTTATACGGTTTCCATGTTCCTATTTCGATTGATTTAAACTGTTTAAATACATTAATTTAGGTATAAAAATTGATTCATGAATTGGAAATTGTTTTTATTTTAAAAGAAACTAACACATTATGATATTCGCAGTTTGTACAATTATATGCATGCAAAAGTAGAGACGTGTATTAGTGCCCAAAGGAGACTTAATATTGACTTTGTTTATTGTTGATGTATCCCATAATTTGAAACATGTGCCCACAATTAAACGCGTAATTATTTACATTAGCTGTACGTTTAAACATGAGAAACTGAAAAAGGGATGTTGCCATTTCATTTTCCATTCCCTCAGATATAACTGATGTGTTCCGTGTTGTATGTTTGAAGTAAGACGAAGGGATTTTAATGTTATTAGTATGAGAAAAATCTGTGAAAGAGAGGAAAGCGGAAGAAAAAGAAATATGAACTGAGAGTGACGACAGATAAAAATCAGAGAAAGTGATATGGGAATTTAAAGTAACCATTTCATTTATATTTGCAGTTAGAATTCCTCGGTAAATCCCAAAACACTTGTTTTCCTGCTCGCGAATATTAACCATGCCTTGAAACAAAGACACACAGGCATTCTAATAAATGCAATTAAAATATAGCTATATATAGAGAGACGTGTGGAATAGAACATATTCATTGACACTAGATAAATGTGTGGATACATAAAATAGTTACCTCATGCAGACGTAATTCATATCAGATCCACATATTCAAAGGAATTAAACACGGGAGTATAATAGTTAAACTTTAGGTTGGAGCAAACTAAATATCCTTTCTGAACTTCAAACTTTAACAAATCATTACGTGGTTCAAACGCAATTTATTGTTTAAATTTAGCAGCATCACAAGCGACACAATATTGCCAAATATCTGTCAGTGAATTTATTTTATGTGAATAAGAAATGGGAATCGCCAAAACAATATGAAAAGCATTCTCCTGACCTGCTTTGCATTGACTTACTCTCAACAAAAAAAAAAAAAAAATTAGTAATCGGTGGAAGATATTTGCGTTATATAGGTAGCAAGGATCCAGGCATCGATGCATAAATGTAAGCACCTCCACTACAATCGTGATACCTAAGGATTAAATAAATTAAAAGAATTTAAAAGCCTTCTTAAAACTTTTGGCTTTAATTGAAAACCAAAGGATTAAATCTACTATTTCCACTAATCAAAATACCCCGGTGTATTTCAAACAGAAATTATATTAATCAGAATTGAAGTTCTTTTTTTCAGTAAAATCCTTAAAGTCGGTCATTGTTTTAGATATCTGTAAACAAAAGTTAGTTTCCATGTTTAAAAATCTTGCAAAAATATAATATACTTTACTAAAACTTTATTTGAAGAATATTATTTGATTTAAAGTATAATTAATCTGATTTGAAACAAATATTAGTTACTTAAAGTTTAAAAATCACACATAAATACATTTTTAAACCAAACAGTAGCTGCGTTTTTAACCGACATTGGCCGTGTTTGACGAGTGATAACATTCTGATGACGGATTGAATAGTGTTCTACGGAGATTGTATCTGTAAAACATAACTTAAGAAAATGCCATGAATGTTTTAAAAAATTTGGAAAATATTTAAGAATATTTAAAAAATGCTGACATTGAAATTGTTATAGTCACCGCACTTATCTTCTGATAATATCGTGTATGATCGCCCATACTTTCAAAAATTGACAGGTCAATATACATAAAAGAAAAATTAAAAATTATCTTAAAATCTTGCTGTGTGAAGACTAGTATTAAGTTTTACCATTTATGATTAGTAAATATAATTCTCACTTAATAATAATATAATTTAAAAGTCGGAAATTAATACAAAATTTTATAAGATTTAAAAATTAATTTTTTCCAATTTAAATTTTTAAAAATCAAAATGATTCTTGTAAAATTTCATTATTCATCGAAAAATATTTTTTTCTTAAGGTAATAATATACATAATATATCTTATTTACAAAATCACTTAAAAGCTTTCCAAAATAAAATAATGTCATGTTTTTATTGAATAGATTTATTTTACGATACGTAGCAGATTTTTGGTAAATGGTGTTTCTGTTTGAAAAAAAAACAAAAACAAATTGATGGTTTAAATTCTCCGAGGAGTCCTGCCTTTAACTAAAATAAATATGAAGAGGCAGAAATTTTAATTTTCTCGAAATTTTATAAAATTAATGAAATGTGGGTTAACAGATGTAAAAAAACAAATATTTTTGCAAACATTCTCTAAAAATAAAAAATTTCATTAATAATTTTATTCATCTGTGTATAAGTACTGAAAGTTTCATTAAAATCCAACAATTATTAGATGTTTGCAAGAATTTCCAAATTAATGTGTTTTTACCGGTGAAAAGGTACTGTAATTCCCGTAGAAATGGTTACTCCACCGCTGATGCAAAAGAAAGAAAGAAAAAAGTTTTTTTAAGAAAATTTCGAACGTGCTTAGAAAGGATAAAAATTTTAATAAAAATACTTTGGTCTTTCCTCTTAAAAATAACATAAACATTTTGACGATTAAACTCTGTTTTCATTAAGTTTGGGGTGTGATTTCATCCTGGTATGCTCTTTTTAGCGACAAAGTGTAGATACCTCCCTAAATATATAATACTTTGCTGGATGTGTTATGAAATATATGGTTTCAAATTACAACACGATATAACCATTTTGTTCATGACTTCGGAACAAAATTATTAGGCCTCAGATCCAAATAAGAATAAGACTCTTTCGTAATTATCTGACTAAGATTAATAGATTATCCATCTAAAGCATCGCAGAAATGACAGAACATTTTTCGCTTGAAGTTTTACTTCTTGGAATTTTGGATGGAGTGTGAGTTTGCCAATTTAAAGAAAGTCCTCTTTATGACTATCAAATAGAAAAAAAAATTCCGCAAGATTATGTAAACGATCAAGAGAGAGATTTTTTTAAGCGAAAATGCAACTAAAGCAAATGCTAAACAGTGCAAGTTACTGATCATAAATCATAAGTATCCATTTCTAGATTTTTCTTTCCTTGCTGATTTCTACCAGATGTCTTCCGACTGATGTGTATCCTATTCTCAGCTTTGCACTCAACGTTCGTGTGTTTGTTACTGACTAAAATTGTCTGGGTGCTCTGAGGTCCTCATTGCCAACTCAGAATTGCGACCACAGCCAGGTTTATCTTGAACATCCAGAACAACAGAGCCATTATCTATAATTGTCATTTAAAACTCATTTACATTGTACGAAGACAGAATCGCAAGTATTACAAAAATACGTCACAGAAAGTAAAAATTATGATTTTTTTTTAATAAAACCATATGCTATAAACATATTTCCATTTATAATATATAATTGTACTGTTAATGATTTATGCATGTTATGTTCTTTGTATGAATTCAAACATGAGTAAGAAGTAAAACAATTATATTGGCTTTTCCATCGGTATAAGAGTGTTTTATACAGTAAGGTCATTTCTTAAGGGTTTCCTGTTTAAATTTTGGTATTTATTACAAAGTTTTTTTCTTAAAAGTTCCTCTATAATCGACAGATGAAAAAAGAAGTCAAGATATAAAATGTTTACTTTGTTATGAGTGTTTTTATGGACTGGACTTAAAAAGCCATGATAGGGAATATTCTGAAAAATATTAATCAACATGATATATTACAGAAAAAAAAAAGATAATGGCCACTAAATTTTTTAAAAATTGCCAAAACAATAGCAATAATAAAAGTAATTAGTTATTACAAAAAACAGTGAATATTTAGTTCTTTTCAGAATTCCCGTGATATTACAATCGTGTATTGCAGATTATGCGTCAAGTTGATTAGAATATCCTGGATAGAGTATTACCTGTTTTGTTGGAACTTGTTAAATAATTAGCATTTCTCACTTATTTAGCACTATAGATCACTGCTTCCCAACCGAATTTGGACCATGCACCAATTTGGTATTTCTAAAATTCTGGTACCCGCCCGTGTAATATTTAATTCTTAGATATTCAAAATGTTACTGAAATTCACATGAAGGGAGCTTAAAAGGCCATTAACTTGGTCTCTAAACAAGCCTCCAAAGACCATAGCGTCCATGAAAGAGAAAAAAATTTAAAAAACAAACACAAAAATACAGTTAAACATATATATAGTTTCAAAACGTATAATAGAGAACTGAAAGGCAGAAATATAAAATATTTCAATGAAAGCTTATTCTGTAATATACTTTAATCATTTTAATCATGAAAAGTTTCCCAACATATGGCGCCCTACGTTGGAAATCTTTTATAACAAAGATAAATTCAGTAACCTTTAAATACTAGAGCTGTTCTTAGTTTTATTTGTTATACCTCTTTATAGATATTTTCCAGCTGAAAGACACTGCCTAGATTAATTATCCTGTTGTTTCGAAATATATTCCATGACCAAATACCAGAATTCTTATGGCCTTTCCTTGTGAGATGAATCAATAATTATTCAGCAACTACTTTTATATTGCTATTTGTAATGGAACATTTCAGAAAGATAAACAGGTTTAACTATATAACTAAATCATATTCATTTTCCTAACTATACATATGGCCTCAAATTGATGCAGTTATAAATAATGTATAGGTTATTAACCTAGTCGAAAAAAACGTTCAATATTTCGCGTTCCATGCAGCTTATCAGATATTTGTTCAGATTTGCATGAAAAAAAAAATGTTTTCCCTAAATTCTGCCGAATATAAGCGTTTGCAATGCAGCCTCAATGAAAACACAGAAAACTTACACCATTGCAAAACGCTAAAACGTAGAAAGTGATTACAAGAACAAAAATAATGTTTATAAGTAGCATAATGCAAAAAGTATTTTAACATTTTTTTTTAATTATGACTTGACAATGTCGATATTTATTTAATGATTTTATCTCAAGCAAGGCAATAAAGCCGTTAAGACGCAACGGGATCACTGAGTGTTAGTGAATATGAGAAAAATATACTGTTATTGAGAGAAAACAATAAAATAATTAAAAAGACAGAGGATAACGATTGACATTGCATTAAAACTTTTGTAGATCAAAGTTGACAAACAAGCAATAAAATCGGAAGAAAGTTCTAAAATGGAAAAGTGCAATGGAAGAAACTCTTAGCATTGAACTTACAGTTACATCTAACCATTTCAACGGAAAATTGATGAGACCTTACCGCCAATCTAGTACTGTGCTCAAATTCATAAAGTCAAAGCTACTATAGAGGGATGTTCATCAGAACAGTTACTATGAACAGAAAAAAAAGCAGTATGAAGCCACGATACTGAATGACTGAAGCCTAGATGCCAGGTCAAGACCAATAACATTCTAGATTCTTCTTTGGATTTTATCAAGAATCTCTAAATATATAGCAGGAGCATCAGACCCGAACTGGCAGCAATATTCAAAGCAAAGACGAATAGTAGATTTATAAATATGTAAGATAGATTCTGACGAGAAAAGATTCTAGTTCGACACAGTGAATCAACTTCTTAGTTGCAGATTTAGCAATTGATTCAATATGATCTTTCCACTTCATGTTAGCGAAAAAACCGTTACTCCAAAAATTGCAATTCGACACTCTTGGAGGTTAGTATCAGACATGGTAATAGAAGGTGAAATTGATTCTCTCAGACGATTAAATGAGAGTAGTTTCGTTTCGCGGGCGTTAAAATTAACAAGCCACACTTTGTCCCATTTAACAACAGATTGTACGTCATTTTTCTATCTATTGTGATCAGAAATAATTTCATCATATTTAATCTCGATGATTCCACTTGATTTTATGTCTATCCTTAATATGTCTTTCTTCTAATCTTAAACTACTTTTTTTAAGTAATTACAGATTCAGCACTCATTTCGATAGAAAATTTGAAAGATCTCGAGAGAGCATGCGCACACTTGTATATAAATATCTATAGTCAAAATTCTTTTATGTCGTCTTGCTCCTACCCCTCCTGCTCATAGTGTAGAATCATTTTACCTAGACGAGAGTTTCGAGTTACATTTCTTTTGCCCTGTGCACTAGGTAAATATTTGTGCAAATCCTTTGGGAAAATATTCGCTTGAATCTTTTACAAGTTCATAGAATCTCGCCTGGTATATATGCAGGTTTCACATTCTAAAGTTCAAATCATAATATGGCTGATGCTCCATATTTTTCATAGGCAGTTGCATTAAAAATCACTTATGGTTAACATATTAAACGCTTAATGAGAAGATAACATTAATAAATGCAAACCGCTCTCTCTCGCTCTCTCCACACACACACAATTTTACCTATATATATATATATATATATATATATATATATATATATATATATATATATATATATATATATATATGATGATGAAAGCAGTCCTTAGAAATTCATTTAGGTAATAATTTATTTCATGGGATCAGGCGCCCATCTCTTCAGAACAAAATTTTACAAAACTAAATGGATTTTAAATTTATCCAGTCAAAAGAAAAAAAAAAGAAAAATTGTGGAAGAGAGAGAAAAGGGAAGAGTTTTTTTTGTCTTTTTTTTAATAAGACGAGAAAAAGAGAGATTTCAATATAGGGTCTTTTTAGGGGGAGACAAAGAGATATAGACATGGGGATGGTAAAGGGAAAAAGAGTAAAAGAGGAAAAGAAAATTGTTAAACAGTCGACGTGTGGACTTAGAACTTACTTCCTCTTCCCTGGACATGACAAGTAAAAAATGAGTGATCATATTTTAAAAAGATACATTGAGGTGTCTAGTCATTTCAGGCAGCGGAACATAGTCATCGCATTTTAACCGTTCTAACTAAAAAAGAAAATAATAATAATAATAATAATAATAATAATAATAATAATAATAATACTTATAAAAATGTTACATCGAAAAAGAAAAAGACGTCCTCTCTCTCACACACACATTCTCTCTCTCACAGTCTCTCTCCCTATATATATATATACAGAGAGAGAGAGAGCGTGTATATGTGTGCGTGTGTGTGAGAGAGAGGTCTTTTTCTTTTTTGATGTAACGTTTTTATTAGCAATATTTTATTATTATTATTATCATCATAATCATGATTTTTTACTCTCTCTCTCTCTCTCTATCTATCTATATATCTATCTATATATATATATATATAATTATTATTTATGAAAAAAATTTATAACATAAGTATGTTATAAAATCACTACAAAAATAGCCATTTTGTTTCAGCACACTGTGTCTTATCAAGTGATGATGTTTTATTTTCAACATCATCACTTGATAAGACATAGAGTGTGTTGAAACAAAATGGCTATTTTTGTAGTGATTTTATAACATACTTATGTTGTAAATTTTTTTATAAATAATAATTATATCTGCTCTACTTTGTATTGAGCACTCTTTTAAGAATAGTAATTATTTGTTATTGGAATTCATTCCGTATATACCAATTATATATTTGTATATATATATATATATATATATATATATATATATATATATATATAGAGAGAGAGAGAGAGAGAGAGAGAGAGAGAGGGAGGTGCATTTAGTGTAATTAGACAGAAATTGTCATTTCAAACAAGTTTTTTAAAGAGTATTATTAATTTCCGCTGCTGAGTCTGTCCATCTCCCCACCAAATAGCGAATGACCCTTTCCTAAAAATGGTAGTTATATATGTACGAAATGCCCTAAAATTTTAAAGGCTGTAAGTTTTCAACTCTTGTCCCCTCGTGTAATTAGTGTATTATGTAAAAAAAACGGTAATAGCCGTAAGACGTGCATTTAAAGGGTATTTACAGTTTCTGTTTATTGAGTTCGATCTCCCACACCAGATGCGAATGATCCTTTCCAAAAAATGGTAGTTATATATGTATGAAATGTCTTCTACTTTTATAATGTCCATCCAAATTTTCAACTCTCGTAAGACGGTAATAGTTGTAAGTAATTTAGTGCCACTTTATAAACAAATCGATAATGCTGGAATCTCTATTTCATATGATCCACCGAGGAATCGGTGTCTCCAGAAAAAAAAATGTTATTTCCCAATAGTGACGTCCAACGTGGTTCAGTATAAGAATTTTTTTTTAATTTAAGTCGATCGATATTTAAAATATATTTAAATTAGAAATCAGTTTTCATTTTTATATTTTTATATTATTTTTTCTTTTCTCTTAAGGTTCGTGTCGTCCATATTGTTTCTGTACTAATTCAATTACAACAGGCGAGATATTATTATTATTATTATTATTATTATTATTATTATTATTATTATTATTATTTTCTTTGATTTCTGGCGTTTACACATTTCTTTCCGGGTCCCTCCCAGGGACCTAAGGTTAGAAATGGCGTCATGACACTTTCCACTGACAAAAAAAAAAGCCCTTCGTAAGGTGTGGGCTGTACTTGTCAGAACAATTTTTTGTATCTCCTTGAGGCATGGACTTCCAGGAAACCCTTCAATTAGTCTACTGCAATCTTTTCCAACCAGTCCTAGGGCTCCAACTACAACGGGGATTGTTGATGTTCCCATATGCCACATTTTCGAGATTTCTATTTCAAGGTCCTTGTACTTTGACAACTTTTTGAATATCTTCAAAGATACATTGCAGTCAGCATGGACTGCCATATCAATAAGGAGGCATCGTTTTTGTTTGTGGTCTTTATTATTGTTGTTATTATTATTATTATTATCATATTTCCTTTAATTTCTGCGGAATATTCATTTCTTTCTGGGTCCCAGCCAAGGTCAAAAATGGCATGATGACATTTTCCACTCAGCATTTTTGAGGAATAATACAACAAAAATATCACCTGAAATCACATATTTTACATAGATAAAGCCCTTCGTAATATGTGGGCTGTACTTGTGAGTCATCGACCACCGAAAATCACATCAATGAGTGGATTGAATATTTTCCAATTAGTCCGAGTGCTCCAAATACAACTGGAGCTGTTGGTGTCCTCATGTGCCACATTTTTGAGATTTCAATTTCAAAGCCTTTGTATTTTTATAGTTTTTCAAGCTGCTATTTCAATAAGAAGAGACATTTTGTTTTTTTCCGGTTTCTGATCCCAATGTCTGGGCGATTACCTTTGATTGTTCTATCTGTGTTTATTGTAAAGTCCCCAAAAATTGTTACAGGACCTATCTCTGTGACCGGTTCTGAGTGGTGTTCATATCAATTTCTTGCAGTTCCCTTTCTGTAATGCAGATATTGGCCCACTCTGTCATGCTGGGTTTTATTTTCAGTGGGTGCCAATAACGCGCAACCTGATCCAAGATGGTCAATTGACTCTGTATATTTATCACCGAATCGGCATTTTTTGAGCTAAAACAATTTTTCACTATGTGTCCTTGATAATTTCTAGTTAGCAAGCATTGGTCGGGTGCAGCAAGAATAAAACTTTTGGTTTCAGCTTCAAATCCTGCATTATTTGTGTACGGGGATTGTCTCCATCAGCTTCTTTGGGACGGGCTGAATATTGACTGTGAAGAAGATTATCTTGCCATCGTTTCTGTATCTGGTCGATTGCATTTTTTTTTTTTTTTTTGCTTTTGCTTCCTTTTTTAAAGTTTTTGAAGCTGCAGTAAATTTTTTTGTTTTAGCTGCATTTCTTCATTTATTACTGAGTGAAGTTTCTCACTTCTTTCATGTTCCTTTACACAGATCATCATCCGGTATCCTGCAATTTCCAGGTATCTTTGAAGACCGATTTTTGTAGCTTTGAAAGAAAGTTCTAGTTAAACTAATCCTCTGCCTCATTCGGATCTGGGCACATAAAGTCAGCTTTGGGTGTATGCATGCGGTAGCAAGTGAGAAGCTTTCACGTTTTGGAAAACGTTCGCTTAATTTCAACTATAATACAGTTAAGTATATCACCAAGGGGAAAGCCAAGGGGTTTATGACTGATACTCTTTTTTTTAAATTCAGTACCAGAAGCACACGCCTTTAGTATTTTTCTTACTTTCTCATTATTATTATTATTATTATTATTATAACAATACTTTATATGGTTTCCGCTTTTCCCAATCTACAGCTGATATGCTCGTGGCCATAACTGAATCTGTTTACCAAGCACTTCACAATAACGGAGAATATCATGCCGTGGCTCTAGATATTTCTAGAGCGTTTGATAGGGTTTGACATGCCGGCCTCCTTTGTAAGTTACAAGGATATGGTATTTCAGGACTATGACTTGACTTAATGCAATCATTCCTGTTAAATCGTGAAATGCAGATCGTCCTTAACGGCTTTTTCTCTAGTTCCTTTCTCACGAGCTCGAGTGTATCTGCGGCCTACACTATTCCTTATCTTCCTTAACGATCTTCCCAATATCTTCGGTTCCCAAGTAGCCATCTATGTAGACGACACTACTAGTTACTACTGCCTAAATAGCAAATCTGGTAGTACTGACAAAACTAACTTGGCCGTTGGTCTCGAAAAGGACCTCCAATCGGTTGTTGACTGGGGCAAGAAATAGCTGGTTAACTTTAATGCCTCGAAAACAGAACTGCTCTCTATTATCCATCACAGAGAACCCTCCCTGTCTCCCATTAGAATGTCTACTGCTCAACTCCACGAGAGCACCTCTTTGCGATTCCTGTCCGCTGACCCGAGATGGAACACTTATATTGAATGAATAGTTTCATCTACCGCAAGGGAATTTGGTCCCCTGTGTCACGCCAGAAAGTTTTTACCGACCGAATCCATCCTTCAAATCTATAAATCAACCATTCGCCTTTGCATGGGATACTGATGTTATATATATTCTGGAGCCCCCGATGTTCGCCTTAAGGTCCTCGAAAAAATCCAGAGATGGATATGCAATGTGGTTGGCCCTGATCTCGTTTACAGTCGCTCTCTCACAGACGTGCCGTCGCCTCACTCTGTCTTTTCTACAAATACTTTCACGGTAACTGATCCAATGAGCTATTTTCGCTGGTTCCCAAACTGCATGAATTTAATTGTCCCACCCTTTTGCTTTTGAAATGAGTAAATGTAGCCGTCTTTTTTTACTCCAATAGCTTCATGTTTCGCACATCCCGTCTGTGGAACTCCCTTATTCTTACTTGCTTCCCTGATAGCTATAATCTCTAACTATTCAAATGCAATGTCAACAGACATCTTCATATGGGTTGATCTATTCCCTGTCCTTCTCTTTATCCTTTCTCTGTAACCCCTTGCATGCTAGTGGCACTCCCACCATGCTTGCGGTGAAAAAGGAATAAATTAAATAAAATATATATATATATATATATATATATATATATATATATATATATATATATATATATATATAAAGAGATGTGTATTAACGCAATAGGAAAACTATATCAGTATATGCACTTGATTAAATACATTAAGCAATCAATATTTAGCCTTATGCTTGTTTCTTTAATATTAAAGCAAATGATCTATTAAGTTATAGAAACCCTCCACTGACACGAACATCCGACTCAGATGTACCGGGACAAATGCCATATCCTTTATATCAATGTCGAGTTGTTTTAATATAAGGATGAACTTGAATATATTTAGTATTTTCTTAATGTCAAACAAGAATAAATGGAATAAATTAAATAATTGTGTTTTAAATAATAGTTTCAGACTATTATTTTTTTTTAACAGTGTATTTGGGCTCAGACCTTCTGAGGCTGACCTCTAAGGTCAGATGGTAGACAAAACAGAGGAAGTAGATTTTGATTGGTGAAAACTAGCGTGGTAATAGAAAGTGGTTTCAGGGACTTAAATTTTACATAGCATACATAGTAGACGTGGTTATTTCGTGTTTCGGGGAAATTGCTGCTCAGTGTTAGTGATAGAGCGACCCCACTGGCTACGTGTTTAATAAAATAGATAAGTTTAGAATCCATTTTGTTGTGATTTATTGCCGAATTATAAAAACAACCAGCGATCAGTGACCGGGAGAAGATGAGCGAGAGAAGATAGAACGTTATGCAATCGACCCCGTCAACCAAGACCTACCCAGAACGAGGATGTATAGAACATGTCTGCATCAACCATCTATTGCTGGTAACTTCACTACTAATTGTTATTCCTGATCCTACTTTTATACTCATTAGAACTCCTTCTTTGTATTTGTTTTTTCATATTAGGCATTAAATTTATTTAAAAGAGCTAACATTCGAAAGCATTTACATTTTGTTTTAATGTTATATTTTAAGATGACAATCGTTTTCTTAAAGTATTGTTACGGGACCTTACCCATAATAACATGATGGACTATTCTATACGTAATAGCTGCTGCGCCTCAAGAGGAAGCGGGAGTTCCGTCTGAAGTCTGGAGGGAGTTCAGCCTGAAGTCTGGAGTGAAGTCCGTCAGGAGTCAGTCAGTAAGTCAGAGCGAGTCAGTCAGTCGAGTCAGAGGCAGTCCGAAACAGAGTCGTGTTAAGACAATTACTACTAAACCTGATTGTTCGTACTAACACTTTTCTACCTCTCTGTATATATTCCTGTTTGTAATATATCTGTGTTATTCCATATCCGTATTCGAGTTCTTCTTTATTGGTTCTACCTTGAACTATCACCGTGGTACAAGGAACCGGACCATAACAAGTATAAAATTTATCAAGCAGTCTTAATCATTTCTGCCACGATTGTTAGCCAATTTCTGTTTTTCCTTTTTTTATTCAAATGTGGAGCGTGGTTTAAAATTTGTAACCGCTATTTTAACTGATAATTAAATCATTATTATTTAATATTAACTAGAAAAGAAAAATTAAATTACAAAGCAAATATTTTTTTTTATAATACAATGAATGAAATATTAAATAAAGTATGATATCTTCAAATCTATTTAAAACGATTTTAATCAAAGAGAATTTTTGCCTTTCTTTTGAAATATTTTCCTTGCATCGATTACGCTTCCAACTAAATGTAAAATTTTCGGGTAATTTGAAATTTAAGCCCAGCACTCAGTTTTTTATTAAAAATTTCCGAAAAAGTTACATTTAGGTGTACATTTACATGCTTAATTCGAAAATAACAAATAAATTTTGCTAAAATGTACTGTTTTGGAGTTAGCAACAATAAAATTTGGACTCATTCGCATCAGTTCGCGTCGTTTCCGTCCGCCATTACTGACGTTGTTTTCTTACGTTTGCCTCGATAAGTCATGCGCGGAAGCTTTACTTAGTTAACGACCTTTTTACTCATCTTACTCATCTCAATTATTGCGAAAACCTAACTTAGTCTTTAGACACTTTTCAAAGTGAAGCTTGTGTTGAATTTTTTTTTTGGTAAATTTGTTTAAGAAAAGAAATGCCAAGTATTGTTCTTTTTTTTTATAGTGAAGCTTTTTTATCTGTCTATACTTCTGAGATGAGGTATTATCTACATTATTTACATTATTCGGACTATTGTCCTCATCTTTTTCGCCATATTTATTACAACTTTTCGGCCGTTAAACGCTCCGGCCTTCTTCAGGTGGTTGGAATGTCGAACTGAACCCTTTATTTCGCTCACTGGGGTAGACTGTTCTAGTTCCACGTGCCATGTATAATGGATGTCAGTTATCAGTTATCTCCTGTTAATTTCCCTCTGAAAGTTCTCCACTGCCTTAACTGTGCATTGAACTCACACTCTTTGGGTCCTGTCACTGGATCTAACGCCTTTATCCACTGTGCCATGTGTCCTTAATAATGAGCGAAATAAAGTGTTCACTTCAACATTCCGTTGTACTCTCTGGCCTTGAAGAATGCGACAAAGATGAGGACAATAGTCCGAATAATTTAAATAATGAAGCTTTTATTGTTTGAGAAAGTGAAGACTTTTACACAAAAAAGCATAAATCGGAAATATTCAAAAGACATCTACAGGATGCGATGGATAAATTGTCGTCTAAATTACGCAAAAATGAAAATGACGCTAACATTTCATTTTACCAGGTATAATTACCAACATTACCCCCAAAATATCTTAAAGAACTAGAGAGTAAATTTACTCAACAATATCGACATTGGCTTCAGCCACGGCCTCCAGACGACATCGGAATCGCCTGCATCTCTTCTGGACGATCTCATTGTGTATAAATTGGTGAATGCTGCCATAATCCTTGCCTTCAGTTCATCTTTGAAGTTACGCGAAATTTTGTCGGTCTCTCGCTCACCTGTGCCCCACACATAATAATCAAAGGAGTTGCAGTCTGGGGAGTTAGGTGGCCAAGTGTAAGGATTGATGTGGTCACAGATGTTGTCTGTCAGCCAAGACTGAATACTCCTGACTGTGTGCCATGCTGCAGAGTCATGTTGCCAGAAATAGGATTTTCAAGCAGCCACCCTCTTGGCCCCGGGCTGCACGACCTCCTCAAGAGAATTGATGTAGTCCTGTGCGTTGAGTTTGAGGCCCTCACCGACAAATCCGGGAGTGCTTTTCTTATCAGATATCTCAGAGGGTGTTTTCCGAGCTGTCTTACCTTCGTAATCACAATTAGACTCATCTAACTCTTTCCGAATCCACTGCACACTCTTCAGATTGACACCCAAACACACTGAAATATTCGTATTGGAGATGCCGTTTCTAAATTTCTGGCGCAGTGAATTGCGTCATGGTGCTCTTTTTCTCACAGACGGTGCCCAACTGACCCTGCTATACTGTGTAATCGGCAAAATAAAAAAAAACAAACAACGCGCATGAGTTAAATTAAACATATAATATGGCGAGCCATTGCATTCTGTATATATGCGAAACAACTGTATATATAATCCAGTCATTTTTATAAGTAGGACACTAGTTTATGCTGCTTGAAAAATTATGTTGATTCTATAAATGTGTATAGAAGAGAGTGGGCGGTGTATAGAACGTTGTCTTTCCGGCCATGAGACTCGGTTTATAATCTCATAATGTCAAACTGATCAATGACGTCTTGTCAATAGCGGACGGAGCAGGCGGTCTCGGGTTTAGGTATCGATGAAAAAAAAAAAAAACAATACAACAGTTAACCCAAGCCTTGCGAGTAAAATTGAATAGAGGGACGTATTTTGAAATGTGGGAGCACGAGTTCATCTATTCTACAGGCCTTGTTCAAGCTAAGGTCCACTCAGCATTATTGCACTATAGATCAGAGGTAGGCGCTGTGTTGAACAATCACTGATGTGCCTGAATATGTCTCTGCAATCGGGATTGGCTAGCCAACCTAGCAGATTGGTGAGCACAGAAACAAATAGTCGGCTATTTTACATGTGAGTTCGTGCAAGTATTTAGATAGAAAAATCTTTTTCAAAAACATGTAGAATCCTGATGTCTCACCGTCTCTCTGAATGTACGTATCTATATGTATATTTCTGTTTTTGTGTCGGGGAATGTGTGTGCGTACATGTAATATATTCTCTGAAGTAAATACAAAATGGGCTGATAATGTAATTTTCATATAATTGTTCCTATTTCTAACAACAAGGAAAAAATTGCCCAAGTAATTTCGCTTCTCAATGTCTGCCATGAGTCGAAGAGTGCAAAGTGTGAATTTTTTTAAATTTTTTGTCATTATTCATGGGATTTTTGAAGAATAAATATTTGTCATCTCTGCATGGTGGTTATTAAAATGCCTTCTATTTCTATCTAATAAAGAAACACTGTGATTACTGCAAAGGTTAAGTAGGTGGTTTTAATCATTTTTATTAAAAAAAATATATATGTTTTGAGTTGATTTTTTTTATTTATTTATTAAAGATTATAGCATTATTCACAGTTTCTTAGCTTTAAGAGACATTAATATGATATGAGAAACTTCTCCACTGAAAAATGATTTTTTAACACAATTTTTGGAATGAGAATTTTCTCGTTTATTTACTGTCTTCTGTTGTCATGTATATTAGTGATATACAGTCTTTTTAAAAACCGCTGACTATTTAAGCATTCCATACCACATCCAAAACTAATCTACTAATAAAAGAACAACGTTTATTTCCCACTCGATGCCAGTGTACTAATGAAGAGAGACTCTATGGTGCTGACATATTCATAGTTGGGCCAAGAAAGATCTTTGATAAAAAAGGCAACATAACCTATCAAGTGTTCTAAGATGTTGGACTCAAGATAAAACTTTCACAACAGAAACTATGATCAGGAATTGGAATGGAGGAAATGATGGAACATAAACTGTATTCATTATAAAAATTAAAGATATTGAATTTATAAATACTGAGAATTTCAAATAGTTCTGGGTAAGCATCAATTATTAGACATTTTTATAGGACAAATAATTTGGACATAAAATAGGCTAGAGGTAGTTTTTTCTGAACACCAAAAGATGCGGCAAAATCCAAGCATTGACGTAAAAACACGAATCATGTTCTTTAATAGCTTCCTCAGATCGAGATATTCATATGGATGACATGCATAGCACCAAATATTCTCAGAAATATATGAACAGTTAACTGTATATATTTTTTTTTAAATGAAATCCACTTTTAAGACACAGTACGTTACTGGGTGTGAGAGAATTCGAAAACATGCATTATTGAGGAACGAAAACAGCAGGAGAATAACCAGGAATATATTAGATAACGATTAACATCCCATTTATATTTTTGAAGATCAAAGTTGGCTGGAAACCATGGAGCCGAAAGAGAATCGAGGAGTGCGAGAAAAAAAAAACTGTTATCATAGACCCTACGCTTGCCAGTTCAACAGTAATCCGATGGGACCTTGTTGCTAATCTAGTACTGCGATTAAATTCATAAAATCTAGATACAATAGCAAAAAAAAAAAAAAAAACTCATAGAAACAATTACTATGAAATCATTTATAAAAAGACACAAGGAGGCAAGTTTATGTCGGTGGGAAGGTGGCTCAAGCCGAGATGCCAGATGAAAACCAACAACATTGCTGATTATTATTTAGATTTTATCAAGAATCTCTAAATACAAAGCATGAACAACGGGCCATATGTGGCAGAAATATTCGAGGCATGGTGGAATGGTAAACTTTTAGATATGTTAAATAGATTCAAGAGAGAATAATTATTTATCACGATACAATGAACGAACTTTCTTGGTAGCTGACCTAGCAACGGATTCAATATAGTCTTTCCACTTCATGTTAGGCGAGAATATTAGCCACAGCGAGTCACAATGGGTCATTTTCCTGAAGGTTAGCATCAGTATTGCTGATGGAAGCTAGAATGTAATCTCTCAGATGTTTAATAGAAATCAGTTTTGTTTTGGAATTATATCCAACCACTTTCTGTGATCAAGGAATAAAATGACTTCGTGTGAATGAACGCTGTCTTGGAGAAGACCGCCCTTAAGAGGGACGCCCTTATCGGTAATGGGAAGAGCGATAAAAGTTAGCAGTCTTGAGAAATCTATTTTGTTTCAAAAAAATAATCTAAAGATTTTGCAAATTTCAACCGACAGTACTGCCGGCTGCTCGGTCAATGAATGTCAAATGTTTCCTTATAGGGAAACGGCCATATTAGCATTACGAATCCGGAGTAAATATTTAATTAATTTAAATAATTAATATTTTTTTAAAATATGTAACCGTATTAAGAAATACTAGCGTATGGCAAAATATATTAACATTTATCCTGTGATATACATTAATATATAAATTGATGTGACCAAATCATAGAATAAGTGTATGCAATGGTAGGAGGTGTTACTATGTTTTGACGTCAATCTTCTGAGCGGGATATGAACAGTTTTTGGAACCCCTAGATTTTCTAAATCTTGTTCTACTAATCCCCAATTTTCTTCCTTGCACTCATACAGCATTCAACAATAGCCTTGGTTTTGTGTGTTAAAGCCTTTTTAGAACGTCAATAGCTTTCAACGAATTCCCAGTCAATATGAAAATTTTATCTGTTTTTCGTTCATTGAATAATAATCTCTGAAAATATCAATCGCTCGAATAATGTCCGTGAACAAAAGTCCAAATTAAAAAAATATCTTGAAGCATTATCTGAAATAATCACTCAGTCATCGTGAATTCAAGTCATGCAGATTATGCTCCAATGCTGTCTTTCTGTCCCACATAATATATTTTATTAATACATGCGCAGTAAAACCCTCTACAATTGTTTGCCATCTTACATCAATTGATTCACAAGATATTCAAATAGCTATTTACAC
>CAHIKZ030000901.1:800000-857500 GCA_903632075.3 Acanthosepion pharaonis | reverse complement strand
TTTTGCCTTATTTTTTTAAGAAACTTATTATCACTACTCGTTTCTAATTTATTTTTCCCCCACTGCCTGCCTTCAACCCCCACATTCTTCATTACGTTCGCCCTTTATTCTTATTTTGCCTTCCACTTTACTTGACTCTGTTCTTCTCTTCAATTCCTATATATATTCCTATATATATATATATATATATATATATATATATATATATATATATATATATATATATATTTTTACTCATCTCGGTGTTTTCTTGTCTTTCTTTTAAACTTTCTTCGTTCTTACAATCACCGTCTTCCTTTTACCTGCTATCCCAAATAATTTCTTTCTTATTTCTTCCACCCATTTTGTTACCTCTCTGAATTAGGTATTTTCACGCCATTGCTGATGTGGGTTCTATTTCTAACTCTTTACCTCCATTTTTCTGCTTCTTTTTTCTTTGTTTTTCATTTTCTTTCAGACATTCGAACTTCATTGCTTTCTTTTTTCTTTCTCTTCTTATTAAAACATATTTATCCATTTTTATTCTCAGAAAATCTGTCTCTTACTTTCTTTCTTTTTCCTTTCATAACTGATGTATTTTCATTTTTATTTTTTCTCTTAGCTCTCAAAATATAGTTTTCTTTCTTTCTTTCTTTCTTCAGTTTGTCAAAACATATTTTCCCTTCTTTCCTCAACTTAACAAAACAATCAATTCTTTCTTTCTTTCGTTCTTTACTCTGGATAAATTCTTCCACTTGACAAAACATTTTTCTTTATTCAACTTTTCAAACATATATTTTTCTTCCTTTTTTTTTCTTTTCTATATATATATATATATATATATATATTTCTTTCATTCTTTCTTCTTCAACAGGTCAAAACATAATTTTTTCTTTCTTTAACCTGTCAAAACTCATATCTTATTTTTTTTTTCTTTTTTCTGTCAAAATTTATCTTCTTTCTTTCTTAGACAAACCATCATTCTCTCTCTTTTTATCTATTTCCTGACTCTTTTCTCATTTTTTATTTAAAGATCTATTTTTTGTCAATATATATCTTATTTTTTTATACATTTATATGCTTACCATTTTCATTAAGTATCTGTCGATGATGAACACCATCCGGTGATGTATTTGTCATAATGTAATCAACAGAGAAAATTGTGTTTTCCTAAATGTTTCTCTCAGCCACTATATATCGACACTTTGCAGAGAAAAAAAAAAAAAAAGACGCAAATATGGCGGTGGTGGTCGGGGCAAAATGAGAAGGCGAAAAGAAATTAAGGGAACTGACAAAGTGAGACAAATAAACAAACAAGCAAATGACACAAACAAGTAAGATGATGTTCAAGAAAAAGTAAATAAATAGACATGAAGGTAATAATTGCGATGGTTGTCTATAAACATTGTCTGTTTTTGACGAGAGGAGAGGAGGCAAACATTTGATGATCTAAAGCTGGAGAAAGAAATTTGAAAAAGGCAACGAAGAAAGGAATGAAAATCAAATGAAACCCAAAGAAGCAAAACGAGTAAAATAAAAGAATGAAGGAAATGAAAGACAGAAGAAATGAAGAAAATGAGAATAATGAAAAATAAGTAGGCATAAAGTAAGGCATGCAAGAAAGAAGCGTGAAAATGAACTAAATATCGAAGCGACGACTAAAAAAGAAACGAAATAATACAAGACAGAGCAAAGAAAGAACAGCTAAAAGATAGACTTGGAAAGCAGGAACCAGGAGACGACAAAAAAATAAAAATAAATGTAAAAATCGAATGATCGAAAATAAATCTAGGACAACATATCGAAATAACATGAAAAGAAAGAATGGTAAATAAGAAGGCACTTAAATGTGGGAATTTTGGGGAGGAAAAAAAACAAGATAATGAACGAAGTGCGTAAATAAGAAATAACGAAAAAAGAAAACAAATGAAAGAGAAAAGAAATAGATTAAATGGAGGAAACAAAAGCGAAGCGAAATCCATAGTGATAAAGAAAGAATCACGATGATGAAGACCAAATAAAAGAAAGCGATATCATATAAAGGAAAGAAGAGTAGAAAAGAAAACAGACGAAATATAACTTAGTAAATAAAGAAAGTGTGATATAACACAGCGTGGAGTTACATATAAGAAAAGAAAAAAAAAGTTAAACGGAGAGTCAAATCAGAAAAAGAAGAAAGAAAGAAAGAAAGAAAAGGAAATAATTGCACCTAATGAAAAATAAGGAAAAAAAAAACAGGAGATTGGAATGATGGATGAAAACAAAATACAGAAAAGAAACGAATTAACCAAGAAGAAATGAAAAGTAAATCAGAAGTAGCGACAAAAAATACTGTTTCTGTGTAATGAATGTTTGCAACATTAAATGGGGATTAAGATATAACTGAAAAACCTTGAATGTCATAAAATATACGTGCTAAGAAATGAATAGATAGACTGATAAAATGAAACATAAAACAAGAAAGTGAGAAAAGCTATCAGCATGATCGAAAGAAGATGCTTTCAAATGGTTTATGACGGCGCGTTTTAGGCGAAAAATATAGATACAAATGTTTTTATTTCGATATATTGGTAGTTCGCCGCCTATCACTTGGTGTTTGTTGTATTATACACATACAGCCATCTACCTATATGGAAAGACAGCCGTTTACATACGCACGACCACCGCATTATTATTGACTCATAGAGTTGATATACTTTAATATACGGGAACCTGAAAAATGAAACTGTCCATCCGTAAGAAATTGCCCGACTGAGTATCTAAAATGAATTAAAACAATAAACCACATGAAGGCGAGGAACTGAAATATTCTTGACCGACACAGTTTCAAAATCTGGCCAAATAAAGCATGCATCGGTGTTTTTTTTTTTAAATCTCGTTTTGCCCAAGCCAAATACTTTTCCACATCATTTTATACATTCATCCATACACACATACACGCAACCCTGCACCCATACTGATGCTGTCAAATAGTTTTTACAAAGTCACTTCCAAACTTCGTCTTACTTATCATACAATTCATATACACTATTATCTAGTTCTTCTATGTCGGTCTCCCGTCAGGTTCTGTGCGATCATGGCTCTCCACAGATTTATGTATTTTTGCAGCTCTAAGAAAGTTTTGACTCTCTCTCTCTCTCTTAATCGCTAGTCTGCTAACCATTTACACAAGCTCGTTAGAGATGTTATTCTCAGCTTTTCTCTGTCCCTCTCGCATTCAGTATGTCTTGTGAGTGTCAAATTTTCTTAGCCGTCTTTCCTCATTATGTATCATATAAATTTTAACTGTCTCTTTCGGATGTTAGGTATAAGTGTCTTTTTGTTTCCATTTTCTCTAAAACTTCCTCGTTACTCACGTGTTCGGGGTGTGGTAATGTTTAGAACCATATTCTCGGTTGCTTCAAGCCTTTTCTTCACCTGTTTCATCAATATTACGCAACAGTTCAGTGCTGATTTCTTTAATTTTAAAGAAATTTTCCTGTTTTATAATACTTTGCTATAAAAGTCTTCTTTTTTTTTGGTCAGATCAAGAACATTTCAACAGCACTTTATCAGTACATCGATACAGTATTACTAGCCACTCGCATTTGAGCCAATTCCTTTTACAGACGCTAGCTCAGGCGCATTTTGTGTTTATTCGACACCCACAAAGCCCGTCTGTTGTTTACACTGAAACTCTGCTGAGCAGACTATAGTTACAGTTTATGAGAAAGAGCGTGATCAACATTTTGAACAAGCTCTCGGCCACGATGACTTGTGACTTCGTGCTAGCACAGCTATCGACGGCCCTCAAGGGTTCCGTCTACCCAATTTGACTCACAAGGCATGTATGGTTTTTCAGATACTTTTCAAAGGTGCCGAATGCTAGGATCGACCCCTCCAGTCTGATAACATCAAGAAGTCCCCTTCCTTACAAATCGACCATGGTTAGATTCGAACCCGGGTCACAGGGTCAGAATGCGAACATTCTAACCGCTCGGCCCATAACATACATACATACCGTTACTGTAAACCAGCCTTAAACATTCCAAAATTCGTTTTATTCGTCTTACAATTCATTTACACTAGGATCTACGTCTATGTGCCGTGGCTCTTCAGGACCTAGACGTTTATGGCTCTCCGCAAATATGTCTTCTTTGTATCTATAATTAAGGCTTGTCCTTTTCATATATTCTTTGTCTATGTTCAGCCAATCATTCTCAAAAGATTTAGGTATGCCAAGCGAATAAAGCATATCGTCGCCAGTCTTATTTGTATGTAACTCTTTGAATTTCATTCTTTATCAATTTATGTACCTATATCATTTTTTTTTGTGTGTAACTAATTACTTTTTTCATTTTTTTTTCTTTTTTAACTGAAGTGAATTTAATCCTCCCCCTTTTCGAAAACTTTGTTTGAATATTAGTTCCTCGGATTTTTTTTTTTTGGCTCATGCAAGTATTGGGCGTTATGTTCATTCCTGGCTCACAATCATGGAATGTTTCGACATCTTTGCGAAGTAAATGGTCATATTGGCACCGCCCACCACTGTCTTGGGATATAAATTCAGACAAAGTTTATGGCCAAAAAAAGAAAAACAAATGTCACTCCCTGTTTAATTTTCGTCTACGCAGCCACGTGAATAAAGCATATCGTCGTCAATCTTATTTGTATGTATCTCTTTGAATTTCATACGTAATCATTTTGTTTACCTATTATTTTTTTTAACTAATTCTTCTCTAGGTACTAGACAAAATCCAGAGACGGATATGCAATGTGATAGTTCCTGATCTGGCATCTTGTCTACAGTCACTTTCTCGCAGACGTGATGTCGCTTCCCTCTGTCTTTTCTACATATATTTTCATGACAAATGCTCTGACGAGCTACTTTCTCTGGTCCCACAATTGCATGAATTTAAGCGTACTCCTACGTTCGCAGCTTGGTCCTACCCTTTAACTGATGAAACATTTAAATATAACCACCTCTTCTACTCCAGCAGCTTCTTCTCTCGCACTTCCCGCCAGTGGAACTCCCTTTCTCCTACTTTCTTCCCTGATAGGTATAATCTTCAAATATTTAAAATGTAATGTCAATCGACATTTGATGCCTAGATCCTGATCCCCATCCTTCTCTATATCCTTTCCTCAAACAACCCTCTTTACAGTTGCGCTCATTTTCTGTAACCCCTTGCGTGCTAATGACACTCCCGTCTTGCTTGGGGTGAAATACTTAAAAAAAAAGAAGTTATTTGTTGTCTCTTTCTGTCCCTATGACCTGTGAATGTCAAATTCTCCAAGTCCACTTTCCTTATTATATGCCCGAGAAATTTTAAACTTATTTGATATATAAGTGTTCTTTGTTTTAATTTTCACTAAAACTTCACCATAACTTAATCCAATGTATTCTCAGCATCCTTCTTCGAAACCATATTTTTGCTGCTTCAATTTTTTCTTCATCTCTGAAGATGCCATAAACGAGGATGGATATTGATATAATGGAATATGCATAGACGTGTATTCCCCCCTCACTGGAATATGATTGGCTGGTGTCCGTCATAAATACCGACGGACATGTAGGAGAGTCAAAGAGCCTTAGTCTGAGAGCTAAGTCTATAACGACGCCCATTGGACTACGCCATTGATCTACACATCTTACCTGCGACTACGACGCGTACCAGTCGATTACTGCTACCATATTCTACTTGGTTATAGTAGCCAAAACAACTTTAGCTACTTCGTTCAAATATATCCCTTTCCGGGAGATATCATCATATATATATATATATATATATATATATATATATATATATATATATATATATCAGTGGCGACTCCGGCGATCGGTTTTGTCTGTACTAAATTATATCTATTTCAAAGCAACAAAAATTTTCGGAGTGCCTTATTTTCATTCTTGACTTAATTTGGATCCTAAATTAATTGTGTCTCAAAATATTGACTGAAATACATATATGATATGCACACACCTGTGTTCTCCCTCACTGGAACATGATTGGCTGGTGTCCGTCATAAATACCGACGGACGTGTAGGAGAGTCAGAAGAGAAGAGCCTTAGTCAGAGAGCTAAGTCTATAACGACGCCCATTGGACTACGCCATCGATCTACACTTCTTACCTGCGACTACGACGCGTACCAGTCGATTACTGCTACCGTATTCTACTTGGTTATAGTAGCCAAAACCACTTAGCTACTTCGTTCAAATATATCCCTTTCCGGGACGTATCAGATATCATTTACAGTTCAGTAGTGCTTTCCTGGTTTCTAACGAAATTTCCCTGTTTCTTCAGACTTTGCTCATCTTTTCAGGGTTATCTCAAATAACAGTGGATAGGTTCACCTATACCCTGGTAAATAGCCCTTCCATGTTTATTAACAAGAGTACTGGTTTTATCAATTGTTTCCTGTTTAGGATTTGATTTAACGGTTCTTTCTACTATATCTATAATAATTTATCAATGGCTGCGAATTTTCATTATAAGAATAACTGATTGAAAACTTCTGGTTGTTGCTTCCGTCTGGTAGTAAGTGACCCAAACATCTTGATAGCGCACACAGACGAGCTTCCGATCAACAGTCGCGGGGTATTTGTAGTACTATGTAGCGCATGGATACGTGTCCCTGCGTGTATTTTCGGTGGGCAACCCTGAGGTCAAAAAATGCCTGTGTTGGACAGTTTTATTGCCATAGTGATAATTATTTTGGCGTTTTCTTCTTAAAGCAAAACTGTCTTATAACAGATACAATGAAAAGAAATACATGTAAACCAAAAAAAAAAAAAAAAAGAACACCTATCTCTTCAAACTTTCTTTCAGCAATATTTGTGGCATCCATTGTGTAGTTGTTGTCACCTAGGAAAGGTTACTGAATAGAATAATCACAGGAAGCTTGGTAATGAACGATAATAGTTAAGACAAGAACAACAAATATAAGATTCGCAAGCAGCGCGTAGAAGTAGTAGCCAACTACGGGGTCAGATGTTTCACAAGGCCGAATATAATGTCGTGTATCCGATCCCGTAGGCTCCGCCAAAAATACCCCGTAGACTCCGTAAAAATCGGGGTCGAGTATCTGTTTCCCGTGACGAGACTCTGCACTTCGACATAGCCTCGTCTAGGGAACCTCCCTGTCCGGAGGCAGAGAGATTGACCAGGACAGCTGGAAACGAAACTCCAACTACAGGATATCTACCAACCGCCCCACACGGTTAAATGTGGCACAAGGACGAATTTAATGTGGTGTATCCGATCCCGTAGGCTCCGCCAAATTTCCCCGTAGACTCCGTAAAAATCGGGGTCGAGTATCTGTTTCCCGTGACGAGACTCTGCACTTCGACATAGCCTCGTCTAGGGAACCTCCCTGTCCGGAGGCAGAGAGATTGACCAGGACAGCTGGAAACGAAACTCCAACTACAGGATATCTACCAACCGCCCCACACGGTTAAATGTGGCACAAGGACGAATTTAATGTGGTGTATCCGATCCCGTAGGCTCCGCCAAAAATTCCCCGTAGACTCCGTATAAAACGGGGTCGGGTAGTTGAGAATCTGCCTTTCGAAACACCCTCTGCCTGTCTTCTTTACTTAATAGTATTCCTTCCATGTTTGCTAACACTTAGTAACTCCTTGTGTCTTAGTGGTTTTATTGCATTTCTTAAGGTGAAGTGATTTAAAAATATATATATATATATATATCTTGTTTTTCCAATACATATTCGGATTGTGGTGTCAAATTTTCTATCCTCTTTTAAAACGCTAGGAAGATAATTAATTTTTGTTATTGTTTCAGTTTCGTGTCTCCAGTTTTTATTACCCACATGAATTACGTTCGAAATTTCTCGAATGACACATAGACAACCTTTTGTTTTCCTTTTCTGTATGACATTCCACGTAACAGGCACACAACCAGTGACAGCAAAATATAAACAGAATTTAAAAACTGATGGAGACATAGATACTAACACCAAAAAGTAAACAGATGATTTCTGGTCAAACACTGAAAATACAAAGCAGCATATGATCAAAAATTGAAATATAACTCAGAGTCATACTCCTTCCAAATTACTGATGAAGCTAAATAAATGGAGAAACATGTTAAATTTATGAAGATTTCCCTGCTTTTCCCTCATTCAATTGTTCATACATATTAACATATATATATATATATATATATATATATATATATATATGGAGAGAGAGAGAGAGAGAGATAGGGTGTCCATAAAATCTCTTTTACAATTTAAAAATTGTATTACTGTTGTGGTAGGATCCACCCTAATTTGCATAGTGGGCACCGACCATATAAATATGGTTGGTACCGGAAGAAGAAGAGAGAGAGGAATCAAAGAGATTCACTCTCAGTCAAACTCTCTGTATTTTTTGCAGTGAGGACCCGGACGAGGCTTTGCCGAGAGGCAGGGTTTCGTCCGGGGTTGGTAGACGGGCCTTGAACCCCGTCTGAGGCGGGTTCAGAAAAGGTCATATTTTTGGCCGAGCCTACGGGCTCGGAGATACCTACTTTAAACCGGCCTTGTGCCACATTTTATACTCGTGGGTGGATAGATAAATACAGGAATCAAGAGATTCAACCAGAGACTCTGCCCGACTGCGACTCAGTCAACGCATCCTCCAGGAACGGTCTTACCAGGAATATACAAAAGACTATATGTAAATATTGTGTACACTTTCTTGTTTAAATACATTTTGTTCTAAGTACATATTGTGTTGCATTATTATTCCATGCATTAGTCAAGTTTCAACAATTATAAAAGCAAATGAACAGACAATTATGTGGAAATTGTTACAAAATGAGGAGTAGGTATTTAAGTTGTTTTAACTAATTTAATACACCTTTCTATGGGCATCATTAGTTGCACGAAGCACATCAAGACAGTATTTGATTTTTTGAGATGTTCGCTGTAGGATAGACACATTAATAGTTTATCATTTGGCTTGAATTACAGTTGTACATTGTAAGCGTACAATCGCAAGTTCTTGCGTAGGGTATTTGGTACTGTTGACCATTGCAGCCGTAACTGCCTGGCAGCTGTACGATTTGACTTTGTAGGAGTACCGCTGAAAGGCTTGCCGTACACGGTCGATGTTTTACTTTTGGTCGTTCAAACCTCCATTTATTCAACATTGTCCCTGTCTCCATAAATTTCTCGCGCCATGCACGAATTGACGGACGTGGCAGTGGATCTCTTCCATACTTAGTTCTATAGTTTCGCTGAGTCTTCGTATCTGGTTTTTGTTTCAATAAACCATGACACCCATCGTGTTTTTCTTGAGGAGTTGCCATTTTTACGGGTTTATTTAACAGTAGCTGCTTTATCAACAGCAAACCTGAAATATACATGTAAGATGTGATTAAATCATTGATAACTACTGTGGACATAGAACAAATCTAATTAAGATATCTCATTAATTGCCTTTGTAATATATGTTTTAAACTGTAAAGAGACTTTATGGACATCCTGTATATATATATATATATATATATATATATATATATATATATATATATATATATATGTGTGTGTGTGTGTGTGTGTGTGTGTGTGTGTGTGTGTGTGTGTGTGTGTGTGTGTGAAATAACGATAAATAGTTTTATATATCAAGAACAATATTGGAGAAATTATATGACAAAGTATAAAAAAATTTGTGACGCGTTTCGTTATTAAGGACTTCATCGGACTATATTTCTTATGTTCCGGCCGACTACACATGCTTCCCTAATGAGGGGTGCAGGGCATTATATATATATATATATATATATATATATATATATATATATATATATATATATAAAAAGAAATATGTTGTAGTGGTTCCGACGAGAGAAAAGTATGTATATTAAAAAAGAAGAGAAGAGAGGTGCCGCAAATGTTTTTGGTTGTAATGTGGATTTATTTAGAAAAATATGATGCTTTGTTTTACCTAATTTTACGACACGTGTTTTGGTCTCGCGACCGTCTTCAGGTAAAAGCGGAGATTTCCACATATTATTAAAAATAATTAATTTTTTCCTTATGTTCAATGTTAAATATTCTCGATATTTGTTTGTGTGTTGGTAATCCGAATTTCTTGAATTAGGAAAAAATTTTCAATCATTAACATGACATATTTTAATTTATTGCTTAAACGTTATTTTTAATTGATAACCATATTTGAGCAGATGTTCAGATTTTACTTATTTATTTAACTGTGGTCGTAAATTATAAAATACGCTAAATTTATACGTTCTCTTGTTTACTTTGCCATGATCTGAGATAACACAAATAGGAAAATTGCATTCCCATTGTTTATATTTTTTTCACTTTATCTCAAGTTGATACTATTATTCCTTGCATATTTAGAAACTAATTTTTTTTATTTATTAATCGAAATCCCCACCCACTGGTCTTCTCAGACCTCACGCTACTTTTATGTGAAATTTCGTCGCACAAGTTTCATTGATATTTTACCTGAACTATTTGAAGTTAGGAATGACAAAGACAATTCACAAGTGAGAACAAAACTAATTTTTATTAGCACTGGGTGTAAATTACTTTCCATTCAAACGAGAATTCTACTTACGAAGTGGTGCTAATATTATAATAACAAAACAAATTTAATAACCCAAGAATCAAATATCTGGAAAATATTTGAAAATAAGATTAAATATTTGGAAAAGAATTTCAGAACTCTTTTGTCGTAATTATCTCTCTAACATTTACGAAATAAAGCTGTTTGTAAAAATTGCGTTAGCTTATGGCAATGTTACTGTGTTAGGGTGTGTGATGAAAGCGTAATTTCTTGATCTTCATATCATTATCGGGGGTCATCTCTTTAACAAAATTCGAACCAATTTTCGTATCCAGGTATTCAACATCTAGCTCAATGATTAGCCAGTGTAGCAATCCTTATATAATTTTCTCCTAACATCTGATTTAAACGCTAAAACTGTTGCTCAAACTAATCATAATTTTATTATAGACTGGCAGCCATACCCAGTTTGTCGATCAGAAAAAAGCGTTCATATAGAATGAAGCAAAAACAACATCATGCTTAGTTGTAACAGTCTATCTTCTTCAATTACTTGAAAGTATTTTCATAAAAAAAATTGAATTAATGCAGTTACTGATACAACAGAAGTTGTATTCATTCAATCGAAGTTAGCCGAGGACATGAAAGTGAAAAACAGTCAACATAAAGAACCACTTCAGACCACAATTATTTTGGAGTTTTTGAACTTCAATTTTTCAGTGTGCTACAAGGAATGTAAAAGAGGATACATTTATAAAGCAATTGTTAAGTTTGATGAAAATTGGTTGAAAGAGCAATGAAAAACGACAAATAAACCAGTAAAAATCGCCATTTTTCGCAATTTATGCAAGATTTTACTATATGGGTGAACTCAATTACCAAAGTAAATGACTGTTAAACAATCAACTTATTGTTGGCTACAATTGAGTGAAGTTTATATTAGATTGCTTGAAAATTGAGGGAGTTTTTAGTTGAAAATTTGTGCTGAAATCGATTTTTTGTTTTTGGCTGTTTACGTAACCAATATCCGGAGGCTCTATCATATCTGCAAAAAAAGCATGACTATAGAGAATCACACATTGCATATAGTCATGCATATCTTGCACAATATTGTGTGTGCTCCAAACATACGATAGAAAAAATTGTTTCAATGAAAAGAACACATCAGAAAAAGTGGAAACTTCTCGAACCACATACATTTAGACACTGGCAAAGTCGGTAATGTTTTCATAATATTATGATAAAAAAAACTATTTCCAAGTGATCTACATCAACGTACTGACCAAACTCAATGCTGCTTAACTTCTCTGAATGAAGGTGAACATATATATATATATATATATATATATATATATATATATATATATATATATATATATCCAGGTAATAGGAAAGAACAGTCTGATTTATAATCTACTTGATACAAAGTAGAATTTATTGTATATATATATATATATATATATATATAACTTCCAAGAGGATAGAATCCAGGAGATAAGAATATAATATAAAAGGCTCAAACACGAATATTCCATGGTTATAATTTATTATACTGGTTATAATTTATTACATTGGTTTTAATATTCCATGGTTATAATTTATTACATTAGTATCGTAATCATTGGAACGTTAGTGTTTCAGCCTTTCTTTTGGAAGAAACGGAATTTATTGGCTGCTGCGGCTTAATAATGCTAAGGTCTACGCTATGAATTTGAACCCTCTGGTAGCCAGTAATACATCATGTATATAATATGTTAAAAAATTCCCGTCTTCGTAGGGTGCGCTGATGGCCTAGAGGTGAACTAACCGACTGATGTCAAATCGGTAGTGTTTGATACAGGCTTAAAGCAGTCACATATACATCCGCACTGATATGCTGCGAAACAGTCGGTCAGTAGATTATATATATATATATATATATATATATATATATATATATATATATATATATATATTTCTAAATGATTTCTGTATTTACTTTTAATCTGACATTTTCATTATTTTTTTTAAGCGTTTCACCCCAGGCAAGGCGGTAAGCCACTAGCATGCAAAGGGTTACAGAGAGTTGGAGCGAGAACAAATAGGAGTGATAGAGGAAAAGATGAAGTGAAGGATAAAGGATAGATCAAGGCATCTGAAGACGTCGATTGACATTACCTTTGAATAGTTGGAGATTATAGCTATCAGGAAAACAAGAAAATGGAAGTCTGGGAACCAGCGTAAGCAGCTCATCGGAGCAGTTACTGTGAACGTATTTTTAAAAAAGACAGCGGGAGGCGACGGCACGTTTGTGAGAGAGTAACTGCGGACGAGATGCGAGATCAGGGCCAATTACAATGCATATCCGTTTCCGGATTTTATCAAGGACCTTGAGACAAACAGAAGGGGCTCCAGACCATATATGGCAGCAATTCTCCATGCAAGGGCGAATAGTTGATTTGTAGATTTGAAGGATCGACACCGGCGAGAAAAATTTCCTGGCACTTCACAGGGAGCCATCTTTCCTTGCGGTGGACGAAACTTTTGACTCAATGTATTTGTTCAATCTCACATCAGCACGCAATGTGAGACAGAACATTTGCATAGAGGTGCTCTGGTGGAGTTGAGCGCCAGACATTCTAATAGGAGGCAGTATTAGAGAGCAGTTTTGTTTTTAAGGCATTAACGTTAACCAGCCAATTCCACAACCGATTGGAGGTCCTTTTCGAGACAAACAGCCAGGTTACACATTATTATACAAGATACTTGGTATTTTAAATAAACTCCCCACTTGTATTCATTAATCAGTTTATGTATCCGCTTGCACATTCATGAATGAAATTAGTAACGAAAATGCGTTCCCCGACAGGCATCGAAACTGTGTCCCACCTTGTAGGGGGTACTAACGTATATTCAGTGTGCTTTACCGCTCAGAAACTATGGATGTCACAGCAATCAAGGTTCTATTTATCCTTTTTAAGGAAAGTACATCGTCTTGAGCAAGGTTATATTTTCAAAAGCACCATAACTACTCTCTATTTCGTATTCGAACCATAAACACCGAATTTCCGAATAATTAATGCGTTTAATTTTAAACTTTTTAAAAACTTCATACGTTATTCTGTTGAATACTTCTTATTTGATAACTCTAGATACATATACACAACCAAAACGTCTAGTAAAAACATAAAACAAAATGCATCCTTCATAATGTCTAAAAGGATAGCCGAAAGCATTTGGAATTACAGAATATTTGGACAGTTTCTAAATACTTTCTGTCGAGAAGAGAAAACACTTGTTTGAACACTAGAAAAAAAAAAAAGCTTCAACGAAACATCTATAAAAGAGGGATTTCTGCTTAAATGCACAATACATACACACTCACAAACACACACAAACAGACACACACACATATATATATATGCACTCACACACATATACATATATATACCCACATATACATATATATATACACACAAATATATACATACACAAACACACACACATATATAAAAATATATAGAAAAACACACATATATCTATACACACATATATAATTATATATATATATATATATATAGTGAAGGAGATAGAACGTGAGAGATATGCATATGCCTGTGTGTGCAGTGCTATGTATCCACGCTAATTTACACGTGTTCGCTCATATACGTTTTTCTCATTAGGAAATCCGTGTGGAGATGTCAAACATACACATATAAAAAGACGCATGCTCATACAGAACTATTCACACATTAAAGACTATTAAAATCTTACAGCAAGTCTATATATGTATGCATATACACAGTAATGTACGCCACTTACATTTGCCTGTGTGTAAGGTAAAATTTAATTAAATGACACTTGAACAATATCAAAGACCCGCAAAACATTTTTGTGTTATTGAGGTGAGAGGAGGAAGGTTGTAATTTTAATGCGTGAACCACATTCTTTAATACACATTCAGCGATAAGAAATGTTTGGAAGCAAAATAGTAAAAAAGGAAAGTAAATGGAAACGGTGAGAAGTTATATATATATATATATATATATATATATATATATATATATATATATATATATATATGATGTGAATTATTAATCAAGTCGAAAGAAGAGAGCTTGGTTTGAAAAGAAAAGCAGACAAAAATTCAATTAAAATATAAATATATTTATAAGAGCTATAACAAAAGATGTAGTGATTACAAATAATATTTTCATTTAATGTTATTAATTGACGAAACGACCAAAAAGTTTGGGAATATTAACAATAATAAAATGAATAAAAGCGACAACGCACCAGAATAAAGAGGACAACGAAGAAAGATCGATTTAGCAGTTAAGCTTTTACATACTAAAAGACAGTTCATTAGTGAGATAAGTGTGAAATATACAAAGAAGTTTTTCCCCTGTTCAATTAATATCGGCTTCAATATATCTGATAAACATGTGGGTAAAGTGTAATATTTTGCTATATACCATATTGAGGAAGCTTTCTTTAATTTCTATCTTTAAATGTATAGCTGGCCACTCTTATTCGAGGATACCCGTCTACTAGGGTGGCTAGCCATTTCCTACTGCAGACGCTTGCTCAGGCGCATTTGTGTTTATTCAACACCCAGAGAGGCCATCTGTGTTTTATAATTCAACTATGCTGAGTCGATCATAGATACAGTTTCTGGGAAAGAGCGGGTTATTTAGCGTGATCCACAATTTTATCAACGCCAGCATGTTCAAGCTCTCGGCCACGATGACTTCTGACTTCGTGCTAGCAGAGCTATCGACGATACCCAAGGGTTCCATCTACCCAATTTCACTAACCAGTATACTGGACTGAAGTCGTGATAATTTCTAATGAATGCAGTTTGAATTAAAACTGAAACACGAAAATGTATATAAAGTATTCTTTTTTTCTGAATTCTCCACAGTAACTCCACATCCAGAATCATACAGTATAGAATCTTTTTGAATAAACAGAATTGCTCTTACAACGTGGGATAATGGAAAACAAGAACGAGAAAAAAAAATAAATGGGGTAGAAACTAAATGAGTTCGACAAGGTTGTGCTTGCAGACATATCGGACTCCAAGAATTTAAAGTTAATCTTCTAGGCTTTTTCAGCAGTTCTCTCGATGTACAACTATAACCGACATCTTATGTATAAAGTAAAGTGTATGTCTTTCTGAGCATGTACGGGTCCAAGCAACTCCTCCCACTTGCCCAATTTCAATGATTCATAGCTCACTCAAAAGCCCCAGAAAATTTAGGCGCTGGGAACGATTTTTATTGAGCTCAGATTCAGTGTTGCCAGATTATACGAGGTTACAAATATATATTAATATATTATAATAACCATTATCGTTGCTTTCATGGTTCAAGGGGAGTAACTCTTATTTTCCTTTTGTCTCCAAAATTGAAGCTAGCTTAAAATTTTAGGCTAACAAAAAATTAAGGTAGCCTAAAAGCCGCTTTAACGGGGGGCATTTAAGCTAAAATATCCTTTCCAAAGATGACACACGTAACAGGATTATTTCTATTTTGTCTTTCATTTAAAATTCCGGCGGCCTTATCAAGAGACTAAAACCCTTAGATATGACGAATAAAGGCAACGCCAGATTAGATATCAAATCCCTAAAGACAGATCTACCCGTCACCAAATACCTAACATTCTTACAAAGATATTTTAAAAAGTTAAAAATCAACCGCCCAGCAAAGTCATCGGAATTTGTCGTCTCACTAAAAACCAATTGTTTCTTTTTCAACGGGAATTTATAGACGGAATTTTGGACTACCGATGGGCTCACCGCTTAGTGGAATCCTGGCATAACACTTACTAGAAAATTTAGGGTCTCGAAACCCCTTTCAGTTTTTTTTTTTTTTCTCAAGAAACACAACATACTTTGGATATATTGTGCAACATCAGCCACATGGTACACCACATGTTGATAGTCTAAAAAGGATAGAACACATATTCAATTTCACCTAAGAAATAGAACAAAACTACCCCTTACCATATATTTACATCACTTTAATAAGCACACAAGGATATATAATACATTGCATCCGATTTTTCAAGTTTTGCTACCAGGGACGATTATTTGCGCGTCAGTGATTTTATGCGTTATTAGCCCAATACTTGATGTATTAAATTGAACTTTATTGCTAGTGTTGCTTCTCATTAGGGTTTGTGTCTTCTAACAGAAATACACAAAGACATAGAGTGCTTGGTTAATATGCATGAAGTTATTTCTAATACAAAATTCATTAATGTCAAATCTGTTCAAAGAACAAGTAAGCATAGATAACTGATTCTGTTTCTTTAAGACACATTCAGCGAGACGAAATGTCTGGAAGTAAGATAGTAAGGGAAAGTAAATGAAAACAGTGACAAGCTCCATATATATATATATATATATATATATATATATATATATATATATATATATGTATGTAAAACATTTCTGAAAATTAGGTATTTCTGTACATTTTTTCAGGCTACCTTTAAAACTAAATGCTCAAAAATTGGTAAGAGCTACTGACACCAAAAAAATATATTATCACATAATGCCGCAGCCTTCGCACCTATCGGAATGTTGCTTTTCGAACAATGGGGGAAATCAACCTACACTGATGACCATAGACCTGGTGGTGTAATGGTTAACGAATCGGAAGAAGAAATCTCCACGACTGACAGCTAGGGGTTAAATTGGAGAGCAGACTGACCTCTTCAATCTTGCTTGCAACTATGAATTCAAAATCGTCAAAAACGCACACACATATACATAAATACATATATATATATATATATATATATATATATATATATATATATATATATATATAACACACATATATATACATATACATATATATATATACATATGTATGTATATATATATAATATATATATATATATATATATATATATATATATATATATATATATATATATATATATATATATATATATATATATATACACACATATATATACATATACACAGATATATGTATATATACAAAATATATATATATATGTCTGTATATATATATATATATATATATATATATATATATATATAAAAAGAGAGAGAGTTTTAAGGTGTTATATATTTATGGAATAAAATGCTCAATATCAGGGACAGAGTGTATGTTAATATAAAAGTGAAAAACATTAATGACATTAAGAAAAGATTCAATTGTTTGAAAAAAAAACATTTTGTTTAAACAAGAATGCGATATGTTTCCAGGTCTCTGAGGACTGGAAAAGTATTGAACTTGGAAGTTAGCACTTATAAAATGTTAGTACCTACTAAAAATAAAATCTTAGAGATGGAAAAACAAACAAAAAGGTAATTTCGTTTTTATTACAGGAAATTATTGAAACAAAACAGGAAGATTATAAGTGTTCATTTTTTAAGGAAGTTTTCAAATATTGTGGCAATTTTACTTTTATATATATATATATATATATATATATATATATATATATATATACCAGCAGCAGAGCCCAGCGTTGCCCGGGGATGTAACAGTAAGAGATAGATCAAGTATCGACCATCATGAAGACTGAAAAATAAAATTGGCAAAATTATTGTTTAAGGTTGACAGACACGCATATCTTAATTAGTTTTCTTTTTTTTTCGAATTGGTCAAACCCAAACTCAAACAAAAACATTTTTTCAATCGTTATGAGTCTACCGATTGAATAGAATTTTATTATAAACAATTGTCTTGTAAATGGAATTTTTAAAGTATTCTGAATGTAAAAATAAAGAAAAAAGTGTGTAAGACAATAAGAAACGCTACCTGACAAAAAAAAAGTGAAGTTTTGTTGAAATCGGTTGAAAAATGTAGGAAATCCGATCCCATATATAAACGAACACACACACACGCGCGCACACACACACAGAAACAACCTGGGTTTTATAATAAGTATAACTTGATACGAGTTGTCCCCCTTTCATTCTCGCGATGCCTCTTTTCAAATTGATTTTGTGCAAAAACAATTGTGCTTTTTCTGTCAGAACCATTGCAAGGTAATTCTACGTAGTCCAGTGAAGTTTTGTTGAAATCGGTTGAAAAATGTAGGGAATCCGATCCCATATATAGACGAACACACACACACACACATACACGCACACACACACACACGCAAACAAACAACCTGGGTTTTATAATAAGTATAGTTCGATACGAGTTGTCCCCCTTTCATTCTCGCGATGCCTCTTAATCGTGTTTTCAAACGACCACATATATCTTGTAAATTATTAATCAAGTCGAAAGAAGATTGGTCATGGTTTGAAAAGAAAAACACAAAAATTTAATTAAAATGAAAATATATTTATAAGATTTACAAACGATGCATTGATTACAAATAGTATTTTTTTGACTGTGAGAGCATGTAATGTTTAATTAATTCACAGAAAATTTAAATTCGGCCAAAACTTTTGAAATATTAACAATAATAAAATATATAATAATATATATATATATATATATATATATATATATATATATGTAGACCTGTTTAAATGGTGTAAAAACAGAAGGTTTCTAGACGTGAATTGATATGACATCTTGGATGTGGTTGTTCGTTGTCTCAATCGTCCGCAGTGGCCTCAAAAAGAATATCCTTTTGTCAGAATTGACTTTTCATCTATACATATATATATGTGCGTGTGTATGTGTTAAATATCCAAAACATGAATGAGGGGAATGTTAATTCTATAGAAATGATTGCAAATGCCATGATTTTGCATTAAACATGCTTGGACTTTTTAACTTTTTTATATTCTGTATTTTAGCTTTAAAATTATCAGGAAATTATTTTCGTATACAAGTGTTCTCTCAAAACTTGCAATGAATTTCTACCATTGTCAGGGACTTCTCTCAAAATAAGAGACAGACTTCAGTCATCAAGAAATTGCATTAGTTCGGAGAATATGCTTACATTCTTTTCACGTTGTTTTTCGTCATTGGGACGATCGTATGTTGCCAAGAATGTCTCGTGCCAATTTTTCATTCTCCTTATCCTAAAAAAATTTACTTTAATTATTATACGCAAAAGAGATACAATCACGTGACTGTAGCCTTCTGACTTCAAGACAATAAAGAACAACAATTTAGTATTAGATTATGACACTGATATGTAGAGAATCCCCCAAACTTCAGAAATAAAGCACGACTCGAAAGCATTTACAAAAAGTTAATACTTACTAAAAATAAAATCTTAGAGATAGAAAGACAAAAAAAAAAAAAAACAATTTTCTTTTTTATTACAGGAAATTATTGAAACAAAAGAGGAAGATTTTAAGTGTTCAGTTTTTAAGGCTATAATTATCTATTTAACGCTGTTCATTTGAACAGATTTGAATAGCAAATATATGAAAACCGTTTTATTAGTTTTCAGATGCGAAGGTAGCGTAACGGTAATCGGTGTGTAAAAGGAAATTACCGAGCTGAGATACATTTCTGAACCTCGTTTGTTGCGTTCGCATTAGAAATAACGTTCTTTGGTAAAATCATGACCCCATCTCATCTACCAACTACACTTGGTTAAATAAATCTAGAGACAGTGTTTTTTAGCCTTGGTTGGCAGTTAGTGTAGGAGAATAAATATGGCCAATTCAAAACCATGTAGAAGGCAAATAAATAAATAAAATAACTGTCAAATTCACCCAAATTCTGATTTATTCATTTATTATTTAGCGGCATATCAACATGTATGGGTTATTTAATCCTGAGATATTAATATTTTCAACACAATTGTATGACTTGTATTGCTGATTATGTAAAGGGTGTCTCATTAAGAGGGATTATATATAAAGGTGTTTCATTAAGACGGATCAAAGGCAGCAGTGTTATTAGTGAAAATCTATTTATTTCTCTATTGTATCATGTTATTTAATTCATGACAATTGTGTGAAAAATAATATCACCCAGATGTTCACCAAATATGAAAGAAAAAGAAAGCAATCATTAGACGTTTAAAATTATTCACATATGAAGTTATTGGAACACCCTTTATTATTAGTCTCTCTCTCTCTCTCTCTCTCTATATATATATATATATATATATATATATATATATATATATATATATATATATATTCATTATTTGTCCATTGCTGGGACCATAACAGGTGCTACCACCCGGGGTTGGGGTGGACCTTTGGAAACAACAATTAAGAGATGGTTCCACGCCCCTCAAAAACTTCAATCTTTCGATCAGAGGCCTTCACTGTGTCGCGTTTAAAAAAGTTTTCTCATCAGAATTTATATCGCACGTTTATAAATCTAGCATTCATCCGTGTATTGAATTTTGTTCCAATATCTCGTCTTGTGGTCCTACTATGTATCACAAGATTCTTGACAAAATCCAGAGATGGGTCTGCTATTCAATAGATCCTAACCAGGCATCTCCTCTCCAGTAATTTTCTCATCGACGTGATGTGGCTTCCCTCTATTCTACAGATATTTTCATGACAATAGCTTCGTGCCCGACAGTATAAATTTCAGCGTACTACAAGATTGATAATCAGTTCTCACCGTTTTGACATTGAACTAGCAAGATGAAACCACTATTTCTACTCTGACAGTTTATTATTTTCTCTCGTAATTCCAATCTGTGGAAATATTTTTTATGATTTCTCGCTTCTCAGATAACTACAATCTTCAAAAATTTAAATTCAACATCAACTGTCGTCTTCTGTCTTATTGAAACATGTTCCACTTTTGCCCTTTCTTTAATCCTTCACATTTCTCAGTTTTCTCAGTTTCTTCCACTTTCACTTCCTGTAACTAACTACGTCTTAGTGGAATTATTGCCTTGCTTCGGGTGAATATGATTTTAAATAAAAATATCATTAACTATGAAATGCACACAAACAAATACATAGATAATCACTTGGGCAATTGTTATCTATAAAATGATTTAACACGAGATAAGACTGAGACCAGTTGGATCAAGGTGCGAGACAAAATTTTGCTATAATTAAAGGTTATTTTTGAATTTGCTCCCTGTCTGATCATGTTACTCATTACCTATTTCGTGCGACAATGTGTAAGTATATAAATATATAAGGCATAATGTGTGATAATTTACAATTAAGAGCTGAAAAAATTATTTTAGAAACATTGCAGAAAATGGTGTTCAATTATTATCATTTAATTGCAAATTATCGAGCTTGTTTTTCATTACCAAAAGTTAGTAGTTTTGAGGAGTATTGGAACTATATACTAAGTCCATAATTTTCTGGTTTAGGTACTTTAAGGTTGTCAAATTTTTGTATTTCATTATCTCTATCTAAAAATAGAAAGGATATGTGTGTGTGTGTGTGTGTGTGTGTGTGTGTGTGTGTGTGCACGGCCACAATTTTCGACGGATTTGCACCAAAATTTACATGCACATGCTCGAAGTTAAAGGGAAAACCAAGACTGACTTTGCATTTCCCAACTCCCATCGATAGCGGAAATAATCGACTTTTTCATGCTTTTACGGCAGTTTTCATGAAGTTTGCGGCCATTTTCTACTGGCCAGATTGAGAGCCAATAGCTGGCTGCCACGAATAGGCAGAAAGATTCTATTGGCTAGCGTGAGAGCCAACAGCGGACTGACACGAATGTTAACTAGCATGCTAGCATGCAAACAAAAAAAAATCGATGGCTGCATTCGTCACAAGTGGGAAAAATTTAAATCTACATGACACTTTACTTCAATTGGCTCATTCGCTTGCTTAAACTCAACGTTGATTCTGATTCCGCAGAATTGGGTTGGCTGTGAAAAAATATTTTTTGCTAACCTTCTTTTTTCATTCGGTTTTTCCAGTTACGAGACCTTTTTTAAAGCTGATTGTTTTGTGTTCATTTTGTTTCGTTCCTTTTTCGTAACAGATTTAATCTTTAGAATAGAGCTTAGAAAAAATTCGCAGTGTGAGATAGGCAAGAAGTAAGGCATGTAGCAACATCAGTACGGCAAAGGGCACTCCTTTAAAGGCAAGGAAGAACAAAAATATTTTAAGTCAAGTGATAGCGATTGCTGTATGTGTCGTACGATTTTTGAATCAAGCACGGGCAACGCCGGGTCATACTACTAGTGTACATATATGATAAAATAAAGTTTTAAGATATGTTATATTTATGCGTTAAAGTGCTCAATATCAGGGATGGGACGTACATAAAAGTGGACACTGAGGTCAAGCCATGATCGAAACTCGACTAATTTGACATCAGCCAGAAACACTAACCCTAAGGTATCGGCGCACGGCAGATAAGGAGAAATAGTATACGTGATGTATATAAACGACAAATCAGCCAGAGCGCTCAATTCATATGAAGAGATATACGTTATAAGCAGGAGCAGCTACTCTTTTAAAATTTTATTTATACATACATAGGTATGTGTGTGTGTGTGTGTGTCTGCGTGTGTATGCTTAAATAATTTAGATAAGTTTTGTCTACTTATTTTTAATAATATCCTCTCATAATTACGGATAGTTTACTTAGTATCCGTATTAACGGAAGAAAGAAGATTACCATGTTGATGCATATTCATTTTATTCCGAGTATTTTCGACATTAGCACAATATTATCACCAGGGTCTTATTTTTCTACGACAAAAATTTGACAAAATTGTTGTGTTAATCTAAAAATTAAATTTTTACATGTGAAGTGAAAAACGCTAAGGATATGTGCTGTACATTTTTTATTTTTTTCATGGAGACACACGGGCAAACGTCAAGGGAGGTAAGTTCTTAAAATGTCTAAACACTTTTAAAAAAAATCTATTTAAACCTATAAATTAAAACCTAGATATTTCAAACTATCTACTTTAAACTTTTTTTTACAAACATTTGTGCAGCATTCGAATTAATTTCATTAAGGGTTGGTTTCAATTTTTTAATATAGATAGCTTCGAGAGATTTTAGTTTATGCTTGTAAATTATTGTAAATAATTATTTACAATAATATATAAACATATAAACAAGCTAAAGATTGAATAGGCATCACGTTTGAGTCGGTTAAGTCACGTCGGTTCTAATGACAGTTCACCGCTACCCTGGGTGATACAGGTTCGAATCCTGCCTGAGGGCGCATATTTTCTTTAATAAGAAAATAAATATATTGTTCAATAAATAAACGGCGCGTCCTCTCAAATATGAGTATTTATAAATATTGCGTATAGATTGATAGATAAGGACAAATAATTATTTAAAATCAAAGTTTAATCGTGTTCAAATATAATTCACTTATGTGAAAATTATAGAATCTCACTATAGAAAACCTATATAGAGCTACTCGCAATTATATCTATCATACTTATCTATACATCTATGACAGTTTTCTTTTATATTTATTTTGCATATTTATTTTCATTTTATGATTAATGTTTGAGTGTCTATGTATAAGAACGTTTATATGAACTTGATGGTATAAATATAAGCATTCCGTCATCCTTGTCAGTGCGTTAACTTGAATACGTATGTACTTTTGGTTTTTAGCATAAATATGTAACGAAGCTTGAAGCGATTTATGATAGAAAGAAAATGAAAACTTTCTGAGGGATTCGTCGCGGGTACAGCCATCATTTCACAGGGACTTCAAATTTATTTTTGACACAGCATCGTACATCAGAGGAACAAACAAATGACAAATAAATCAAACGGCAGTGAAAATCGAACCCATTTATCGGGCCGTCGTTATTCATGCCCAACTCAGGTCATAACCCTGCGACCGAGAGTCCAACAAATGATTTAAACGCAAATGCTCTCCCGTTCCGAGATAGACGCGCCAACACCCGGACAGATATACGGCGATATACGCTTCCACTCTCAAAGGCACGTTCACGCAGATGTACAAATGTTTAATGGAAATCGACGAATATACACCTATAAAAAGACTCACTTATACATAAGCAGAAGCACACACACACATACATACATACATGCATATATACATACACACACACACACATATATATATATATATATATATATGTATAATAAACGCGCGCACTGAAATATACACAGATAAAATATACATGGGAAAAAATTGTGTTCTCAAATGTAATAATACTTAATCATATATATATATATATATATATGTGTGTGTGTGTGTGTGTGTATGTGTCTCTGTGTGTGTATGTATACATATATATATGTACGTATATATAAGTATTTATAGTATTAATATATATATATATATATATAAAATACACACACACACACACACACACACACATATATATATATATATATATATATATATATATATATATATATTTATGATTCTTTTTCCAAATAGTGATAGATAGATAGATAGATAGATAGATAGATAGATAGATAGATACCGGGTGGAAGATATTCATTATCAACATTATAATTCCAAACTCACGTTTTTTTGTGTGTGTGTGTGACGTTCCATCAGAACATCTATAAACACGAACGGACTATAATATAAAATTTATCCAGCTATGATATTAAGAAGAAAAATCCGCATTTTAAAAGACATGCTAAATACGTTAATTCGTAAAATGGATAAAAGTGACTTTCACAAATGGAAATGTGGCTACCGGCATTGAGATGGAACATCACACACAAAAACCTGTGTCTGAAATAAATAGATATATATATTTATAAGTTATTTTCATAAATACAAATATTTAAGCAAATGCTCAGTTAATAATAAACATGATAACCTACAATTACCGTCCGGAATGACCGAGAAATTTCATAGAAAATATGTCATCCGACAGGAATCGAATCTGTATTCTACACCGAACCGTTATAAAGCCTGACTTTCTATAACATTTAGCTACAGAGGAAGCAGCTTGTTAGCAAGGTCGAATAACTGCTTTTAAGCCGCAACTTTCCCTTGATTTAAAAAAAAAAATTCTGAGAATTCACCCTAAATAATGTAAATTTACTCATCGCGAGTATTAATTCAGCTCAAGAAATTATATATTTTAAATCAAAATTTGGTTGTTTTTTTATTAAATTTTTGGAACTCTACTGAAATAAAAGGGAAATAACTGAGACATCCGGACGAGGCGTTGCACGTAGAACTAGACGTTTCTAACCCGTTGAACGAAATAAGGGGTTCGGTTCGAAATTCCAATCACCTGAAGAAGGCTGGAGATTACAACGTTCGAAACGTTGTGAATATGACAATGAAGATGAGGATAACAGTCTGAATTATGTAAATAATGCAAGTAATCATAATACCTCATCTCAGAGATATAGGCAAATATATAGAGAGACACTGACCGAAAGGCCGAAACGTTGTGAATATGGCAATGAAGATGAGGATAACAGTCCGAATTTTGTAAATAATGTAAGTAATCATAATACCTCATCTCAAAGTTAGAGACAAAACGAAACTAGTACCAATCTTCTCAGAAAACAGAAGAGTAAACCTATCAGCACAAATAATATTGTATTAAGATTGTAGAATCAGATTCCTACATTTTTTTTTAAATCTTAAATTTTGTGCAAGTTAAACACATAGAGGCTCCCAGCCAAATATAACAACTGATGTATTTTGATTGGTTGTAAAATATTAATTAGGTGTCGTCAACTACGTCCGAAGGTACCGACCCAATTTTTGACCTCTAGTTGATGCCATAAAATGTAAACATGTTTACGAGCCTCCCCACGTGACCAAGAGAACTAATAAAAACGAAACTTCGACGCGACTTGGTCAGTGGGCACTTAAAATATTGAAACCAATTCACTTGACTTCATTGGAAATCAACACAGCAAAGGAGACGAACTTTATTTTCAATACAACAACAAACTTTGTCAACCATTTCCAGGGTTAACGCTCACTCCCACAAAATATTCCATTCCACAAGAATCTCTGGTTAATGAGCGATAACTCTATAACAATCAGTGAGTCAAGAACAATACTTTTTTTCTATTTAATACACAAAAAAACATCTGTTTAATTTTCCTATAAAACAAATATAGCTTACTAAACCTTGTCATTTTCACACATACAGTACAGTAACTCAAATTCTTTCAGTAACACACACAAAAGAACTCTATTGTGTTTATCAACTTTTTTCACTATATATTATGTATTTGTTGTGTTTATAAAAATATTTATTGTTGAACAAATTCATAATTTCTTCTACTTGATTATTTCTCTTGTTGTTGTCTTTGTTACATTTGATATTGTAAAAATTGTAGAGGGTCAGTTTTTATTTCTATTTATAACCAATACAAATTGGCTGACCCACTATAAGATCTATCAAACTCCACACACATGTGGGTAAGTATTAACGCGGCCACCTAGGTAGGGATTTAAACAAATAAACCTAGCTCGACCCCACTTCAAATAGCTTTAAAAATTCCCTTAATCCTACTTTTCGAGAACTTTAAAGTCATTGATCCTAAGATATTACCGTATTTGAAGGCATATAATACGCACATGTGCATAACATTAGCAGGACAAATTAAAAAAAAAAAGTAATTAGTAAAATTATTAGTAAATGGTACAGATATATTTATGAGGTATTATTTTGGTTAAAGAAGCCATGATTACAATTAAACGAAAAATAATAGGAATAAGAGAACACGGGCCTATCAAACTTTATTATATCTAAAGGTAAGAAAACAAAGTAAAAAGCAAGCAATTATAACAATTGAGCAAAATAATACAGTTACCATTAAAATTCAGTCATAAATTTTCCTTTATATCATCTGTACAACCTGCATCTTGTAAACGTCTTATTGGAATAATTAGGACATAAAAATTCTGATTGTATTTATACCAATGCAACCGGAAGTCATCACAAGAAAAATATCAATGAAATAAATATATTTTACAAATATATAATTTGAATATATTTCATATAATTTTAGTGAAACAAAGTACTAATATTAAACCTAATGAAATTAATATAATAAATATTATCAATGATAACACTTTTAATCCGCATAATAGCTTTTTAATTAATGACAAGAGGTATATGGAAGTTACCCTAAAGTCTAAGCTAATTGGAGTTGCATGGTAGCTAAATTCGGTTGACTATTGCGGATTTTAAACCTACATATGGCATATAAGTTGCAGGGGAATTTTAAAAGATATTTATAATCAAGAAAAACATGACCGTCAAATACAGTAATTCCATCAACGCCATTCATTGAAGGCATTCCTTAACCCTGATAACAGTAGACAACCTAGCTTCGTTAGAAGCTGAATGTGTATTTGCGAACATTCCCATCAAACAATCTATAGACAAAGCAATAAATAATATATAAGTATTTTTGCTTACACGTACAAATATTAAACAAACAAATCTACGTAAATTTCCATCTTACTCGATGCTGGTACCTTCATTTCATTTCATTATCTTAACATTTACATAGCAATGGTCTACGCTCACGGCCCAATTGTATCTGATTTCAAAATGATAGAGGGAGAAAATAAAATCTTTTTATAAGTTCGCGAAAATTATGGTATATTTTTCATATATCTATGATAAACAAGAATTTAAAAAAAAAATTAAATTAACTAAATAGTTAGAAGATAGATAGATAGAAAAAAAAATCCGATCGACAATTCATAAAAGGGTCTGTTACAGATATATTATAGATATATAGATAGATAGATAGATAGATAGATAGATAATATAGATAGATAGACATAGATAGATAGATAGATAAAAGACACTCTGTTATAGATAGATAGATAGATAGATAGACAGATAGATAGATGATAGATAGATATAGATAGAAAAGACCCTCTGTTATAGATAGATATGATATAGATAGATAGATAGATAGAAAGATGAATGATATAGATAGATAGATATGGATAAAAGATAGATCTGTTATAGATAGATATGGATGGATAAAAGACCCTCTGTTATAGATATAGATAGATAATAGATAGATAGATAGATAGATAGATAAAAGACCCTTTAGATTAAATAGATAGATAGATAGATAGATAGATAGATGATAGATAGATAGATAGATAGATAGATAGATTAGATAGATAAAAAGACCTAGATAGATAGATAGATAGATAGATAGATGAATAGATAGATAGATAGATAAAAAAACACTCTGTTATAGATAGATAGATGATAGATAGATAGATAGATAGATAGATAGATAGATAGATAGAATGGATAGAAAAAGACACTCTGTTATAGATAGATGGATAGATAGATATAGATATAGATAGATAGATAGATAGATAGATAAAATAGATAGATAGACCCTCTGTTATAGATAGATAGATAGATAGAGATAGATAGATAGATAAAAGACCCTCTGTTATAGATAGATAGATAGATAGATAGATAGATATAGATAAATCCTTTATAGAAATATAGATGGGCTTATTAAAAGACCACATCATATTGATCATCGAATTTAAGCAACATCAAATCTGATCAGTAGGTAGATGGGTGACCGCTTGGGAATACCACGTGCTGTAAACTCGACTGTGCGTCTGGTATAATGGATAATGGCTCAGTATTATTAATCGGAGAGCCGAGTTCCAATTCCGGTTAGGTTCGTTATATATTCATTGATGCCATGGGAAATGTGTAACTCCCTCTCTTCTCAGCCCAGTTAATTGGTAAGACTTGAATCAGAAAAAAAACTTACTCCAAGACTTAAAAAAAATGCGTACGTGGGGTATTTATATATAGAGAGAGATAGCGAAGTATATAAATATAATTATTTATATATATATATATATATATATATATATATATATGTGTGTGTGTGTGTGTGTGTGTGTGTGTGTGTGTGTGTGTAAGTAAATGCTAGAAATATTTTTTAAGTAGTTAAAAACTACAAGATTCCTCAACAGAATGCAGAAAGCACTGGAGGAATGTTTCGTCCTATTTTAGGATCATCAGCAGTGCGCATCTACTACCAAGAATCGAACCCAGGCCGTTACGATACAACAAAGAGGTAACTCTTTGCATTCTTCTGAGGAATCTTCTAGACTCGGTGAATTACTTTAAAAAATTCTATTACTTATATATATATATATATATATATATATATACACACACACACACACATATATATATATATATATATATATATATTCCATGGTTATAATTTATTACATTGGAATCGTAAACACTCATTCATCCGACCTACAAATTCATAAATAAATCGGAAAATATAACTCCGGATATGAAAAAAAGAAATCCATCTCTTTTGAAATTATTCACATGTTAGTAAAGATAAATACACATGCTCTCACATTACATTAATCCATTTTAACAGAACACTAGTTACTTCAGCCATTCTTCTTAATCGAAACCTTAAGAAATCTGTTTAATTAAAAGACCGAGCTATGTTTAAAGCCACAAATATCTGAGTTATAAACTTTAAGATATATGAAAGATAATGGAAATTATCTGAAATCTCAGTGTATACAAAGTTTTAATAAAGAAATCAGAAAAGAGACCATTAATGTATTTAAGATTTTATATTTTTAATAATAGTCGTTTGAATTATTCTTATCTTCAGATAGTTCTTGCTACAAAGAAAGTGTCCTGTAAAGACTTGGTAACATTCTTATTTTGGAACGAACATAAAAACAAGAAAGGAAATACGGCGTAAAAAAAAATAACAATTCTTAAAAGCTTATAAAAGAAAGAACGAAAGAAAGAAAGAACGAAAGAAAGAATGAAACAATTAAATGAGGAACGAAAGGAAGAACGAAAAAAAGGAATAAAAAAATAAAAAAAAGGAATAAAAAAAATAAAAAAAGGAATAAGAAAGAACAAAAGAAAGAAAGAAAGAAAGAAGGAAAAACGAAAGAAAGAAAAAAAGAAAAAAGAAAGAACGAAAGAAAGGACAAAAAAGAAAGAACAAAAATGGCCTCCACTTTTCTCTTCATCCCTGAAGAGATTATCCAAAATTTACAGTCATACAAGATTATTGCTATCACTTGCCTATTCAGCACTCCTTTCTTTGATTTTAACGATATGTTCTTGTTTCTCAATAGTTTTTTTAGATTTTAAAATATATCAATGCCTGTTTGGATTTCGATGTGGCATTTTTCAATCAACTTTTATATAATTGTAAAGAGTGTCATCGTTAAAAATTATCTAATTCTGATCAAAATAAATCCTTCAAATAAAAAGAACCCCAAAGTTTTAATTACTAACAACAATTATATCAGCTCTTACTAAATTTTCGGGTGTTTAGTTTGTTTTTCTTCCCGACACCATTTCTTCCGCTAGACTTAGCTGTGATGACGAGGTGATACCATTACAAATTAAAGCTCCTTCAATAGTAGCGATAATGTAATCATTTTTTCCTACATCTAACTAAAAATATTATCTAATACAGAGTGGGGGATTACAGGGTGCGATGGGTAAATTATCGCCATTTAATATTTTTAATTTTCCACATCTGCGTTAAGTGTTTTTAATTTTGTCCCCCGCATAGTATAGTAGGGTCAGTTGGAAAGTGAGAAAAGAAGCACTCTGACGCAATTCACACCACCAGAAAGTTAGAAACGGTATGTTGCACTGCTTGGCATTCGCGCTTGAAATTTTAATACGAATATTTCAGATAATTTATGTGTCATTTGAGGACAGCGTAGAGGATTCGAGAAGAGTTGGATGAGTATAATGGTGATTACGAAGCTCGGAAAACTCATTCTGATCATCCTTATGAGAAAAGAACTTCCGAATTTGTTGGTGAGATCCTCAAACTTAAACACGGAGGTTTATATCAAGTGCCTTGAGGAGGTAGTGCCGCTCTGGGTCAAGAGGGTGGCTGCTGGAAGACCCTGTGCCTGGCAAGAGGACTCTTTACCATGCCACACACACACAGGAGAACCCTCTTATCGCTGCCAGACAATTTATGCGACCATATCACCCGTTACACCTGGAGGAAAGAATTATGGCATCATTCACCAACTTAGAAAAGGAAAGGATCAAGTCTTCCAGGGTAAGACGATATACTACATGTGACAGCAATTAAGAGGTGGGTTTTGAGGAGTATGGAATCACCTCTTAATTGCTGGTGTTCCCATGCCCACGCTGGACTGGGGTGCTAGCCCCTGTCAGGGTCCTACCTTTGGCAAATATTTAACCTCACAAAAGGGGTCAAAACACTATAAAAGTATAAAAATATGTTTTTTACCAGCAATACTTTTTTTGAGAAAATATTACCAGCAGTACATTTTTGAAAAAATATTACCAGCAGTACATTTTTTAAAAAATTACCAGCAGTAGATTTTTGGCAAAAAAAATTACCAGCCCTAAACTTTTGGAAAAAAAAAATATTACTAGCAATAAAAATCTTGTCGGCATTAAGTAACCCAATGAGGTTGATATGCAGTAAAACAAAACAAAACAAACCAAGACAAAACCGTCCAGAAGATATACAAGGTATTCCGAAGTCGTCTGGAGACCATGCTTGAAGCCAATGGTGATTTTGTTGAAAAAATTTACTCTTTAGTATTCCACGATATTATTTCTTTACTTTTGGCAAATATGTCTGTTAAAATGTCAGTGTCATTTGATGTTTGCTTAATATGGACGAGAATTTTTTCATCGCACCTGTATGTGGAACATGGATGTACGTAGTAGCATCAACAGATCTGTCGCTTAACCCTGAAAATTATTTATGTTTTTAATCATTTCATCTTAGGGAAGGCAATAAATGAAGTGAAAAGTAAAGAAGACTTTAGTGAGGAGAAGTGAGGAAAAGCACAATAAAGGAAGGGGATTCTGGAAGACAGAATATGGCAATTGACGTTGCATAGAAATATTTGAAGTTTTTTAGGAGACGGCATAGCAAGAAATCAGAAGAGTTTTTCACATGCAAGAAAGGCGATAAAATAAGCTAAAGTGGAACCTCGGTTCACGAATTTAGTTCGTTCCTGAAGCTTGTTCGTAACCCGAAATGTTCGTAAGCCAAAAATATTTTTCCAATAGGAATCAATGTAAAATGAATTAATACCTTCCTGGTTCCAAGATGCTTGCTTATGTAGACTTTTACGATAGTGCACAAGTTTATACGCAAAAGTAATGAAAATTATTAAATCTAAGAAAAAATAAATAAACCCAATTCTAATATATAATATAGATGTACCTGTAAGTGAGGAGAGTTGATGGCGTAAGTGGAAAGGGAAGGAAAGAGATGTTATTGTTTTGAAAACGGGAAGGAAAGACACGATCATCTCTTTATTTATAAGAATAATATAGATCGTTGATTTTGCCATATGAAACTGAGTAGGAAGAGACAATATCATCATCATAGAGACAATATCATCAACAATTGTTTTTCTCTTAACTTTTCTTTTTGCTTTACCAGTATCACTGCTATCTTTCTTTGGAGCCATGACTGAGGACTAATAAAGAGAAGAAAAAGGCACAGTACAATAAAACTGGAAAAGAAAATCACAGGACAACACACAAATGTATACAACATGGCGGTTGATACAGAAATGATTCCGTTTGGGTTAAATCGGTTCGGCTCGGTTCGACAATATTCTTCGATAACCGAGGCATTTTCATCTCGAATTTTGTGTTCGAAAACCGATTTCTTCGACATGTGAGACGTTCGAAAACCGAGGGTGCTCTGTATTAGAATAGAACTGGCGGCTACATCTAGCTAGTTCAAGAATAAAACGCCGAGCCATTAAGGAAAATACTTCATCAGAATAACTGCCATGAAGATATTTATAAAGAAGACAGAGGGGGGCCATGTCATGTTGAGGAGAAAGTGACTGAAGTTGAGATGCTTGGTAAGGATCAATTATCTTTCAAACAGTTTTTGAATTTTGTCAAGAATCTCGAGATATTTATATGAATCATTGCGACATTTTCCTTCCTGGCCAATGCAATTTAATGCAGACGTGTATATTAATAATAGAGTCCGAAAATGATAAGCTGAAAAATACAGCTAATAACTACTAGGATGCGAACTTATTGATTCCTCTATATGTGCATTACTGTGTCTGTGTGTTTAGTGTACATGTTTCTTCAAAAGTCATGTTATGTCAAATTTTGGCGTTTGTGTATATGCGTATACGTGTATGTGTACTGATTTATGCATTGTGAAGTGTACGTAAACTTGCATATTTATGTATATAAGGTAGCGTATTTATTTGCATGTGTATATAAGTATACGGAATTAGGAATATATGCTCAGACGAACGACATTCCATAGTTTCACCAAATCTTCATCGAGTGGCTCTCAGGCCTTATGCAGCGTGAAGATCATTGTGAAAAACAATAAATGTTCAGAAAAGCTTTCAGTTCAAACAACTGGGAGATCCCCGAATAGATTTTCTTTTGGAAAGACATCATGGTGGTTAGTATATATATATATATATATATATATATATATATATATATATATATATATATATAATGGACTCACCGTCGGTTTCGACGTATGAGGATCTGACAGCTTATTGATTCAGTTGTGAAAGTTTGTTTATATATGTTGTCTGCTTCGTCTGTGGATTTATTTGCACCGACTAAGTGTATCAATAGTGTATCCGAAAAGTGTGGATTGTTCTGCACAAGCCTTCACCACTTTAATCAAATCACTTGTGTGGGTTTTCTGGCTGTTTACCTTGATATATATATATATATATATATATATATATATATGTGTGTGTGTGTGTGTGTGTGTGTGTGTGTGTGTGTGTGTGTGTGTGTGAAAATAAAGCTGTTACGATGGAAATTTTGATTTCAATTATTAAAACACGTAAATTTCAGAAATACGTTATTCCAAAAAAAAACCGCTTGAAGATGGAACAGAGCTTACTTTAACTCAATTTAATTCAAATAATTATATTGAAGTTTTCGGCTCTTGTTTTGAAACATGAGAACTCTTATGTCGCGAGTTGGAATCATATTTTTAAATTAATAATTATATATATATATGTGTGTGTGTGTGTGTGTGTGTGTGTGTGTGTGTGTGTGTGTGTGTGTGTGTACTGGTGATAGGGTGTCCAATGTTGACCTCGCAAAATGCAACATTGGTTGAATTATACTTTCTTGATGCAGTCAGAACTTCGCAGGGCTGGTCATGTTGCTAGGCGACAGAATACCTAAGGTCCTTGTGTATAGTCAGTTTGGCAGTGGACAAAGGACAGTTGGACCGCCTTTGTTCAGGTATAAAGACAAACTAAAGATAAATTTTTCATCTGTCAATGTGTCTCATACTACTTCGAGCGAGTTGTCCTGGATAGAAATAACTGGAGATATTTGTGCCAGAGTTGTATCAAAGTTCGAAATCAGTTGTATTGAACGACTAAGAGAAATAGATAACGGCGAAAAGCGTCAACAAATATTCCTGTCGCTATGTCCCGAGATCAAAACTGTTGCACAATATGTGCAATTTTAAAACTATAAATCTGTAATTTTGTAATTAATAATAAAATATTACGTATTCGGAGCTGATGAAAGGGTTCTTTTAAAATGATGGTATTAATTATAGTTTATAAAAAAAATGAAATCCTTTTATTTATTATAGACCTTTATTCATCTAGTAGTAATAATAGATTTCCACATATAGCCCATGGATGTCGATGGACCCAAAATACAACAGTTAAAAAAGAACAGAAGTATATTGATAATGATAACCAAATAGACAGAAAAGACATTTGGACCACCAAGAAAAGATTTACTTGAAAGAAAAAAAAGAAATAAACAAACAACCTGAAGGATATATATAGCAACTGCAGAACTTTATCAATTTACGCAACGTATTTTGGCTTTAGGTAGCAATCCTTCATTTATACATGTTTGATTAAAGACGACAGACAAGTACTGCGATTAAGATTTTTATTTAATTTTTCTGAAGAAACTGTTCAAAGCGCTTTCAGCTATACTTTTAGCCATTGTCAAGGATGATTTTATTTTTTTGCTTTTCAATTGAGTGTATGGGTTCTGTGTATGTTTTTAAAGTTATAGAGATGTTTTATTTACCGAACACGGCTAGGATATTTTGGCCGTGTTGGTAGTTAATATTGTTTGTCGTCTTTAATGAAACATTTACATATATATATATATATATATATATATATATATATATATATATATATATATATATATATATATGTGTGTGTGTGTGTGTGTGTGTGTGTGTGTGTGTGTGTGTGTGTGTGTGTGTGTGTGTGTTGTGTGAAAAATAGAAAAAGGAAAGAACTCGTTAGGTAAATAATCCAAAGTTCTTTAGTATTTTTGTTATTATTTTTAAAACAGTGCTCGATGATGGAAACAGAGCTTGGTACTTTAATTCAAATAATTATATTGAAATTTTCGGCTCTTGTTTTGAAGCATGAGAACTCTTATGTAGCGATGGAATCATATTTTTAAATAAATAAATATATTATATATATATATATATATATATATATATATATATATATATATATATATATATATATATATATATATATATATATATATATATAAATTTGCAGGTTAAATATAAGCTTTATATGTGTATATATATTTTGATGCTAAATGTATATATATATATATATATATATATATATATATATATATATATATATATATATATATAGTGTGTAGTATGGGTGTGCATGCGTGCGCGTTACTTCATTTTCTGTTTACTGATGTGTTAATTGCGATGCTTATCTGTGAATATGTATCTATGTTTACTGAAATTTGCAAGCATGTATATATGATAATGCATATGCGTTTTCACATACATCTGCCAATCTATATACCTTTAAAATATTTGTATGTGCGTTTCTATGTTCTTCTTTTCCCGTTTGTGCTTGTAAATGCTTATATCTGCTCACTGTTGTGTGTATGTGTCAGGGAGGTTGACGAGGCGAGGTTGAGAGTAAAAGAGAGATGCTTGCCAGAGGCAGGGGTAGTAGGTGATGGCGTAGGCACTAACTTGGTCGCTTATTCGTCCGTTCGGTTGGTTAGCGGCCTCCAAACCGAAGCACTTTCCCCACCGCCGACACCGCTGCTCTTTTCTACTCCTCACCACTTCCACTGGCGCGTTATCAGACAGTAGGAAAAGGACTCCACTGTTAATCTAGTTTTTGAGTCGCTCACCCAGTGGATGGCTCGCAAATTTGATTTGACACCATATCAAACTACGAATCTCGTGGAATTAGCAGATTTGACCTCCGACCTACACAGAACCCGTTGGCTTCACCCAGCGGATTGGCTGGGCCAAGTAATAAATACTCCTAAACGGGAACTGGATGGGCGAAATGAAAGGTGTGTGTGAGGTCGGGGGGGGAGCAAAATGAGTGAAAGTAGAAAGGAGAAAGTTTGGATACAAAGTAAGAAGGAAATAAGAAACAAAGAAAGAGAAAGAACACAAAAGGAGATAATAAAATGGCAAAAGTAAAAAGAAACGAAGAAAAATCGCGAAATATTGAATGAAAATAGTAGAAAATTTGAAAAAAAAAAGAAAAAAAAAAAAGAACAAGAACCAGAGGCAGTATTAAAATAATGTAAAGGTCGAATGAGATAGGAAAAAAAAAAAAATTCTGGGAGGGGAGAAAAGAACGAAAATATGATCACAATGATTTAAAAAGAATAAGATAATTAAAATGAAGAAAGAAATAAAAAAAAAAGGAAATATTAAAAGTAATATAAAAGAATAAATGAATCTATAACCTCGAGAGACAGAGAAAGAGAGAGAGAGAGAGAGGATTAAAAAGTAAAAATTCGCGCCAAAAGAAACAACGAAAACCCGATAAAAGAAAGAAAAGCGACAGAGAGAGAGAGAGAGAGAGAGAACGATTAAAAAGTAAAAATTCGCGCCAAAAGAAAAAACGAAAACCCGATAAAAGAAAGAAAAGGACAGAGAGAGAGAGAGAGAACGATTAAAAAAGTAAAAATTCGCGCCAAAAAAACAAAAAACGAAAAAAAGGACCGAGAGAAGAGAAAGAACGATTAAAAAGTAAAAAATTGCGAAAAGAAAAAAACAAACCTGATGAAAGAAAGAAAAGAAAGAGAGAGAGAGAGAGAGAGAGAGAGAACGATTAAAAATTAAAAATTCGCGCCAAAAGAAAGAACGAAAACCCGATAAAAGAAAGAAAAGCGACAGAGAGAGAGAGAGAGAGAAAGAGAGAGAGAGAGTGAGAGAGAGAGAGATAACGATTAAAAAGTAAAAATTCAGGCGAAAAGAAACAACAAAAACCCGATAAAAGAAAAACGTGTGTAGTAATACAGACAGTGACAGCAGTGATTAGTTCGGGTTTGTCGAGAAACTATTTCGGAAAATATCTTACGGCTGCGATAATAAGGAAATAGTTCTAAGAGAGAAACGATTTCTACATTTGTGCGTCTTTTGAGAAAACCTCGCATCCGAAGGGCACAAAAGCAATGGGAGATCATGGTGGAAGAATGGACATTCATTGATGGATAGTCGGAACAAAACGTACACATTGTAGAGATCATCAGCACCATCCTAAGCACAATTAACAACATTATCATCATCACGATATACTTTTTAAGATTCGTTATATTTTATGTTCTTTTAATTATTAGTGGCGAATCAATTATTGTCAGAATCTCTGAAGAATGATTTTTGAAATCATCTGTGTTTTCAGTTGCTGTCAATTTTCAAAAATACTAGTTATGCTTTCATAAAATTTTTCTATCAGTTTATCAGTGACGTCCACAATATATTCATAAACTTGCTTGAACCTAATGATTTCTCTCTCAGTATTTCAATAAGATTCGCAATAGCTTCTTAAATTTATCTTACCTAAGTTTTTCCCAAATTTTCAATGTTTCCTTGAAGGATATCGGCAGCTCTGAATTCACTGCTAAAATTTCTATCCTACATTTTATTTTAAAGTCGACATCGGCGTTTTTCTTTCATTTGGAACCAAAGGGTTTTTCTGCTCGGGAAGTACAAGAAATCAGCATTTTCGTAATAATTATATCCGTCTTTGTTAAAATGATCGGTATTCCATGTAATAACAGTGTTTACGGAATTGTTTCGCTCACCGACATATTTAAAGCAATAAAATACATAATGTCTAAAAAAACAAAACAAAAAACAAGATGCTTTCTTTTACCGCTAATTATAGCAATAACAACAACAAATAATAATAATAATAATAATAATAATAATAATAATAATAATAATAATAATAATAATAATAATAATGAGCACCACCAAGACCCGGTTACGGAGATAGGTCTTGTAACTATTTTATGGAACTTTACAATAAACACAAACAGAATAATCAAATCTAATCGCCCTTACATCTTGATTAGAGACCGCAAAGACAAAATATGTCTCATTATTGACATGGCAGTCCCGGCAGACTGCATTGTATCTTTGATGATCTTCAAAAAACTATCAAAATATAAAGACCTTGAAATCGAAATCATAAAAATGTGGCGCATGAGGACATTAACAATTCCACTTGTAGTTGGAACCCTCGGAATAACGAGAAAGGATTCCAATAGACAAACTGAAGGGATTCCTGGTAACCCATGCCTTAAAGAAATTCCAAAAATATTCTAGGTACATATATTTGAATCCCATGGAAAATAATGCTATTTGCGATTATATTAATAAACTTGTTCCATACATTTTATTGATAATTCCGAGTGTTCTAATTATTATAGTTATCACAACAGATTTAAGATGCCGCATTTTCACCAAATCAAGTTCTTATCTGTCATATGATTTTATTTAATGGTACTGCCATATCAATGAGAAGGCATATTTTTGTTTAACCGTTTTGATTAATATGTCTGGTTTATTAGCTGTCAGTAACGAAAAAATAAGTCCCAGTAAAGTCGGAGACCTCTATGACTGTTTGAGGGTGATGTTCATGTTATTTTCCAACATATTGTGCACTATAATATTGACATATATTCTAGTACAGAGGGACCTCAGTTGTCGAACTTCTAACATGTCAAACAAATCGGTTTTTGAACAGAAAATTCGAGATGAAAATGCATTGGTTAACGACCAAAATTTCGGTTTTCTAACAACATAGCCGAACCGAATTAACACGAACTTAATCCGACTCGACCGCTGTGCTGTATGCATTCGTGTGTTGTGCCGTGCTTTTCTTTTGCAATTTTATTTTACTGTAACTTTTTTCTCTACATTGATTCCTATTGGAAAATAGTTTTAGTTTACGAACATTGCAGGTTGCGAACGGTCTTCAGGAACGAATTAAATTCGTGAATCGAAGTTCCACTGTATATATATCTTGATACATTTTCCAATATATAAAAATGCATATGTTGATATAACTTACTAGAAAAAAAAAAACTATATAACTTCTAATGAATAGTATTATCATTATTAATATCATTATAATTTAAAAAATATTTTTGTCCTGCACTGGAATATAATCACGTGCTGAGTCATAGATAATGACTTATGGCTAGCAAAAGTTGGATTTTACCTGTTTACACTTGATTAAACAAAATATAGCTATTAACAAAAACTTAAATGGACAAATGTCTTTACAGACAATGGGTTGTGCTCGTTAAAAGAGATTTCCTGAAGAGATGATAAACCCTGAATTTCATTGATTTGTTCCAGAGGTCCTTTCTTTATTAGCTCCAACCACAGTAAGAAGTGTTTTATTTTTTTAAGTGCACCATTTTTTTTTATATTTCCAGTCTTTGTATTTGATTAGTTTATTCAAAAAAGTTATTGATATTATTTGAGCTCATTGTGTTATATTACACGAACCATAATTGGTGGCTTCAACTGGAAACTAAATGACAGCAAATCTTCACAATATTTTCATATTCTAGTCAGTATTCAGAAGGCCATGAGTTTTCCTCGAAGTTCCAGTTCCACCTGCCATTTTGCGAGATTTTCCTGAATTGTTCACTGCGCTAAAATTTTAATCGGTGTTAAACATACAAATTAATATCGAAACAAATGTATCCCCACACTTAGAATCAGAAAAAAAAGATAGTTGATATTTCTAGGGCACATAATAAGGCAAGTGGGCTTGGAGAATTTGATATTCACAGGGCATATTAAAAGCAAGAGAGACAGAGGAAATCAGTTTTTACACTACATAAAAACTTGTGTAAATTGATTAGAAGCGAAAATTGCTAAGAGCTACAAAGTATAGGAAGTTATGGAGAGCCGTGATTACTTTCATTCTTCATGGATATGGCTCATAGAAGAATTAGTCTTATATGTTATTCGATTATTTGTTTTCTTCTAATAATAATAATAATAGAGTTAAGTATTATTATTAGTTGTAGTAATAGTAGTATTATTAGAAAGAGGAATAAAATTCAACTTCGCGTGTGGTAGGGGAGAATATTTATGACAGGATAACGAAGCAATAAGATTGCAGGTAGGGAACGAATGAGATGTAAGAAAATGTAATGGCGACTAACTGTTAACGCAGAATAGAATGTCCTAAGGCTAACGACCAACTCACTAGTAAATCATCAGCGAATAGTGTGACCTCTGACTTCTATTATTTGTACATACATATATAATCACCAGTTGGATAGACCTCATTAAGACTGGCAAGAACTTGGCATATTTTGCGTCATAACGCTTTATGAATTGGTATTTTAAAATAAATATAAGAGAAAAGAAGTGAACAAAATATAGAGAAAGAATGGAAAAGGAAAATAAAAAAAAACAAGAAAAAAGACACAAAAACGCTAAAAAATTGACAGAAATGAAATAAATTAATAATCAACGTTTCATTTAATTAGAGATAATTAATGAACGAAAAGAAAAATGCAAATATCAGATAAGAAATCTATGCACAGAGAGATAGCGTATAAATATAATTTTAAACGAGCCTGATAATGACAAAGACTATATATATATATATATATATATACATATACGAGCTTGATAATAAAAAAGACTATATATATATATATATATATATATATATATATAAAATTATTTATATTTATACGCTATCTCTCTTTGCATAGAGTTCTTATCTGACATTTGCATTTTTATTTTCGTTCATTAATATATATATATATATATATATATATATATATGATAGGACGATATGATTTAGTGATAGAAAATAAAACCAATATTTAGCGATGATGCCAAGTAAGAAAGTAATAATTAAATGTGGATGAATAATGGAAAGGAATATTCTGGAAAAAAGTCACAAAGACAAGAAAGAGAAAAGCAAATGTAAGATTCATCTACAGAAAAAAAAAGGATCTACAAAGAAGTGGGGAATAGAATGTAATCGAAGTGAAAAGAAAAGTCCATAAGTATAAGAAACAGTGAGTGAGTAAAAAGAAAATAGAGAAATATTTCGCGAGAGAAAATATAAAGTAATCTTTAAAAGAAAGAGAAGTAGGCAAAATTTACGGAGAAGAAATTGAGAGGAAGAAACATGAGAGAAATTTGATGAAGAAAGTCAAGAAATATTGATAAGTAAAAAGAAACGTTCTTATGTCTAAATGATCCACTAACATTTCCTTAAAATGCGTAAATCGTAATCGTCTTAATGGTATATGTTATTTTTTAATTAGAAAACAACCTTTGATAGTATATGAGTAATAAGTTTCAGTTTGACTGCCCATTTATTTTATCAAACTGTCATAAAAATAGGCGACATATTAAGATACCGAAACCAATAGAATAGACTTTTAAGATTTGAATTATACGGGAATGCAAACTTTTCAGCTTTAATCATTGCGAATATAAATATTAGCGTTTGATTGTGAGGGGAAATCAGGGATTGATCTCCTCTGATTGGGTCGATTTGGTGATGGGGAGTATGATGTTGATCAGACCCGAAACTCCCTGATGAACTAAGTCAAAACATCACTGACGACCCCCTCGGGCGCCTACTTAAAAGCGTATTTTTGAATTAGGTTGTAAATAAAAATTAAAAAAACAAACAAACAAAAAAAATTTTTTTTTTTCTGAAACAATAACATTTTTTTGAGCAAAAAAGAAAGACATATAACTTATTTTGATTTTAAACAAATAAGTAATCTATCCAAAAGCTTGGCAGAGTATTACGAGACAGGAGGATTTTTTTGGTAACAAAGAAAAGGGTACTGATCTGCTACGTGACATCTGTGCTCCTTTACGGCAGAGAATGTGGGGCGTTCTCCTCAAAGATGAAGAAGGGACACGAGGCAACAGAGGTATGGTTCTGCAGAAGGATGCTGAGGATATCATGGACCGAGCGTGTGAGCAGCGATGAGGTTTTGAAGAGGATGCAAACAAGGAGGAAGCTTATACTTAAGATCAATAAGAAGCAGGTGAAATTTCTGGGAGATGTAATGAGAAAGGAGGGCCTGGAAAATCTGATACTCACATGTCGAATAAAGGGAAAGAGAGACAAGGGAGAGCAATGCATGACCTACCTGGCGGGATTAAGCAAGTCGATGACAGAACACGGCCTGGGCAAGAAGCAGTGGGGCGAAATTTATTGAGAGGAGGAAGTGGAGAGCCATGATCGCTTGGACACGGCACATAAAAAGAATATGTCACCATATGATCAGATTGAAATCCTGACATCAGTAGTTTAGCGTGTGTTCTCAACGTCTGGAGTCTATTACAATTATGGTGCGCCATCTGAGTTAACCATGAAATGTTTTACTATATATTTCGTAACTTATCACCTTCTGAGTGACAATAACAAACAATTAATTACCATTTAACTCAGTATCTCTCTATATGTAAGGCTTCGAAAACACCAAAAAGCTGTAACACAAGGAAAAATCAGGCGTGGCTGACCACATATGGAGAGCAAACGGAGATAACGTCCTTCTGTGGGATCAAATTGAAATCCTAGACAAAAACATCATTGGAAAATTCGTAAACGTAAGGAATCAGCACATATGCTAGGCTACAAAAATCTCCTGAGCCAACCAAGCATAGAAATGAATACAATATTGGAACCAGTCATAAGGAGTGCCAGAGAAAAGCAATAATAACAACGAAAATTGCAATATTAGCACTAGTAAAAATGTTTGCTGAAGACATTACGTTTATAAGTCCCAGAAATCCATGCACAAATGTCCTTAAAGACGCATACCGCCCTGGATAAAGGCGACAGCGACAGGTCCCAAAGAGTGTGAGTTCAATAAGGCAGTGGAGAGGTGAATTAACATGAGATAACTGTAAACTGACATCCATTAGACATAGCACGTGGAACTAGAATAGCCTACCCCAGCGAGTAATGTAAGTGTGCATTTAACCCAGGTCCAAAATAAAATTTCAATATCATAATTGTAAATGTGGAACAAAATGAATTAGACCTATATATTCTAAGAAGACTAAGAACATTTAAATATCTTTCTGAAATTCATGTCATCCAGTAATGTTATTTATTTTTTAAATGTAAAAAGGTAGAGTAAGTCAATATAGTACATAGTTTTGGAACTGACCTTTCAGTTATGGTAGTTTCCATAGATCATGAAGCAGAAGAAATACTACATCTTATTGATTGACTTAGCGTTACATTAAAAGAAATTATAAAACGGTATTCACAGTGACTTTACAATCACTATGAATACCGTTTTGCAGCATTTATTTTAATGTAACGTTAAGTAAATGGATGAACGTCTCTTGCCAGGCAAAAATTGCGCCTCTTCAAATTTGCACACCACTCTGGAGGTGACTGCCCCAACTTGCTGCGCGTTTGCCTGGCATTTTATGTATTAAATAGCAGGAAAAACTGGAATCTCTGGCCTTGGTTGCAAAAAAAAATATGAGAGGGAAAATTCAGAATTCAAACCTCAGTATATCTGTCTAGAGACTTGGTTTTATACAGTGTACTAATTTTCTGTTATAAGTTTCTTTCGTAAAATGTGGTTGTTCTACGAAACCTTTTTTTAAATTCCATTCATCCCAAGCAAAGCTATAATGCAACTAAGACGCAAGAGGTTACTGGGAGTGAAAGAGAATGAGAACATTTTAGAAGGAACCGGAAACAAGGGATAAACCTCTACTCCTGTTCATAAGATCGGAGAGTAATGTATCGTCCAGTTCGGACTCTTCCCAGGAGTAGAAGTTTATCCCTAGTTTCATGTTTAGGATTGGTTTCCGATTCCTTTTCACCATTATAATCAAATTATATATAGGATTAGGCTGGTAGCTTAGTTCTAATATCTGAATTATAAGGCCATCATACGTCAACAAATTGATGGTAGGTATACAAATACATACTCATTTACTAAGCGTAGCTTAGATGTTAAACAAGGCCGCAAGTATGGAGAATATATTGAGGATCGAACTCACTACCCAGTTGTAATTGATCAAGGGTGTGAAACTTCCTAACCATTATACCACGTGGAAAACACGGGTCCACTAACACGCAGACACGTAAATACGTGTGTATGTGCGTGTGCATGAAGAAATGGATGACAAATAAAGAAAAACAAATATATAATCAAAACAAAATGATCAGTAGATTTTCAAACAGTTTGTATGCATGTTCATCTTAGTAAATGTAAAGTGTTATTCACGTAAACCAGCCTTGAGGTAACGTCAGAAGCATGGATATGCCCTGACGAAGTGGTTCGCATCCATGATACCCATCATAACCCAGATAGATGCCTTTAAGGAATCCTTGGTATTGTGGACTCGCTGTTTGGTCTTCTCCAGTATGAAACCAATCCTGGTTCATAAGATCCACGTACCAGTGAAAGAAACCTATTGGAACAGGTACATCCAACCACTCTATATAGAGCTTCACCATCGTTCTCATGAAATCGATGTAGGTGTGGTATTGATCCTGTGCAAAGAACGGAAGTATTTTTATATCGTTCACTGCCACAAATAACATCACATCCGATGTAAATCTGGTGTGCATAATATTTGTTACCTTCTTGAGGTCTGAGCAGAGCCATCTGTTTTTTCTTCCTGTTAATCTGTCGACTTTCCAGGTGTTCGCTATCTCTTGGCAGCAGTTGCCACTAGCACTTCGTTTTGGTTTGTTTTTTTTCAATTTCGCTGTTTATTTGTTTTTTTTTTTTTTCATTTCAGTGTTGACACTCTTATGTTAATGCATTCGAGATGGCTGAATGAGAAATAGGTAAGCAAAAGATTGGCTTATGCCTCGTAACATTAGGTTCTTTTATTGTCACCTTTTTATGTGCCGTGTCCTTTCAGGACGTAGGCGATCATGGCTCTCCATTTCCACTTATCCTTTGTAGCTCTCAATATGTTTCGTCATTCTGCCATCTCCCCCACAACACGTTTTTTCATCCACTTGCTTAAGCCCGACAGGTATGTCATGCCTTGCTTTCCTTTCTCTCTTTCCCTTTATTCGACCTGTGAGTATTCCAGGCCATTCTTTCTCATTGAGAGTTACAAGGGATAGGCGGAAATGGAAAGCCATGATTACCTTCGTCCTGTAATGACATGGCACATAAAAGAAAGAATGTTCGTTTTATCTAAATACAGGGGGTCCCCAAAAAACTTGACACCATTTCGCAGGCCAATAATTTTGGCAATTCTTGTTGAAATAACGTTTTTCACAGAATGTATAGAAATAAATGAAGATTTTGCATTTAATGAAAGAGGACTGTATGTGCTTATCTCAATGAGAATCTGCCAGAGAGATGGATTTGGGGCGTGACGGAGATGAAGACAATTTTCTGATGAAATGGCCACCGCGGTCACCGGACCTGTCCCCGTGTGATTTCTTTTAATGGGGATATGTAAAGGGACTGGTATACATACCCGTTTTTCCTGCTAGCATTGATGAACTCAAGCAGGGAATTACTTCCGCATTAGATAATGTTAGCGGAAATATGCTACAGCTTGTTTGGCAAGGGCTTAACTACCGGCTTGACGTCTGCCGTGTCACAGGTGGTTCACATATTATGAAATCGGTGTCCTAATAAACTTATGACGTTCAACACATAAACAGTTCAATTTCATTGAGCTAGACTTAGTTATTTTGAAGATAATTGCTTTTAAAATGATGTCAAATATTTTGGAACACCCTGTAATATTCCCCAATAAATTAAGAGAATTAACGAGGTAAGAAACTATGGTTATGGATATCGTAGCCGTTTCCTTATAAGGAAACATTTGACAGTCATTGACCGAACAGCCAGCAATGGTGACGGCTGAAATTTATAAAAACTTGCTTTTTTCAGGAAAACATGTTTCTCAAGTGCAATAGCTGTTTTCGCTCTTTCCAGTAATGTATTCAGATAATTAATACAAGTTGTGTAAGTTTTCCTAATTAGGTTAAAAACATATTGACGTATCTATGCAAGTACAGATTTATCTTCAAAATACGTATTAACAAACAATCTGTGTAAGAGTGTGCGCGTGAAAAGTGTCCTGTGTCAATATGTACGAATATTTTTAAATTGGCCACCGTGAGCTTTGCGCATGAGAAATAGCGCGCCCAAGGGTTTATGCTCAGTTAGTTCGACAGAAGACGAAATTTAAAAGTAGTGACTATTTCACTATTTCCACGAGAAAGGAAATAATTAATTTCTTATCTTATTTGGACACAGGGGAATTCTACAGTCACACGAATGTACAGTTTTCATATAAATACATTTTTTTAAGAAAGAACTTCCTTTAGGAATTTCGTGATTGCTCTAAACCTTTTGATCAAACCTAATCATACTTGCCGTTAATATATATATATATATATATATATATATATATATATATATATATATATATATATATATATATATATATATTATACATACGTACATATATATATATATATGTCTGTGCGTGTGTGTGGGGGAATTCACATATAAATAAAATATACCTATAAAAGAATATATGAATAAAGACAAAAAGGAAAAGCTTTACCAAGCTAAAGAGCTTTCTTAAATTTTGAAAACTTAACGATATTTTACCTCCAATTTATTTCTGTTTATAAATACTTATTTCAAAATAAAATCCTTTTATTTCCCTTCATAAAGTTCCTTACGGGACGAAACGCGGCTGATGTTTCCATTCTGTCCTCATATACCGGGTGTATTAGCAAAATTTGTCCAAATCGTGTAAAAGCTATTTTCTCCCTTTGTTAAATTAAATTTGAAACGTTTTATCTTAGAAATGATTAAAGATATTTTACTGGAATTCTCCGAGGTATTTATGACCCTACTGGCCTCTACTAAATGACATATTCATCATTGATTAATCATAGCTAAGGATTGGGAGCACATGAAGGATGAAATAAAGTTCATATATATATTCAAGGTGGGGTACCACGACGTGGTGCAATGGTTAGAAAGCTTGTCTTGCTAGATCAGTTATGGCTGAGTAGTGAGTTCGATCCTCACTGGGTGCGCCATACTTTCGGCCTTGTGCCACATCTAAGCTGCGCTTATAAAATAACTATATATATTCCAGGGTCATTTTATAACTAATTCAAGATGATCTTCGCCATCTAGCTTTCTAAGTATCTGTCCTGAAATAACAAGGTGTCTCACACGTTTTCATTTTCAAGTCTTTTTTCATTGCTCTTTGGACTGTCATAGCTAAAACTCCTCTCTCACGTCTTATGGATTGAGTTGGATCTTTTCTAATGGATCTATATATCTCTAAGTAGGAGTAATGATTCCTCTTCCCGTAGTGACCTCCTGTTCCATTTTTTTTCTTGATGGTTCTTGAATAGCGGTTGAAGATGGAAGCCAGAGTATGAGTGTTGGTACGATTACTGAAGGCCTGAATGATATTTCTCTTTCAACATTGCTCATTTAGGAAGTGAGTGGGGCTGACACAGAATGATTTTAACATTTTCTATTTCTAACTGAATAACTCAAAATGTTTTTCAGTGATTTGTACGACAAACGGTTTCAAGATGGCTAAACGTCTTACCTGAAAACCTGGTAAAAGAAACTTAGTTTAGTGGTTTTCGAGAAATTTAAGAATTTTGTGAGATGGTATGCCGCAGATATTCTGTAAAAGATGATGAAGAAGAAGAAGAAGAAGAAGAAGAAGAAGAAGAAGAATGATAACTTTAACTCTAAATATGCCCCAAATGAATTCAAATATAGGCAGGATAAAGAACTGTAGTACTCATATTAAAAGAAATGGCAGCATTGTGGGTTTTCCGATGCAGCAAAATGAGGACTACTACTCTCAACCAATGGAAATGTTATATTGGTTTTGGTGTTCAGTATACATAACGATCGCACGAAATAAGCAAAAAGATCATATGTAACAATAAAAGCCCATAATAATGCAAGTGTTTTCTCACAGATATGGTCAGTCTATCTGATAAAAAATATTAAATATTAAAAGAAGCATATACATTAAGAAAATCACTTAGATACAAAAGATTGTGTACAAAAGAGACCCTCGCATACTTAGACAAACTCACCCAATGAAATATGCTCAATAACTTTTGAAGATATACATTCCTGAAACTCTGGTCGCTACTAAAAGATTTCGAAACCCGTTGCATAATTTTTTTCTTTTTTTTTCATTTTATCATACATTGACACAAATATATATTAAACTTACCACTCTCGTCGTCTTCCGCGAATGATGATCTAGCAGCTCAGTTCTATCTGCACATAGTATATGATTATGATAGTAAAGGCTTTCACAGAAGCAAGCACACGTTTTAGAATCATCGAATGCAGAAAGCTAGTGAACATAGGGTACCACAAGTGTTCACAAAAGACCCTCCTCAAGTTTTTAATTCAAATATTCCATTTTCCAGTCTGATGCTAAAGATCCCAGACTACCCTACTATTTAATCCATGACTAGGGGTCAACGCTCATATAGATTCCGACATTTCCCAGTGATATTTACGTATGTGTGAATGTAAATTAATATGAGTTAATAGATTCACCTATCGTCCGATTCACACCCTTGTCTTTTGAACATCCAGAATGTTTCCTGTTTAGATTGTTTTCGGTTCCTTTGAAATTTGATTTCAACTATATACTGCTAATATCTCCATCTAAACACTGAAATTTTTAATATTTATTTTTGTTCAACAGTATTAGATAGGTTTTGCTTATCTTTCGGTTCACACTCCTCCGTTTGTTTTTTGAACAAGAGTAGAGGTTTATTCCTTATTTCCTGCTTAGGAGTGGATTTCCGGTTCCTTCTAAAGTCTTTTTATTCTCTTTCACCCCCAAAAGCCCCTTGTTTCTTAGTCGAATTATCGCCTTGCTTTGGGGGGGGGGGGTTGAAGCCGGTATGCATTATCGCATCGAGAAAATTATTCGAAAACAACTATTCGAAATAAAAAAAAAACATTTATTCGAATTTTAAATTTTGTGAATGAAAATTAATCGAAAGGACGATTATACTAAATGATAATTCTCCGAAATGCTTCTGTTTGAAATATATACGTGGTCTTGCTTTGAGAGTCAGTGCTGATTTACGTAGAACTCATAACGCATTTCAAGGATGGCGTAGGTGTATTTTTTTCATCATTCCACAATTTGGAAATTCCTAGACGCTCTTTAAAAAGAACAGGGCTTGCAAGAAATTAATATTGCAAAAGCAAGATCAAGTTGCCAAAATATCAAGAGCGCCAAGAAAATCTAAAATTTAAAAAAACATCTGTAGCGTCCTTTAACAAGTATTCTTCAGTAGTTGATTATTTGCGTGTAGTAGCATATAACTTAAGATTATAAGAATTTTTTCTTACTAAATTGTTTTATTAACGATATATGAATTTCAATAATTATCATTTGTGTATTTCCTCTATTAAGTTTTATATTTCTATTCCAATAAATGGTTTTGCCTTTTGAATAATTATAATTTAATATAATTGTCCTTTCGATTAATTTTCATTTCAACAATTTACAATTCGAACAAATGTTTTTCAAATAATTGTTTTCGAACAATTATTTTCGAACAATGTTCACATAATCTATTTTTCGATACTGAATTCTTAAGCGTTTTCAAATGAATATGGACTTATAATAACTTATATACGATAAATGTAAGAACGATGTTGAATTGTAAAACAGACTTTGTCCTTTATATACTAACCCTCGTCATAGAAATATATAAATAATATTAAAAATTGGGATAAACAAAGTTTTAGAAAGTAATCAAGTAAATTCTCAGATTTTGAAATTTATACTCAGTATATTAACAATGGCTTTCCGCTAATGGCCTTGGCAAAGGCGCGTATTAATTTTTCTTCAGTTATGGGGCAAACAGAAGAGAAAAGCTCTCTTTTCCTGGGTGTAAACAGTCTAGAAGTGTGTATTTACTGGGTAAATAACAGGACAGATTGACCACTCTAACCTTGGGAGACCACCCAGTCGGAAAGAAGGAGAATTCCGAATTCAAAACCAGTTTGAATAAAGATGGGATTCATCGGACTAACTTATCCGAAACACATCTACCGCTACAATGGTTATATTGCAGTACAGTAATGACGCTAATAATGTAATAATACTTGTTTTCAAACGATGTTGATATAATCCTGCATTGAACCAACTGTATATCCTATATACATATTGATAAATTTAATTTCCATCAACATTTCTCATATTTGTTCTGGGCTTAATGCAATATGAGAAATCTTAGGGTGGGGTAACTTCTCAGTTATGCCATCAAATTTTCAATAAATTCGCATATATATATATATATATATATATATATATATATATATATATATATATATATATATATATATATATATATATACAGGGGGGAAAACATTTTTTAATTTATTGTATTTCCAACTAATGAATAAAAATACTAATTAAATCTCCACAGATGAATAATGACTAAATATGCATAGCAAACACAAACAAATTGATTTTTATAGAAATATATCCCATTTATCTATTTTAATGGGCGAAAAAAGTATTCGTACAATGCGAATTTCAGATTTTAAATCTTTTAAATTGATTTAATACTATAGATTATTCAAGTGGCATATTCTAGAACGTTCCAGTAATGTTATCAGTAGTTATTTTTAGCCTAAAAATAAAAACAGAACATTCTGTAATTGATATTTGTGCAAGAAGACTATCATCATGTCATGAGTCAAATAAGTGACATATGAAAAAAATGTAAAAAAATTACTGGAAAATCTCAGACAACCCGAGTATTCCATTTACTACCATTAGTTTACTCATTGCAAGATATAAAAATTCAAAACTGTTGAAAACCAAAGAAGAACAGGTGCTCCGCAGAATATTTCTTCATGTTTTACGAGGAAATTGATGTTTGAAATTAAACAAAATACCATGGTTTCTCGCCAAGAGTCGCAGGATGCTTTGCTTTCATCAGGAATCTATGTCAATAAACGGAAAATAAGCGATGACATTCATAGGAACAATCTAAAATCACGGTCCCTTAATAAAACTCCACTTCTATTGAAAAGACGTATAAATGCCATATAAATTCGTTCGTGAATATAAGCATAAGGAAAAATCGTATTGTGAAAGTGTACTGTAGACAGACAAAACCAAAATTGAGTTGTTTGGACGTAATTCTAGAAATCATGTATGAAGAACACAGTTCCAACAGTGAAATTTGGTGGTGGCAGCAGCTTGGTTTGGGGATGTTTTTTTTGCGCCAAAGTTACTGGCAACATATCAGTAATAGATGATAGAATGAATGCCGCAGCATATTAAAATGTTTTGGAAGCAAATTTAATGATTTCGATTGAAAATCTTGAATTTCCGCCTGATTAGATCTTTCAACGGGGTAAGGATTCTAAGCATGCTGCAAAATCTACGAGAAAATGACTTGCCGAAAATAATGTAAATATGCTGAAATTGCCAAGTTAGTCCCAAAATTAAAACCCAATCGGGAATCTGTGGCGTTATCTGAAAATTCAAATGAAATCGAGAGCTACATCTTACATCCCGGATCTGACAACCCTATGCGAAAAAGAATGAAACAAAACACCAGCTAAAATCATTGAGACCTACAAGAAGAGGTTGGTTGATGTAGAAGTGAATAATGGCTATTCTACAAAGTATCAAATGATTATGTATTTTTTTGTATTGTAAAAATACGTTTTTACCCATCAAAATGGATAAATGACATTTATTTTTTCTTGTTGTCTATGCATAGTTACTTATTATGTATCAGTATACAGTTAGGTATATAAAAATTATGTTTATTAATTAGTTTTAAATACAATAAATTGAAACTTTGTATGTTTACGAATATATATATATATATAATTTTTCAACAGTTTTTCTGATATTTGTTCTCTGTGACATTGACATCAGAATTCTGAGAAGAACTTTTCGGTTGGGCTAAGAATTTTTCCATATATACAGGAGTTGAACAAAATAATTGGAACAGTTGCAAAATCTGCTCCTATATTTTAAAGACCTATTATATTAAGAACTTTAACTAAAACTTCGTAATTGCAGGTTATATCTATTTTAAATACATTTATTTATCTAATTTACTGTCTTTGTCTTATTTATTTTTAGAATTTAGTAAAATTTAAGCTAAATGCGTGACCTCTACGTCTTCAAAAAAGAGCAAATCGTTGGAGCTCGCATGGCAGGATCCTCGATCACTAAGGTTGTTGAACTGTTTGAGCTGCTATATCAAGAACACTGATGCAATTCGAGAAACAGGGCAAGACCTCTAGCAACCGTATCAATTCGGGCTGGACTTGCAATCTTACTGACAGGGACTGACGTGCATTGAAACGCAATGTGGAAAAAAATCATCGGACAAATGAGGCCAAAGTGACTGCTGAGTTGAATAACCATGGAAATAGTTCAGTTTCTATTAAAACTGTTCACCGTGAGCTCCATAAGGCTGCATATCATGGGATAGCCGCTGTGAGGAAACCTCGTCTCTCCACTCGCAACATTCAAAAGAGGTTGAAGTGGTGCAGACATCACAATGCCTGGTCTGAAGACCAATGGAAGCAAGTCATATTCTCAAATAGGTCCATTTTCTAACTTTTCCCAACTTCATGGCGAGTTTATGTGTGGGGGCAGCCCAAAGAAGCTTAAAACCCTGACTGCCTTCTTCCAACAGTGAAGCATGGAGGTGGAAGTGTGATAGTTTTGGCCGCCATATCATGGAAATGTCTCAGTCCAATAGTTGCCCTGCATGATAGAATCAACAGCAAAGATTACCTGAACATTTTGGGAGATCATGTTCATCCAATGGCCAAGACTTTACTCCCTGATGGTGACTGCATCTCCCAAGATGATAATGCTCCAATACATACTGCTCGAGTGATTAAGAATTGGTATGAAGTGCATAAAAGTGAGCTAGAACACATGGAGTGACCTCCGTAATCTCAAGATATTATTATTATTGAACATTTGTGGTGCATTTTGGAGCAACAAGTTAGGAGACTCTATACCTTCACTGTCGTGTCGTAAAGTGCTGGAGAAGGTTTTAATGGAAAAATGACTGAAAATTCCTCTGGAGGAAGTCAGGAAGCTGTATGATTCCATTCCTAGACGTATTAAAGCTGACTGTGAGGCTAAAGAAGGACCAACTCCATCCATATTAAATAAAATTTCTTTGAATTTAACAAGTGTTCCAATTATTTTGTCCAACCCCTATATATATATATATATATATATATATATATATATATATATATATATATATATATATGTCCACTGCAGAGTTGATTGTTATCGAGATAACTTTTTTCTAATATTTTAAAAACTGTCCAATCAATTCACACAAAATTTTCACACAATGTTGGCAACACTGAGCTGCGCAAGCACTGAAATTTTCGTACTGATCTGTGCAATCTAAACAAATTGGCGCCATATTTGTTATCAGCACGGTGTTTTGATCGTGCCAAATTATTAGAAAAGTATAAGGATTTAGTGAAAAGATGTGCCGTAAAAGCAGTTTAAGGGATGCTGAAAAGAAAATTATTACCTCAGAACTCTCAAAGGTAAATCTACCTAGACATTTTTAAAATGATAGGGAAGAACGTCGAACAGTGAAAAATTCACCGCCGACCCTTACAAGTACGCAAAAGGGCATATAAAGGCAAGCCGAGGGTTATTTCACGTCGTCTCATGTCATGACTTAAACGAGAGGCCACGAAGAACCCTAGACTTACCAGTCAAGAGCTTCGCAGTCGTACTGGGGATCCTACTGTGTCTAAAAGTACTCGGTGTCGGTATGTGAAGGAAATAGCAACAACAGTCAAACCTGTATCGAAGTCTCCTTTGACGAGAAATCACATTCAAAATCGATTGAAATGGGTCGAGGACAATATGAAGATTGACTTCTCTAAGGTTTTGTTCACAGACGAAACTCGAGCAACACTTGATGAGCCAGATAGATGGTGCAAATGCTGGGTAATGAACGGACAGAATCGCCATCAGTATTTGAGACGCCAACAAAGCGGTGGAGGAATAATGATCTCGGGTGGTATTATTGAAACACATTAGTGGGCCCATAGAGAGTACTAGATGGCGTCAAAATGACTGCTGATGCATACATAGCGTTTATGAAGGAGCATCTTGAACCGTGGATGAAAAGGCAAAGAGTTGCCTTCAGAAGGGCCAATGTTTTTATGCAAGATAATGCTCCCTCACACGCTGCTTACAAGACTACTGAATGTTTGAAACAGTTAGGCTTCGATGGACCTCGAAAAATGAAGTGGCCAGAAAATTCTCCGGATTTGAACCCAATCAAAAACCATAGGAGCATCATGAAGACTGTACGCCAACGGACGACAATTTAGGAGCAACGCTGAGTTGTGGGAAGCAATTCAAGATATATCTCGCGGCATTACAGCAGATGACATTCTACAATTAACAAATTCTATGGATCGTCGCCTTTTTCAAGTAATTTCAAAACAGGGAAAGCACATTCCCTATTAATTTGTTTAAAACTGTGCCTTTGTTTGTATCTGTTATTATTTCTTTGATTATCTTATTTATTAGCTTCTTTTGATCATAAACATTCAAGTGCAACATTAAGAAACGTTTTGTTTGCTCAATTCTGGGAATTTTACTAAACCTTTCTAATAATTTGGCACGTTCAAATCACGGTACTGATAAAAAATATGGCGCCAGTTTGTTTGCCTTGCGCAGATCAGTACGAAAATTTCAGTGATTGCACAGCTCAGAGTTGCCAACATTGGGCAAAAATTTTGTGTGAATTGATTGGACAGTTTTTGAAATATTAGAAAAGAAGTTATCTCGATAATAATTTGGCACGCAGTGTATATATACATATATATATATATATATAGAGAGAGAGAGAGAGACAGACAGACAGACAGACAGACAGACAGAGGCAGAGAGAGAGGTGAGAGAGGGGGAGATAATGTGGGAGAGAGAGAAAATTGGAAAGAGAGAGAGTATTAATGCAAGTAACTGTTTTTCATTTAGCTTATTGAGCATCCCGACTACCGAGTTTCGTAGACGAACCTGACCCTCCACTCTTCAGCAATTTACTGTCGGGATGTTGAAGGTAACACCAATCAGCAAAGTGACAAACTTTTACTCACAATAATTCTATTAATGCATTATCTTTGATATTGAACATTTTATTGCAATGTTTTTCTCTCTCAATATCCCATTGACTGCCAGCATTTTTGGCTCCATACTATCTTTTGATATCGCATTATTATATATATATATATATATATATATATATATATATATATATATATATATTATTTTTTTTTAACAGTTTATAAACGCATACAGGGTAGGTTTTCACAACTGCTGAAACAAAGAGGCGGCCTCTGAGATTGGAAGAGCTTTAGAAACATGAGAACCTTGATGAGGAGAATATAGTGGTTTTGAGCAGGATGGTGTTCCCACTCACGCTGCTACTGTTACGATGACATGTCTCAGAGAAACGTTTGGGGAGCATCTCACCAGCCGCAAAGCTGAAGCCGAAGGGGAACTTTACTCAACTGACCTGAACCTCACACCTATATTTCTTCCTCCGGGGTCCCGAAAGCACATCTTCCAATGTAACCCTTTCACCACTGTTGAATTGAAAGCAGCTATCACTGAGAAGTTTCAAGCGATCACCCAGGATGAATGTGCACGCGTTATCATCAGACATGCACTCAACAGTGCCTTCAAATGAACAGCGGACATCTGGACCATGTACTCCTCATCATATTTTGGTTCATCTATGTGTTTTTTATATATATATATATATATATATATATATATATATATATATATATATATATATATATATATATATATATATATATATATATATATATATATATATATATTATAATTTTTCATATCGACTAAAACAATTTACTCACTACAAAAATGCAATTGTTCAAAACCACTTTTAATCTCAAAACAGTTAGGTTTTATGATGTTTGCTTGACAACCTAACTGTCAGGGTTTCAATTCTCGGTAGTGGATGCGCACTGCTGATGAGTACCAAATATAGGACGAAACGGCTGTCCAGTGGTTTCTGCATTCTGTTGAGGTTTCTTTCAGACTCGATGAATTACATAAATATAATTATCAAATCCTCCTAATAATTTCTATCATATATATATATATATATATATATATATATATATATATATATATTGCCCATTTGTTAATGGATACCCTGTTACCAATTTTAGTGATCAGGTGCCATGACAAGTACAGATGAGATATCTCCCCCAAAAAGTAGTTATTCGGTTCCTTTTCAAAAATCAGTTGATGCGACAACAGTTGGATACATACTAATTCTGATGATCTGACTTACTCCATGGAAATAATTTCGTTTTATGGAAGGAGACTTAGAATTTTTTTCCTGATGACCCAAGGTGATAAATAGTTGTTGCCACTTGACATAGGAGCTAAACTACAATAATTCTTCACAAGACATTTTTGCAAGACTTACTGACAGAACTAAGACATAATGATTGAAAGTGACTGAATAGAATTCTAAATATCTGAAATCGTTTGCTAGATTAGATTATTTCCCACCCGACAACTCTTTTCCCACAGCCGAAACGTTGGAGGCATCTTGCTGTTCTATTGCTATTTTTATAGAAGATATTCGGACAAGATACAAAGCTTAATTCCACCAGTTCAGACCTTCATAGCTATGATACACCATGCCGTGTTTGCTGGCACAAATCTCCATTCGTTCTGTATTCCGATAATAAGAAGCAAATTCTTTTTCAAGAACAACTTTGAAGGACAGAGTCCTGAGTAGA
>CAHIKZ030000901.1:775000-787500 GCA_903632075.3 Acanthosepion pharaonis | reverse complement strand
GGCAGCAATATCCAATGCACGAAAATATGGTAGATTTATAATTTTTTAAATAAATAAGTTTTATATTTTCATCATAAGTCTCACGTTCTGTTCTGCCATCTGTATGCACAAGTTTTGTACTCGCTATTTCCCTCTGCTCTGATTCTCTATGCCCTGTGTGCATTAAATTCTCCACGTCCTCTTTCTTCATTACATATTCCGGAAATTACAACTTTATTTCTGACTAAGTATAACTGTTCTTTTGATTTCCATTTTGCCTATTCCATTCTTTTCAATCCATAGAATTGTTAATATTCTTCTGTAATATAAAATTTATGTTGCCTCAGTTCTCTTCTTCATCCGTGAGGAAGTTGTCCAGCTTTCACTGCAACATATGAAAACCGATAATACATAACAGATCAGTACTGTTCTTTGTTTCTAAAGAAAATTTCTGAATACTTTGCAGAGTAACTTTCACTGTTCTAAATCTCGTACTAGATTCAATTTCGGAATAATAACATAATTTAACTTTGCAGGAATTAAGAAATATGTAGCAACCTGTAAACCTTAAACTCTGAGAAACCAAGTCTCTGTATCTCTTATAAAAACGAGATTAATGTCGTAAAATCCAGTGTTTTTTTCTTCCTTTCAAATCCTCAGTGTCAAATTAATTCTAAACTCTCAAATATCATACTATGTTTTCAACAATCATGGGTATACACTTCAAAAACCAAAGCCAAGTGTATTTAAAATAAACAATATCAAACTTCTCAAATAATACTTTGAAATATAAAATAAATAATCTTTTAAAATATATTTTGATTCAAGATGTCTAACTTTTATTGTTGAAAATCTTCTATATTAATCAATTATATATTAAATAATTGTCAGTAGCGGAATTAATAAAAAAACAACAACAAACTATTCACATATTTAAATATTTTGCATTGTTTAAATATTTCGGAAGATAAATATACAAAACATTTAATATATTCCCAACGTTTAGTCGGGAAAGGAAAAATAAAAAAAATAAACATGAAGAGTTGAATGAAAACTAATTCTTACAATTGCTGTTATGTTGCTTCTTTTCGAGCCAGATTCACAATATTTAAATGGTCAGTATATCCGTGATGTTAAGATCTGGTCCAAATAGGCCCAAAGAAAAAAAAAAAACTCGAAAAAAATGTTCGTCAAGATTTTTCTCACAATTTAATATTTAGCGACAAAATAAACTTCCATAAAAAGCACAAAATAAAAATGACTCTCTGTCCAAAGTCGCGGAAAGCAAGAAGCAGAAATTAAAAGTCTGCTGTGAGGCCTGACTATATTGCAATTATTTACACTATTTACATTGTTCGGAGTGTTGCCCTCATTTTTATTGTCTTATCCCATAGGTTCCGGCCTTTTGATGCTCCGGCTTTCTCCCGGATGTTTCGAATTTTGATTCGAACTCTTTATTTAATCCACAGTAGATTGTTCTTGTTCCATGTGTCATGGATTTTCTGGTAGTCTCAGTTTAATTTAATTCCCTTTTGTAAGTAAACTCGCCAAGTTTTTGTTCACCTCTGCTGTGGCCAGGTATTGAACTTACAACTCTTTGGATTACTTCAACCAATGCTTAGGCCCTGTGGCTGTAGTTAGGTGTTGTTTCCTTACAAACCTTCTTCGTTCGTTTTTCGACATTACTCGTTGCATTTGCTATTTTTAATTTGATTTAATTGTGTGTGTGTGTTCGCGTATGCGCGTGCGCGTGTGTGTGCTTAGTCGGGACGGATTGCCATTTATAAACAAACAAACAAAAATGAACACTCACATTCATTCTAATATCCGGGTTTACTTTTTATGGTTCAAGTCTAACATTGGCAGAAGACATTATCATTAAAAATTATAGAAAATTATAGAAAATCATAGAAAAGAAATAATAGAAAAGAAAATAGAAAATTTTACATTTTGAATCCCACTTGTCAAACTTCACAATTCAAAGTAGCCAATGGATTTTGTCATAGTTTAGCATTTTTTATTTTTATTTTTTTTTTACGTTGCTTCAGGTTTTCTTCATCAAGATTTGAAGTAACGGATAAATGCGAGTGATAAATAAATGCTTGAATTCATTTAAGTTCAATGTTTCCAGCGGAACATTTTTTATAATATTTTAGTCAATTTTCAACGTATGCAAATTAGAACATCTCTATTCATATTATTTAATGTTTATTATTTATTCTATTACTGATTATTATTTGAAAACCTAATATTTCTTTCTCAGGAAGATTATATTTACTAAACTTTTCTTTTTTCTTTCCGTTTTATTTTATTTTATTTTATTTTTTTGTAATCATTCATAAATTAAATTAAATTCGTCTCGATTAAAATCGCAAAATCAAATTAAATTGCCTTTTCTTTATTTCAGATAGTCTCTCGAGACTTGTCTGAGTGTTTTGTAAATTTATTGTTTGCTTCATCGTCAAGTGATGTTAAACATAAATCTCTTTATTCATCTGTTCCTTAACCTTACATTAGGCCATCGATTTATCACTTTACTTAATTGCATCTATATATTTTTATGGATTCATTATTTTTTCACATCTCACTTTGTTTTGAAGATTCACCAAATCATACTTAATAGATTTATCCAAAATAAAAAAAAAGGCTTTCATTACTTCTTCTTAATTTTAGCTAAGTGCTGTAGTCATATTTTTCCTTATATTTTCCCATATTTATATATTTTACTGTTAGAATTCTAGGACTTATATTTTCTTTCTTCGGAAGTGCGGGACTAGCAATCTATTGTCAAAGATGACGATGAGTAAGAAGAGAATAACACATATATAATTCTTCAAAAATTTTATAGCCTCATTACTTTACTTGCAACTTGATTCTAAATTGACTAAATACTAAACAGAGAATGATGGATATTTCTCTTCATTGCATAGATATTATTATTATTATTATTATTATTATTATTATTGTTGTTGTTGATGTTGTTGTTGATGTTGTTGTTGTCTTTGTTGTTGTGGTTTTATTTCCTTTGATTTCCGGTGTGTACACATTTCTTTCCCAGCGACATAAGGTCAGAAATGACATCATGACATTTTCCGCTGACCAATTAAAAAAAAAGAACAACACAGATATTTTGCATAGATAAAAACCCTTCATTAGGTGTGGTCTATACTCGTGAGAACATTTCTTTTTATTTCTTTAAGGCATGGGTATCGAAGAATCCATTCAATGAGTCTGCTGGAATCCTTTCCAACCAATCCGAGGGCTCCAACTACAACATGGATTGTTGAAGTTCCCATGTGCCATAATTTTGAGATTTCTATTTCAAGATCCTTGTATTTGGGGATTTTATTATTATTATTATTATTATTATTATTACTACTACTACTATTATTACGTTTATTTGAATAAAATACGCGTTAAATTTGCATTGCTTAGAAATACCATTAATGTATTTGGTAACTTATATACTCTTCATTACATCAATTGTTGAAATGTTTTTTTTTTATTTTATTGTAAATCTTTGACGCAAAATTCCTTCCAATTTTCTTCTTCATTCTTGACATTTACTGCTCTTTTCCCTCTCATGTCCTTTTAAAGATGCCTCAATACATTGAGGATCTTAGCAGATTTAAAGCATCGGATACGACATTTGGCTGACAGCGGAAATGATTCTGACAATAATTAAACGGTTTTGCGTTCTAAGAACTGATTAACTATTCTATAACGACGAAAGCGAATTATGCAAAACAAGATTTGTCGACGTCCTGACACCGAAGTGAGAAACAGAAAATACAAAAAAAACAAAACAAAAAAAAACGAACAATGATGTATAAATACAAGTACAACATGTTTCTTATAATTTTTTGATGAAAATTCAATGTTTCTTTGACATTTCCTTCCTTATCACACAAACGTTTACTTTTAGCCAAATCTTTTTCGAAATTATTTCTTTTTTGTTTTAATTTAAATTTTTTTTTTTTTTAATTTTCTTACTACACAGTTTGTTATACTTCCTGCTTGCTGTGTTTCTTTCTTTCATTTTATACTATTATTCTCTTGCATTCATCCAATAGTTCTTTTTTTTACAGTTTTGGTTTATTTAATAGCTTGCGTAATATTCTTCGTTAGAATGCGTGTGCGTTTTCGATACACATTTTTATTTCCTTCACATTTTCTTCCACATCCGCTGTTCCCGATTCTCCGTCTTTTCTATCTCTTTTCATGATCTAATCTTCTTTTTCACTTCTTTTTCTCAATGAAATCATATTTTATCTTACAATTCCTGAAGAGTTTAATCATCTGCTGCTAATCAACGTCGCTCTTAATGAAAACGCCTTGTTTTTCGTTAATTATGCCAATATATTTTATTTTTTATTTGCTAAAACAATTGCTTTTGTGAGCGGATGTGCTGCCATGATTTATTACAACGACATATAAGAGAGAAATTCAATAAAAAAATTTTCATTGAATATTCCTTTAAGAAAGGCGGTGTTTTAGTAATATCATCGCTTTCATAGAATTCTCTATTAGAGTAGAAAATTTTAAGCTGACATTTTAAAAATACTAATAACGGCTCGGAAACATGCTAATATGTTTTTTTTTATATCATTCCATTCAGTTGAATCTCACATCTATATATTATTTAGAATGTGGTTTTAATTAATCTTATTTTTTTTTATTAAAAATAAATGCATTCTTACATCTCAAACCACACGAAAACATCGGTGGAATTTTGCATCACGATCCTGGCACACTCACACTTTACTGTTTTATATATTCTAAAATGTGTACCGAAATGTAGATTAGTTCAAAAATTATTTCTAGAAGTTACTTGAAACATGCGGCACAGTGATGGAATAAAATCAAGACCGAGTCACCGGGAAATTTGTCATTTCTTTATCGTTGAAGACAAGTGACGTTTTAAATTTCGCGATTCAAATCTCATTTTTTCCCAACTGATATCACGCAAAGACCAATATAATTTTTATTATTTTCTATTTTAACAAGTTCTATAAAAAAATCATTCGACTAAGATTTTACAATTCTTAACGATAAATTCGATCCTACGAAGTTTTGGAAAAATTACGTAAAAGAACTTATATAGGAAGAAAACGAGTAACTATCAACACCAAAGTACGAGACTGACACTCTGAACGTATGAATATATATTTTCCGCCATGTGTATAAATAGCGGTGTCAGGCTACTGACTGCAATGATAATTGAGTGACTACTGAGTGGAACTATCCAGTCGAATTAGTGTAGATTATTGAGCGTTGAGGATTTGGGTTTTGATTTAGGATTTACGGTAAGCCAAGCCGCGCTACTTACAAGGTATTTCCTGATATGCTTAATTATTTTTGGTTGATTTCTACGTCAATTTTCATGTTAAGTATTTATTAGCTGTTGTAATTAAATACTGTATTATTTTAACATTGAAGTCTTGACTTATACTTAATTATTAACAGCAAATGTACGTCACAAAAAGACTAGACTATAATATATCAGAGTGAGAGACAGCTATGTATAGATATATATTTAATTAATATATAAATAATATTGGTTGAATAGACTTTGTTGTCAATCAATCTACCTCAAAAGAAACGTATTCTGCCGAGTCCATCATGATATCGAGATATGATCATAAACTACGTATTGCACATAACTGACAGAATCGGTTATGCCGAGACTAATATCCTCATCAATACAATAAAATATATCATTTGAAAATGGAAGCTGTACGATTCGGAAACAACGCTTCTTCCAAAAAGTCATCCTCGTAAATTAAGTAAAGCTGTAGTTATAACCATTTCTCAGAAAAAAATACCTCATACTTCTAGGGTGCAAACACGGAGAACTTGCAAGTAGTTCCAACAGAACTGATAAAGATACAAGTAGTCGGACATTCCACCATGTAAGAATGTTGTCTGGTAATCCTAAAAGAACATTATGATGTGGGTCAGCTGTGTAAAGTCTCTACAAATTGCTAATGATCATCTCAAGGAGTCTTCTTTTGTTCTGGAACAAGATATATTCTGTCTATATTTCTGATATGAGGTAATTATTTAAATTCTTTACATTGTTCGGACTGTTGCCCTTATCTTTATTGTCATATTCACGATGTTTCAGTAATATTCTTTATTGGCATATTTACCACCATTGCCACCGTTGTACACATAAACTTTATGTCCGATATTGAGCACTCTTCTCTATGAATATGGTAAGTTTAAAATACATACACACACACACACATACACACACCCACAAACACACACACACACACATATATATAGATATATATACTGATGCATGTTTCATTAAATAATATAGACAAGTGATGTCTATTTATTCTATGTAAATTCTTTTCATATCTTCTGATAAGCTTAATAACATTATCATTAAACGAAGAAAGAAAATCAGGATATTGATACATGTTTTGTCTATATTATTTAATGAAACAAACATCAATGAAAAAATGCTGCGTAAATACACATTATATATATATATATATATATATATATATATATATATATATATATAAGTTTGGTGTGTTAATAAAATATTAATAAATATAAACAAGATATATCTTGTGCCCGATGAGTTAGGTAACACACGAAACATAAGTCACACACAAAATGTAGGTGTATGTATATTTATTAACATATACTTATTAGCTCTTTCTAACCATATCGAGCACTATTATGTCTACACCTCTTGGGAAAATTTGGTAATTATTTATTTGCTTACCTGTGTATGCATGCCAGTCCCCACGTATACGGTTGGTAATATCTAGTTATTTTATTTACCTAAACCTATATATATATATATATATATTTCATTGAATGCATGGATATTTTATGCATGTATCTAGACTTGTACGAATTTTTTTTATATTCCAAACACGGTCAGTACATTGGGGGCATGTTCATAGTTGGTAATAGTGCATATCGGATTTGTCCTTTTCTATGAGACCGATTTCGGCTATTCTTTTAGCCATTATCAAGGATTATTTTATTTTTGCTTTTAAGTGAATGTATGAAAAATTTATGTATGTAGGAACGTTTTATTTTATTTGGTCAGAACTCACAAGTATATTCTCATATATATATATATATATGCACATGCTGTATCAAAAATACGTTTGTGGCGGGTTCCTCACAACAAAACAAGGACAAAATCTGTTTGCAAATCCTTCGTTTTTGAGTTATTAAGTTTAAAGTTTACGGTGGACGTTGTTAAATGTACAATACAAGATACACTCCGAAAATAATTTTTACAACTTTCCGGGCGGATTTCTGTCAAAAAAAAAAAAATAGAAAGTCCATATAAATTTGCAATATATGACCTTATAAAAATGCAAATAGAATGTCCTTATAAAAAGACAATCGTGGTACCCCAATACAGCAATTCATCACAAATGTTCAAAATGTCCTCCGCTTGCTTATACGCACGCATGGTCCCATCGGATCATTGATTGACCGACGCTTTCAAATATTCCTACATGGTGTCGAATTGTTTCCAATGACACGTTGATGAAGCGTACCTGCATTATTAACGTCTGCTGCAAAAAAGAATTGTTTTAGGTGGCACCACAGATAGATATTCAAAGGACAAGATCGGGGTAACTGCTCCACTGCATATCCATCTTTCATGGTAGATGTCAGCTTGTGCATACGAGAAAAATATAACTAAAATGTGCGTCTTCGTATTAGCAGGGTTACATCCTCTAACAACTCTGGATGTGTGTTCAAAATAAAGTCCCTGTAAACAGTTCCTGTAATATGTGCTTGAGAACATATGGACCTACCAGACAGTCACCTCCATTTCCAGCCCAAACATTAGTCGTAAACTGATGCGTGTGTTGTTCCATGGAGATTTCGGTCCGCTCACAACTGTTGGTTGTGTAAATTTGTTATATTCAACGTTGTTTTATTCGGAAACAAGACTGAAGAGACAAACAAAGGATCGGCAATTTCTGCAATAAGCCATCGGTAAAAGATCTTTCGTAGTGAGTGATCACAGGGCAAAAGATCCTGCACAGGGATTAAGCAAATATGAAATCTTCAAGATTTCATGCTCAACAAATAAATTTGACTAAATTTTCAGGTCTTTTTTATTCACACAACTGCCAATACACACGAAAGCGATTTTTTCGTTTTTAGCTAAAATCAAACGTGTCGATTACTATCTAAAAATAAAATGAAACCTTTGGTCAACTCATGAAACATTACAAAGAATATCGATATATATATATATATATATATATATATATATATATATATATATATATATATATATATATATGTACAGTCTGTAGAATATGTTTTTTCGTGGTCAGCATACGAGCGGAACAAGACTACATTCGGTCTGGAAATGAAATCTGATACAGCCGTGTAGACTCGTGTCCATTACTATTCATGCAAACATATGAATAATTCGACCTGCTCACGATATGAATATCCTGTCATTGTTAAACGGCAGATTTCTCAGTTGATTCACTACTAGAAACGTTCAATGCTGAAAACGTAACCTATTTTACATGGTAAAACAACGTCATCAGCTGTAAACTTTCTTTAAATTTAATAACTCACAAACGAAAGATATTAGGATAGTTGTTTATATGAACTTTTGTTCTTGTTTTTGGTGTGAGGAACATGCCTCCACAGTTTGTAAAATTATTTTGATACGTCATATATATATATATATATATATATATATATATATATATATATATATATATATATATTGAAAGAAGAGAGGTGCCGCTAACGTTTTTTGGTTGTAATGTGGATTTATTTAGAAAAAATATTATGCTTTGTTTTACCTAATTTTACGACACGTGTTTCTGGTCTCGCGACCGTCTTCAGGTAAAAGTGGAGATTTCTACATATTATTAAAAATAATTAATTTTTCTTCATGTTTAATGTGAAATATTCTCGATATGAAATTCGGATTACCAACAACAAACAGAGAATGTCTCATATCGAGAATAATATTTTTTCTAAATAAATCCACATTACAACCAAAAACGTTAGCGGCACCTCTCTTCTTTTTAATATACGTTCTTTTCTCTCCTTGGAACCACTACAACATATTTCTTTTATATATATATATATATATATATATATATATATATATATATATATATATATATATATATATATATATGTATATGTTTCATTAAATAATATAGACACGTTTTGTCTATTTATTTTAAGTAAGTTCCTTTCATATTTTCTGATAAGCTTAATAATATTGTCATTGAAGGACGAAAGAAAATCACCATATTGATACATGCTTAAATCCAAACTAAGATTCCGGCTTACATAAGCGATTATCAAAGATGAAAATTACTTTTCAATATATCAACCAATACACGGAACAATAATGATAGTCTGTTTTTGTTGCATGAAAAATTTCAAAGCAACGACTAGATAGTGTATACGAGACACGAAAGCGAAAATTGCGTCGCAGCTCGTGACGTCACACATGGCCACGCGAGAGTGAAACCGACAAGTATTATGTATGGGAAGCCGTTGGTATAAACCAAAGGCACCTGTAATCAATTATAGGCATTTAAGTAGGTTTGTGGAGATATCGTAGTTTATTTTGTTCAGGTTAGGTTTCAACTGTTCTGTGTATATAGCTTCAAAATTTCTTTTAAGAATTTAATGAAACATGAATCAATAAAAAATTGCTGCCTAAATATACACAATATATATATATATATATAGATAGATAGATAGATAGTCATCGAAAGGCAGGCTGTTTCGCTGCATCACAGCTCCTCAATGTGACACCTGTGTTATATATATATATATATATATATATATATATATATATATATATATATATATATATATATATATATATATATATATATATATATTCCAAGAGGATAGAATCCGAGTATATCTCAATGTCCAGGACAGAGCTAGAATAAAAAAAAATGTTTTTATATGCAGAGTTATATTTTCCTTTTTTCTTTTAAATTTGTATGTCTGATAAATTGGCTCGTAATTACGATTCCAATGTAATAAATTATAACCATTTAATATTAGTGTTTGAGCCTTTATATATATATATATATATATATATATATATATATATATATATATATATATATATATATATATATTGTGCAATTTTGATAAATATCTCTTTTAAAATGAGATGTCAATATTATTTTCATTTTGCTTAATATTTTAGTCGACAGTTTATCCATCCCACCCTCTATATGATTTTCCGAGCGTAGCTTAGATGTGGCACAATGCAGAAAGTATGGGGCACCCGGTGTGGATCACTCACTACTCAGTCGCAACTGTTTTAGCGAGACAAAACTTGCTAACTATTACACCACGCCTAGGTGCCCAAAATGATTTTCTAAGCGCAGAAAAGTATGGGACTCTCAGTGAGGATCGAACTCACTACTCAGTCGTAACTAATCCTGTAAATGATATGTCCGAGTGTGTTCAAATATACATAAAATATATATGTAAAATGTCTCTAAATAAAGGAAAACGTCACCAACATGTATAAAAGCAAATACAGAAATATAAAGAAATAACAAAGTAAAAAATATTCAGCAAAATTAACAGCATTTGCTCACTTTCATTTACTGTGCATTAAATTACATTGCTTAGCATCTTCTATAGTTACTGTTACTTTCAGTGTTAGTCTTAAGAATATTTTGGGGCGTTCATAAACTTAAAATTTTTTTAAACCCTAGCAATATTTTTTACTTGTGTTTATAAATATATACCTGAACAAGGAGATATTACGACAAAAAATTTTATGTTCGGCTCATCAGTCAAGTGTAAAAATTTTCAGTTTCTCGCTAGTTTTTTAATGCCACATTATTTTCACTACGTAATCATGATTATCCTTTTAATTCAAATATCTGAATGTTTTTAAAAAGAAATAAAAAGTTACTCTTCCAGATATTTTCGCACTAATGCAGGTGTCCTCCAGGGATCTATCCTTAGTCCCACTTTGTTTTTGATTTTAATTAAATAACTTTCCGATGGCATCAGGTCTCAATTTGTTATCTATGCTGATGGCGTAACCATTAACTGCTGTCTCAATAGTAAGTCTGATCACTTCGATGTAGTCAAACTGGTCGCTGATGTCAAAAAGCTCCTTGAGTCTGTTGTTAACTGGGGCAAAGAATGGGTTGTTAATTTTAACAGCTCCAAAACTCGACTGGTCTCTGTTAATCATCTGAGAGACCCGTTTCTGCCTTCCATCAACATGGCTGATGCTAACTTCCAGGAAAGTGACTCGTTGCGTCTTCTCGGGCTAACGTTCTCGGCTGACATGAAGTGGAAAGACTATATTAAATCCATTGCTAGGTCAGCTACTAAGAATGTTGTGCTATTGCGTCTAGTTATATAATTTGCTCTCTTGAATGTATCTTACATATCCATAAGTTTATCATTCGGCCATGTTTATAATATTGCTGGCACATACTGTGCGGTGTTCCTGCTATATATCTAAAGAAGAATCAGAAATATTATTGGTCCTTATCAGGGCTCTCGATTTTAGTTACTTTCCTATCGCTGTAGATTTGCCTCCCTGTGCTTTTAATACAAGTACTTTCATGGTAACTGTTCAGATAAGATCTTCATCATAGTACCTAGACTCTTAAAAAATTAAGCGTAGTACCAGACTTATAGTTGATTTGGTTAGATGCCACGCTCGGCTTCAGTCATTTACCCACGGCACTATGTTTGCCTCTCTCTGCCTTTTCTATAAATACATTCATGGTAATTTTCTGGATGAGCTCTTGGCGATGGTATTGTTGTTTTGTCCCCATCCCCCTATAGACAATGAATTGTACATATAAGGTTTAGTAAGGATTTTTATAGAGACAATGTGGTGTTATGGTGGATGTTGTAAGAAAGGTAAATCAAAATGCGTTGTTTTGGTGTAAGGAATATTGTTGTATATTTGGGTCATTGTTTGTGGCTAAGTTTAACGTTAAGACAGAAGAAGAACGTCCTTTCCCCATTCCCTATTTTGGCCTTGTGTCACATTTTTGTACATAGCAAAATAAATATCGCTCTTCTCTAAGGTACCGAGACTTTATGATATAAGCGCAGTACAAGAATGGCGTCGAGATCTCATCAATTGACAGTTGAGCTGGCTAGATGTAGCCGTAAGTTCTCTGCTAAAGCTTTCTTTTCTCGCACTTCTTGCTTGCGCCTGGCTCCATGCTTTTCAGTCTGATTTAATGTTAAAACATTTAAATGCAATGTCAATCACTATCTACTAACCTCGTGATTACTCTTCTTTTGTTCTCACTCCTTAATAATATTTCTGTTTTCTAATTCTTCCACTTGTGTCTTAGTGGTTTTACTGCCTTGCTTGTTGTGAACTCATTTAAAGAAAAAAAATTGTATTTCAACCACACATAATATGTCGATATCTCCCCGGAAAGTAGAAGATGGAATTTTTAATTTTAACACAGGAAAAGTCTCAAAACTTTTTGATGTCCATTACGAGTTTGTTAAATAATATTGTA
>CAHIKZ030000901.1:642500-770000 GCA_903632075.3 Acanthosepion pharaonis | reverse complement strand
TTAGCTTAGCCTCGCTGTAGATGTTGAATAAATACATTGAGAAGACATATTGTCTTATACCGACTTCTATTTTTGTGTACACGCTCTATTAATCTTCTAACTGTATGTGGGCGGTTTTCTCCCAGTATAAGTTCAAGATTATTCTAACATCCATTTTATTTTTTTGATTTCTGTATCTACTTTTAATCCGACATTTCCATTTTTTTTTTTTAAGCATTTCACTCCAAGCAAGGCGGGAGTGTCACTAGCACGCAAGGGATTACAGAGAGTGGCAGCAAGAGTAAAGAAGAGTCATAGAGGAAAGGATGAAGACAAGGACGGGGAATTAGATCAAGGTATCTGGAGATGTCGATTGACATTGCATTTGAATATTTGGAATTTATAGCTATCAGGGAAGAAATTAAGAGGAAAGGAGATCCACAGATGGAAAAGCGAGACATGAAGCTGTTAGAGTAGAAGACGCGGATACCTTTAATCTTTCCAACAGTAAAAGGTTGGGATTCAGAAGCCAAACTAGTGGCACGTTTAAATTCATGCAGTTTGGGAACCAGCGAAAGTAGCTCTTTGGAGCAGTTACCGTGAAAATATTTGTAGAAAAGAGAATGGCAATAGACGGCACGTCTGTAAAAGAGCGACTGTAAACGAGATGCCAATCACATTGCATATCCGTCTCTGGATTTTGTCGAGGACCTTAAGACGAACAGCGGGTGGGGTTTAGAGCATATATGGCAGCAGTATTTCATACAAGGGCGAATGGTTGGTTTATATATTTGAAGGATTGACTCGGACAAGAAAAACTTTCTGGTGCGACAAAGAGAACCGTCTTTCTTTGCGGTAGATGAAGCTATTGATTCAATTTTAATTTTTCCATCTCAGGTCAGCGGACAGTGTTAAACCAAGCAGTCAGATAAAGGTGCTCTCATGGAGTTGAGCATCAGGCATTTTAATGGGAGGCAGAGAGGATTATCTGTGATGGGTATAGTGGGTTTTTGAGGCATTAAAGTTAACCAGCCATTTCTTGCCCCAATCAGCAATAGATTAGAGTTACTATCCCAGATCAACGACCAGGTTAGTTTTATTCGCGATGTCGGATTTGCTATTTCCGAGTACATATAGTTTTCTATTTTTTATTTCCGAGTAGGTCTAGTTTTCCTAATAATTTATATACGTCTTCGTGCCATACCTTATCAAATGATTTTTTGCGTATTCTAAGAGGTGTAAGTGTAAGAGTTCTTGGATTCTAAAAGAAAATATTTATCGCAGATTACTTCCACAACGAAGACAACAAATCACTGTAAGTTCAGACTCGAAGATCAGAGGCAGAAAGAAAATATTCTAAATCTCGATTTGCAGGTACCATGTCACCAATCACAATGCACGTAACCAGTCAGAAAAATAACTCGATCGCTAAATATACGATTTTTTTCTTTCTTTTTTCAGATTCGAGAACACCAACTGCTTTTATCGTCCGAGCATTTTTTTCATTCGTCGACAACTGGGAGAGGACGCACAATATTAGCATATCAAAATAGTTTTATGGCAACTTCTGTGACTGACTTGTTTATAATTTAAATATTCAGCGTATCATGCAGAATACTTGCCTTTTTTCGGCAAGTAGCTTTCAGTATCTGTCTATATTTCTGAGATGAGCTATTACAGTATTATGTACACTATTTACATTATTCGCACTATTGGCCTCAAGGACATATGGCACAGTGGCTAAAGACGTTAGTTAGATCCAGTGACAGGACTCAAAGAGTGTGAGTTCAATACCTGGTTAAAACGGTGGAGAACTAACTGAGGGTAATTAACAGGAGATAACTGATAACTGAGATTCATTAAACACGTGGAACTAGAACAGACTGCCCCAGCAAGCGAAAGAAAGGGTTCAGTTCGACATTCCAACCACCCGAAGAAGGCCGGAGCGTACAACAGCCGTATAGTTGTGGTAAATATGGCAACACAGATGAGGACAATAGTCCGAATAATGTAAATAAGTAGCTTTCATTTCCGTCGTAGGATACACGCGAAACGCTCTCGCTTGGTTTGACGAAGTAATTCGCCGTTGTCTTCGCTATAGTAAATGCACATCTTTCTGTATCTCTCTTACTCTCTCCGATATCATTCTTATCATAAATATAGAATTACTTGTTCCAGCGTCTTGAGTGTCTTGATTCTTTTTTTTTTTTTTTTGTAATTCACTGGAACGTTTCTTAGTACTGACTATGCATTCTTGTTGGAGGGCCCTTATTTTTTCTACATTCTGTTTAAGGACATTCCCAAAAGATTCCAATCCAGTAACAAGCGAAATACTGAGGTTACTGTCTGCATCTTTGTCGTTATTATTAGATGGTTTCGACCTTTCTGTCTTGCAGCCTTCATCAAGTTCTTGCCGATCCTAGTATCTTTCAGAGAATTTCGAACTGAATACCATATTTGACCTACGGATTTATATTGTTTTCGTTACGATGACAATGTCTAGAGACATCTCGTCTATGTCGTATTTAGCGGTACTCTGGTGGCAGCCAACGGCGGGCCACGAGTGGGCCGCTAGCGATAACATTGCCAAAACGAACACGCCGGCGGTCTAACAGCGGTTCACCAGCTGTAAATGCTAATGGATCCCATATTTAACCTACGGATTTTTATTGTTCTCGTATTTAGTACTGCTCGGTTATTGCCCACCTGTTTCCATGGCGTCTAAGTCTGCACCACCCAGTCTAGGGACGGAACTCACAAGTATCATATCTACACGAAAGCCGCTAGTAACACGCAGGCGTGATGCCGATGACAGCGCTAGCGGTCGTCTGGGGGCATCCACCGGCGGGCCACCAATGGGCCACTAGCGGTCCGCCAGTGGTGATATTGACGAGACGAACACGCTGGCGGTCTAACAGCGGTCCACGAGCTGTAAATGCTAGTGGATCCCATATTTAATCTACGGAGTTATAGTGTTCGTGTTACGATGACCATGTCTAGAGTTATCTAGTCTATTTCGTATTTAGTACTGTTTAGTTGTTACACGCCCTGCTTCCACGGCGCCTAAGTATGCACCAACCTTGTCCAGGTTCAGAACTCATAAGTACCATGCCTATATGCAAGCCGCTGGCGGGCCGCCGGTGGCAACGTCAGCGGTCTTCTGTAAATAAGACATATCACCGGTGAGCCTAAAGCGGTTCGCCAGTGGTAACGTTGCCGCGACGAACACGTCAGCGGTGTGATAGCGGTCCACCAGCTGTAAATGCTAGTGGCATGCCACCCTGTTGCAGATTGGGGGCTTGCATGTAGGGATGTTTCCAATTCCCCGAACTAACACGCCAATCCTTGCTATTGTCCCGCCGGAGATATCCTCATTCATATACAGGGGAAAGCGGAGATTAAATAAGTGGTTGCGTTCGAAGTACTCCGAAGGTTACCTGAACTGACCAGCGCAAGATAAAGGCCCGAGGGCGCAACAAGTGGAACGTTCTGATAACAAGAAGAATTAAGGCAATAGTGTTATGCAATAGGAATAATAATAATAACCCTTCATCACAGAATTTCTGAGAGAAATTGTTTATTCATCTTTATCATGCCTATATATTTTTTAAATTTCTGTTCATAACTTTTCATCAGTATTTTTTCTATTTTTTTTTCTTTTTGCATGAGATTTCATTTTTTATTAGTTCACTCGTTTTCTTCCCTGTCTTCGTTTTCATATGTTATTAGACATTTTGTTTATTTCTTTATTAATTTCGCATTAATCCTAGCATGCCTTGTACTGTCGTTACCGTCACGTATTCATCATCCTCTATCGCTGCAGAGTAGAGTAAAGATATTAAATTTCCACAAAATAATCAGACTTACATAACTGTGGATGTTTTCCATATTACACTTTGTACATTTGTCTTCACTTGCGGTCATATATCATCATTAGAAAGACAAGGGGTTTTGCTAGCAGATAATGTGACACTTGAAGTGCGTGTTAGGGGGCAGTGAGGACGGTGAGATATAGTAGAGGTAATATTAACCATTTCCGTATAAGGAAATATTCGGCATTCCTCGACTTGCACTCGACTGAAATTTTTGAAATCTTTCTCTTAAAAGAATTTTTCAAGAAAATAGTTTTCTCAAGTGCAGTCAGTGATAATGATTTTTCCAGTGTTCATGAGAGTTTCCTCCCTTGCCTTTTGCTTCCGGTTTAGTGGAATGTCATGGTTCGGATTTATGTCATATATTCATTCTTTTAGTTTATAATTGTTGCTATTGTTGAATGTTATCAAGTGATGTGGTTTCTGCATTCTGATACTGTCTTTTGTCTGTTATTATAAAAGTGTACTAGTTTTGATGAAGGATGGTCCTACAGGCTGTACTAGCCCAAAGCCAATTTTGCCCATTGATCTGAGAATGTGGTTGCATATAGCAAGGCTAAAAAAAGACTCGTGTTCATAAATAGAAAATGGCTCTCGTTTTAGATTAAGGTTTTGTACTAGCTTTTAGGTTTTGGTTTTGTACTAGTTTACGATATACGAGAACACATCCTAAACAACGACATATTATGTGTTTAATTTCCTTATAGTTAATTTGTTTCCACATATACATGACCGGATATGTATTTAGGATAGTGGAAATTTCTGGAATAAGTATTTCTGACACAACAGACAAGAAACGATCTTAGAAATCGACTATTGAGGAGAAGACATTATATGGTGTCTTCCAACACAGCTGTTTGCTGGTGAGAAAACTGAACACCCCCCACCACCCACTATCAAAATAATAGTCAGTACATTTTAATGCATTGATAAATATTTTATCATTCTCTGGAATATCTATTTCAATGGCAACAACATGAGACGGCGACGAATAATAATAATAATAATAATAATAATAATAATTATTATTATTATTATTATTATTGTTGTTGTTGTTTTTATTTTTATTTTCTTTGATTTCTGGCGTTTACACATTTCTTTCCGTGTCCCTCCCAGGGACCTAAGGTTAGAAATGGCATCATGACACTTTCCACTGACAGAAAAAAAATACATAGATAAAGCCCTTCGTAAAGTGTGGGCTGTACTTGTCAGAACAATTTTTTGTATCTCCTTGAGGCATGGACTTCCAGGAATCCCTTCAATTAGTCTACTGCAATCTTTCCCAACCAGTCCTAGGGTTCCAACTACAACAGGGATTGTTGATGTTCCCATATGCCACATTTTTGAGATTTCTCTCTCAAGGTCTTTGTATTTTGACAGCTTTTTGAATATCTTCAAAGATACATTGCAGTCAGCAGAGACTGCCATATCAACAAGGAGGCACCGTTTTTGTTTGTGGTCTTTAATAACAATATCTGGGCGGTTGGCTTTGATTGTTCTGTCAGTGTGTATTGTGTAGTCTCATAGAATTCTAACAGGTCCTATCTCCGTAACCGGATCTGGGTGGTGTTCATACATACATATTATTATTATTATTATTATTATTATTATTATTTTCACTTTCAGAATGTAAACAATCGTTGCCCTCCACGCCTTTCTGTCCTTTTCCGCTTTTAGAAATGATGTTTTATTTTTGTTATAATTCTCACTCCTCGTTCGGCCATCCATTTAAATAAGCTCGTCAGGTCGATGGACCAATGATACCCTCTGTCCCTCTTGATTTCACTATTTTCTTTAAGGTTCAAATTATCGAAATTCTCTTCAATATATGTCAGAACAAATTCAACTGACTCTTTCTTAATTATAAGTGTCCTTTTTTTATTTCAGTTTTTCTTCATACTTCCTATTTGCTCACATTCTTCTCCATGACACACGCAGGTTTCTTCGGTATCATCAAACCTGTGTTGTTGTTTTTAATCATTTCACACCACGCAAGGCAAAATAGAGACACTAAGGCATAAGGGTTTACTGAGTGTGAGAAACAGAAAACATTATCAAGGGGAGAAAACAAAAAGAACAGAAATCAAGAAGGCATATATAGAATTGTAACAGGTCTTATCTCCGTAACCTGATCTGGGTGGTGTTCATACATACATATTATTATAATTGCGATTGCGTTTAAATTTTTGATATATGAAAGTTAAGTGGAAAACATGAAAGCGGATAAGATTTCCACATGTGAGAAGTGCGAGAGGAAACTTTCAGCATATAAATTCCAGTTATAAATCGCTATATTTCAATTATAAAATGTTGAGACCTAGCTGTCAATCGAGTATTGTGCTTAAATTAATAAAATCTAGACATCAAAGTTTAAAGCTCATCTTAACAATTACCATGAACATATTTATAGAAAAGACAAAACTATGTTACGTTGCCTCAAGTCTCTTATTCAATGGTCTGAAAACTGACCAGCATTCATTACCATATGAAAGGATTTATATTACATTATATTTTAACACTGGTTGCTTCTAAAAAGATATTCATTCTTTATTAATACTTTTTTTTAGTATTTAGGAGTCATCTTGAGCAATTCAAATGTGGATTCGGATTTGGTTTCACATTCTCATTACAGATTATTTGTAGCCCCTACCCAAGGAGGTAATAATAATTTACTTTTTAACAGCTTTAAAGACGCTAATTCTTCAAGAAATTGTGATAAATGTGACATTTTTGGGAAATTAATGGAATTTTAAAACAGAAAATCACTTTTTATTTACATACGTCGTAGTTATTATTGGCGAGGAATCAACAAGCTGAATCCAAATTTCAGGCGAGTTCTTTGCATTCACATTTGCACATATATCCTTGCGAAATGCATGAACCCATCCTAAAATCTACGGGTTTAATAGCAAAGGATGCTGGGGTCTTTAACTTTGGCTGGCAATCATACCTGGAAAAGAGAATCTCGAATTCAAAACAGGTTGGATGTGGAGCTTACGTTTCTCCTCTCTAAGAAATACTTTCAACATTAAATACAGCTGCAATCACTAGCAGGGTGAAACTGCGTCACTCTTCTACGAAGTGCAGTCTAATGGCATTAGGGAGGAGGGAAATAACTTTAAAGGTATAAACACATTATATCCATGCGAAATAATGCCTTACTCTTTGTTATCATTAGAACCCATTTTCGGCGATTGCACACGCCGGACTTCCTCAGGGAAATTACGAAATTTCCCATGACATGGACAAATAGAAGGATGTCGATATGTATTCTTAGATTAAATGAAGTGTTCAATTCGAAATTCTCTGACCTTTACAAAATTACTTCTTGGTTTGGTTTGGTAGGTTTTGTTTTACAGCATATCAACCTCAGTGGGTTATTTCATGCCGACAAATTTTATTGCTATATTTCAATTATATTTTCAAAAATGTATTGCTGGTAATAATTTTTTTCCGAAGTATTTCTGGTATTAAAAATTGTTTTTTCACTTTCATAGTGTTATGACCCCAATTTGGGAGTTAACTATTTGTCCATAGCTGGGACCCTAACAGGTGCTACCACCCCAGGTCAGGGTGGACCTTTGAACACCAGCAATGAAGAGGTTGTTCCACGCTCCACAAAACCTCCTGGTCAGAGGCCTTGCTGTCGGAAGTAGCTTATCGTCTTACCCTGGACGCGGACGTTGTTTATCATCTTACCCCGAACTCGGATGTAGTTTATCGTCATAACCAGGATGCAATTACATCTTGTACTTTATTACAGTAACTTCAGAATCTCTACTGCAATTAGAAATATATTTTAGCAAAATTACAATGTTACCCCTTACCAAAAACACGGGCTTTTATCTGCTTGAGGCGTCATTTTGTGTAGACTTTTCCTCGACTGCTATGTAAACTAAATAATAAATCCCTGACTCCAACAATAGTCCAGTCCAATGATGAAGCAGTCTGGCGCAAGGTTACGTCAGCTGAAATAGGCTATCCCCACATGAGGTAATTTTGGATTTGTTGCTGTGTAATATATATATATATATATATATATATATATATATATATATTCAAATTATGGTTATCTTTAAGATTTACTACAAATGGGAAATGGTGATAGCAGAATCAGAAAGTATCCAATGGATTGTCATTCATGTCGTAAATTATATCAGTTGACATTTGTCATGTGTCTGCATCGTTTAATGCATGAAGTAAAACGCAAATAAGCAGAATATATACGGGTTTGAACATATATTCTTACAAACATATATATATATATATATATATATATATATATATATATATATATTGTTGTACGTCTAGTTAGATTTTTGCTGTAATCTTGTTCGGTTATTCTAAAAATATACACACACACGCGCTCGCACACACACACACACACACACACACACACATATATATATATATATATATATATATATATATATATAGAGAGAGAGAGAGAGAGATACTGGCGTTTCAAATGTCACGGGATATGTGCCTGATATTATGCAGGATACCCTGATTTTACGCAGCCAACTGAACCAAGTTATGCCACGTGACACACACACACACACACACACACACACATATATATATATATATATATATATATATATATATATATATATATATATATATATATTAGGAGAGTGCAAGTGAGAGAGAGAGAGAGATAGAGAGTAAAGGTAACCAATCTGTTGGTATGTAATCCAAGTGTATCCTCGTAATATATTTTTTCTTTTTAGCCTTCGCTGTTAAATTTTTATTTCTGCCGATTTTGTATTTTATTGTTTATGAAGTATATATATATATATATATATATATATATATATATATATATATATATATATACCTGGGATTATGTGTGATGCATCTTGCAAAGTTCCACACCGGAAATAGAGAGAATTAATTTTGTATACTTGTGTGGAATTAATGTGTTATTGGTAAGAAGTCGAATTTAGTGTCATATGACAACCTATGACTTTTGAAGTTTAAAGACAATTTAAGACGTGAAAAACAGCATTTGAATGTCATTTAATCAATTGTGGCTTTCTTCTTTTATTGTAAAGCCTCACCATGAGTTGTAATCCTTTTTCGAAATTCGGCATATTCTTACATTAATCGGTGGCGTCAGTGATGATATTGTTTTGCATATTGCACTTCAAGAAATAGCAGGTTGACATATTCGTGAGAAATTTACAAAACACCCAAAATATATTATGTTTCTTCTCTAACAGTGAATACATAAACACACACACACTCTGTATATAGATATTACATAAGCTTATCGATCGATAGACCTATAAATCCACTACCTAATTTTAGTGAAGCATTTATTTACACAACATACTTTTTTTCCAGCTCCATTTCCTTGTCAATTCTTATAATTTAGTTACTAATATTAATCCTATCAACTGAACCTTAGGCAGTGGAAATCACCGATAACTCTGCATATTGACATACCGATGCTCTTTCTTATGAATAATCTTCAGAGATAAATCCCTATGAAGCTGTGATGGACATTTGTATAACAGATATGTGTGAAGGAAAACCATATCTTTCATGTTTATTCTTGTGTGTTTTTATTTTCTTTCCATTTGAAAGGTAACTCGTCAGTGGCTTGTTAAATGAGGCACTAACCAACAGTTTTCCGTTTTGTTTTATGTTTCATTTATATAATTTGTTTCGAAATCCATCTCTCCTTTCATAACAGAAAAATCGCACAAATTGGTGAAGAAAAATTAATACAAACCTAGCCAGCTTTCGCATGATAAACTCATGTGTATAAATAATCGGGCTTAAGAAAATGTTATTTATTTTCACTTTATCGTTCAATTTCTTTTTTTTTTTTTTTTTTTTAGACAATGTCTTCATTTCTGTAGTTAAAACATTTTTACATCCACGAATTTAGGAGGAATGCGTTAGAAGAATTAGCTTTGCTTTATGAAAAAGCGAATTCTATGTGTCTACGATGCTGTTCAAAATACAAATTCTGCGTTAAGTTTGAACGTCCCCCAGTGTTGCAGTTTTCTATTTTAAACTAACTTTACAAAAAATCAAATTTGTAAAGGAAAAATGTGGCTGTGATATGCAGAAATATTTTATTAGAGTTGCATATGAAATCGTTGTATGAAATCGAATCAAAATTATTTTGAACGAACGCTCTTTCATTCATATTCAAGGATTTATGAAATCATCAAATTGTCAAGCCGAATGTCTTTTCACAGGACAATAGGAGGTCATGTGATGTTGACTATCTTTTATACAAATAAAAGTTCGATTTGGGTCACAATTGGGTACCAGACTAAGCGTTAAGGCGATATTTGAAATGACCTTGGTTTTTGTGGGGGGGGGTCTTTTTTTTTTTTGTAGAATTAATTCGGACCACACGACGCAAAAAAAAAAAACACTGTTTCTCCATTTTATATATTTTCGTTAACCTCAAAATAATTTCGTCTTTTCCTCTCTCTCTATTCTATTTTGATTTTAATTTTATCTGGTCTTTCACTTTTACCCCATTTATCTCTTTTTCAACGTTACCCTTCCTACCAGCTTTTATAGACCGTGTCTTACCGCAGAAAGAAATGGCAAGCTACTGCGGGAGAAAACATACTGCCTCATCAGTCATGTATCGAAAGATACATGATCGCCTAAATGTGTATCACGCATGGCACATAACTGACTGATATGATAGCCGCATTACTAATTCCTAGGAAAGTAAAGAACTTTTATAAAAAATGAAAGTAATCAATGATTGAGATTGGATTAAATAACAATAGCTTTTTCTTTGCACTTAAATACTTACAGAGTTTTCATTCCTATTAATAAAGTATGTCGAAAATACTATTTTTATATAAAAACAAAGAATGGCCCAATGTTACCTTACAAGAGAGCGACTCATTGCATCTTTTTGGATTAACGTTTTCCGCAGATATGAAGTGGAAAGACTATATTGAATGAATTGCCATGTTTTCTTGCTAGAAAAATTGGTTCACTGTGTCGGGCTAGACATTCTTTTTCGCAAGAATCTACCTTACATATTTATAAGTCGATCATTTATCAGTACATCGAATATTTATGCCATATCTAGTCTAATTATCCTGCTATATATTAGATATTCTTGATAAAATAAAATAAAAAACAAAAAACAAAAGGAATATGCAAAGTTATTGGTCGTAATCTGGCATCTCGGCTTCAGTTATTTTCCCACCAACGTAATGTAGTTTCATTTTCGTCTTTTCTATGAATAATTTCACAGTAATTGTTTGGATGAGTTTACGTACTTGATACATCGACTTCAGGAATCTAAGAATACTACTAAATTGGCGCTAGAGTCTCATCATTTTACATTTGAAATGGCTAGATGTAACCGTAAGCTCAATGTTAGTATTTTTTTTGTACTCATTTTATGCTCAGTGAAATCTCTTCCGGATTTCTGCTTTCCAGACAATTTTGACGTTCAAAAATATAAATGCAATGTCAACCGTTATCTTCTGTCTTTAGTTTTTGGTTTGTTTTCTCTCCTTAATAGTGCTTTATTTTCTTATATCCTAAAAGACCTAGTAAACCCTTGCGTCTTAATGACTTTAATGCCTTGTTTGGAGGGAAAAGATGAACAAGAACATGAGCTATCCAAAATCGACTTCTATAATAGAGAATTTTTTTTTTTCCTCAGCTTTCGTCCGTAGGGTTAACCCTTTACCTGTTTTTCTAAGCTTTTGGATAATGTTTGCCAGAAATTTATTATGCTCTCCTCAACTAGTGGTTCAGTTATTCACTCATTTCTGTACTTGTCTGAACTCAAAGAACGTTTCGAATTCTACTAGATTTATTTGTTATCAACATCTTATTCGTTCTACACATCTTTCTTTCCACTGGTCATGCAGACCCCACTTTACCTAAAATGAGCTTGTCTTACGACCACCTCACGTTGAAACGGCGGTTAAATGTAATTATTCAAGAGGTAGATGCTAAATCGCGCATTTTCGGTAGACCAGCGCGGATTACTCTCGCCCGAGGTAAACAGCTTTTTGTAGCTAGAGATTGTCTGAAATAATTGAAAGATAGATACGAATATATTACGATTCCTTATCGATTTGAACAGAGAGGAACATAGACAGGTCCAGATAGATATCAATGTTAAATGTATTAATATAAATATATTTAATTAATTCATTGAGTCTGATAGAAACCTCAACAGGAATAGAGGAAGCACAGGACGGCCGTTTCGTCCTATAATTGGGACTCATCAGCAGTGCGCATCCACCACCAAGTATCGAAACCCTGACAGTTGGGTTGTCAAGCGAACAACATACCAACTGGGCCTCGGTAACGAAGAGATTCCAAATCAGACTCAACTTAGCGCCGCTCGCTCACATATTCCGTGGCGGAACTCTACTGAGTTCTCTGTAACCATAGGACTGTGCCCCCGGGAGCCACGACTACTCTCACCAAGCCGCGTGTTTATCATCGCTTGAACCGGCTTCTAATGCTCCAGTTGGTGATTCTGATTCCGCAAAACTGGGTTGGGTGTGAAAAAGTATTTGTTGTTAACATTCTTTTTTCATTCGGTTTTTCCAGTTACGAGTCCTTTTTTTAAAGCTGATCGTTTCGTATTCATTTTGTTTAGTTATTTTTCCTAACAGATTTAATGTTTAGGATAGAGCTTAGAAAAAAATCGCAGTGTGAGATAGGCAAGAAGTAAGGCATGTAGCAACATCAGCACGGCAAAGGGCACTCCTTTAAAGACAAGGAAGTGAAAAAATATTTTAATACAAGTAATAGCCATTGCTGTATGAGTCGTACGATTTTTTTTTTTTTTTTTTTTGCCGGTCCATGTTGCTAGTCCTCTATATAATTAAGCAACCTGTGCCAATTCATTGTGCAGTAGGCATCTCGGTATTCGATTATACCCTATCCATATATACATATATGTAGAAATGATGCCTACGAAACAATTTCGTGTAACGAGATCGTTTCTGTGATCGAGAAATAGGGAAAGATTAGATGTGTTTGTTTACTCCTGCTAGAATTATCGTGCATATGTATGGGAAATAGCAATAGTTTATAACGAATGAATTCTCTCTGTATGTGGGGTTTTGTGATTTATGAGGCCTGTTTCACTCGAAAAAAAAATGTGGCCACATTCATTAAACGTTAGATCAAAATCTGTGCTAACATTCTGTGGGAGATTAACACCAGAACCCATACGAATCTTTCTCTTGGGGTTTCCATGCTGAAAATGATTGTGTTCAAATTTTTCTTAAACTTGTGTACGGATTTCCCTCAAAAATTAAAGATCTAGGGCAGTGTTTCCCAAGCTTCTTTTGGCCTTGCCCCACATAAGCATCTCTAAAAATCTGATGCTATTCCCCGTGATATATAATTCATATTACTCAAAACGTGGGAGTCTGAAATGTAATTAACTTGATTTAAACACACTTCTATAGGACAGAGAAACTGCATATATGCAATAGTATTACCATTTAAGTTTAGAAATTTACAATATTTATAAAAAACATTGTGGTACTAATATATATATATATATATATATATATATATATATATATATATATATTATTCGATAAAAAGTGACTCACCAGGAGAGTGTTGTGACATGGCCGCACCAAACTCCTGACCTCAACCCCATAGAAAACTTATGGAGCATTTTTCTCAACTGCTTTCTCGAGAGCCTGTACTTTATAATGCTCCATGAGTTTTCTATGAGGTTGAGGTCAGGAGTTTGGGGCGGCCATGTCATTACACTAACCTGCTTCTCATCTAAGTATTCCTTCATCAATTTTGATTTTTGACAGGGAGCGTTATCCTGCATAAAAATTAGCTTGGAGTGGTCGATTTACACCCTTTCAGCAGAAGGGAACAGACAAGACTAAAATTCTCTTGTACTGCTCGCTCATGAGAGTCTTTTCAATAGCTTTTAAGAAACCAGTTCCATGAAAAGAAAAGCATCCCTAAAACATTATACTGAACGGATGCTTGACAGTACTTACTGCTAAATTCAAAGAGCTTTCAAAGCTTCTTCTTCGGATTTTAGATCGCTTATCCTTTGAATTTAGTTCAACTTTTGTTTCATCGGAGAAGAGAACATTTAGTAAAAACACTCAGGTGAGTCACTTTTATCGAACAGCACTGTATATTGATATAATAGGAAAGAACAGTTAAATTAATACGTTACTATTTATATTTATATTTAAAAAAACAGTGCTCGATACAGAAGTAGAGCTTAAAATTATAATTATTTTAAACAAATATAATTCCATCACGACACAGAAAAATTACTGTTTCGAAACTGAATCTCTTAAGTAAAATAACGGATTTTTGCAGACACCACAAAATATACGAATGAAATTATTAGTAATTTATAAATGGATAGAAAAAATTTACAACAGATTTTAAATCCTAAAATATATAAAAAAAAGGACTTATAATAGCATATATAAATAATTATACAATACCATATAAAATCTATTAGCAAATTCAATTAATTTCACACACGTATAAAACTATAGGTTTAAAAGTACAACCCAATCATATCTAAGCACCAGTTTAAGAAACCATAAACGAATAAAACATAAATAAACCCCAAAAAGACTAGAACATCAATAAGAGTTTTAACAGATAGTAATAAAAACAGCAGAGCCTGATAGTAAAGGCTATTGTATATTGTAGCTAGACAAAAATCGCCCAAACCAACGTTACACGACTCCAAAGATTTGGTATATAATAAACATTCCTACTTTCCTCAAAGCAGAGACCCCTTGATAATGAAGAGAAATCTAAAATTACACTTCCTTTTCCAACCTATAATGAGTAAAACACATCTTAGGTTAGTTATTCTAAACATCACTTGAGAATGAAACTTTGCTCAAAATTTTAAGTTTAATTGTGAAATTAACATTTACGACTTGAGTTTCAGTTTTGAAACATAGTAATTTCTCTGTCGCGATGAAATCATATTTTACAAAAATAATATATATATATATATATATATATATATATATATATATATATATATATATATGTAGAGAATATACGTAAATGCACATTAAAATATAAACGAATATTTTTAGGTATGCATACGCTATATACACCATATGAATTACCCCTCACACACTCGAAGAAGTACACAGTTATTATCTCATTCTCAAATTGCCCTCCTCCCGATAAAAATTAAATGCTGTGTTCCGGGTTGAGAACAACAGATCTAGAGCTAAATTCCTGCTTGTGTGTTGGTTTTCACCTTCGTTCAACTCATCGCTAAGAAACTGCTGATGAATCCTATCGTCTTTCATCCTTAACAAATGTTCATTCTATTTTAACTTGTATTAAAGTGCTAGCTATTTCACGAGTAGAATAACTGCGTTCGAGGATATCAACAGCACACACGTACATTTTACGCCGGATGATATCACTCCAGCCATCCATGACTCCTGTTAGAGCCCCACGTTCCACATGCATAAACAATAATTTCAAACAGATGTAATTTGATCACTTAACTTACTCTCAGTCAATGACAATTGCTTTAGTATCGTCGATTTCTTTCTCTATCATGTATCATTCAAATATTTTAAAAACAATTGTCTATATTTATTGATTGTAGCGTCACATTTTTTATGGACGAGGGCGTATTTTCAAATTTTCAGGAAAAACATTTTGAGTCGTAACGTTATTTTGTTTCCGTTTTGTTCAGAATAGTCAATATCTTATTTATCTTTGAAGGATTTTTAACAAAAAAAGAAAAAAAAATTCTCATATATTTTATACTTTTATTCGTTTTTTTTATTTATTTATTGATTTCCACCATTATCTTTTAAAATATATAATAATAATTCTTAAAGTGGTACAGTTGATGACGAACTGTTTCTATGGGCGACCGTCGATCTGTCATAAATTCCTGCCCAGGTCTTCGCTCAGGAGAGGAAACTCCAGCGTCGCCTCATCACGACGGCAAAACAAGTGAAGCAATAGTCTAGTGATGAGAGGATTGTCAAGGATTTTTTGTGTGGCAAACTGGCCACCGGCAAGAGGGAACGAGGACCGCCTCATCTTCTCTTCAAATACGTATGCAAAAGTCGCATGAGGGCGATGGGCACGAACATTGAATGGTGGGAAAACGTCATCAATGATCTCTCGCGCTGGTGACGTGATTTACACCGAGAGCTGGAGCGAAGCGAGAAGAAACCGAGGCTTATCTGGACTAGGTTGGTAGATTACAGCGGTGTTTTTTTTTCCGGTTAAAAGCAGTAGTCGGTAGTAGAGCAACCCAAGCTCAACAAAATTACATTTAAAACTAATCAGAGCACATTATATTGCATCTAGACATATGGTTCTGTTGTTAATATTTTGGCCTCTCGAGTGGCATGACGTCATAGAACCTCATCTTGAACTTATGAACTGCGTCTGCTATTCCGCGACCGTTATCTTCGCATAGCAATCTTCTTTGTCAACATAAAATATTATCTTCGATGGTGAAAATCTTTCTTAAAATGTTCGTATATATATATATATATATTTAAAAGAAGACATTCTCTGTTTGTGTGAAATTCAGATTACCAACACACAAACAGAGAATGTCTCATATCGAGAATATTTAACATTGAACATGAAGAAAATTAATTATTTTTAATAATATGTGGAAATCTCCACTTTTACCTGAAGACGGTCATGAGACCAGAAACACGTGTCGTAAAATTATGTAAAACAAAGCATAATATTTTTTATAAATAAATCCACATTACAACCAAAAACGTTAGCGGCACCTCTCTTCTCTTCTTTTTAATATACATACTTTTCTCTCGTTGGAACCACTACATTATATTTCTTTTATATATATATATATATATATATATGTGTGTGTGTGTGTGTGTGTGTGTGTGTCTTTGTGTGTGTGTGTGTGTGTGTAATCTTTCCCCACCCCCAACAAAAATACATGTACCATATAAAAGTTTGCATCATTTTTTTTACTTAGTTTTTCCAAATATCTCCATCCATACGTTTTATATTTTGAGTTTGCACCCAAAATATTGGGTCTGTATTAACTTTAAGCTTTGAATTTGCGTATAATTCAGCGTTCCACCCAAGAGACTCAGTATCTTAAAAAAAAACAGAACAACTGTAATAAGTGGCTCATTCGCAATATGCCTGACGACTTGAGAAACCATGAAACTTTACGTTGCACTAAAAACGTAAGTATACGTGTATTTATTAATGTATACTTCATAACTCTGTTGAGCAGTTTTGTTTGCACCATAAATTAAATGAAATAAATATTTATTTGCTTATCTGCGTATGCACGCTATCGCACGTATATACAGTTACTAATATCTCGTTATTTAGTTTATATTCACACTTATATATATATATATATATATATATATATATATATATATATATATATATATGTATATATATACACGAATGTACTCAGTTACCTATTCAAAAAACAACGTGGAAAGATACTATGGGACTAAAACGGGGAAATAATAGGAACAGTTCAATGGTCGGATTTGATATCTCTGAATAATAAATAACCGAATTTATTACATAATTTCGATAGATTTGATATAATATTTTAGGGAATGACTGACAAATGGAAAAAATATTTAGTTCGTTTCCAGAGAAAATAAGGAATAATAACGATTACATCTCACAAAAAAAACTTAAACCAACAATAAATAAAAGAATAGGTTAAAAGGTTGGCATAAAATATACACACATTTGAAGAGTACCCACGTCCATTTTGTGTTTTATATTCGAGACAAAATCTTTTAATATGCCTTTCAAAAAGTCAAGGGATTTTTGTTCCATGGTTTTTCGCAATTTTTATATCTTCCATTCCGCCTGCAATTCAGACAATTCATTTATTTATCTGTTTTTTTTTTTTTTTTTTAACTTTTGATACTTTTTTTTTCTTTTTCGAATTAAGATAATAGTTCTGCTCACAGACATTTTTCAGGCTTTTATGGTAAAACGTCGGACAAAATTATGGATTTTCTACCCAACACGAAATGCTCCAACATCTGACCATATACTTAATTTACTTCAACTGATCTATGTGCATTTATTCGTGTTGTCTTGTGACTACATATAAAAGCCTTCTAAGAAATGCTAATGTACATTTTACGTAGATACACACACATTTTAATACTTGTGTGCAATGTTATAGCAAATCCTTTACATTTACGGATTTGATTCTTTGCAGATACGTGTATACTAATCCATTACACGTATTATCATAAATAAACCTATATATGTCTATTATTAATAATTATGTATTTGGGCAGCAATCCCTCTTTTATGCAAGTTTCGTTAAAAACGACTGACAAGTTAGTACGATTGGGATTTTTATTCATTTTTTCTTGCGTTCGTGTAAGTGATTTCTTTCTGGATAATTATGTAAAAACTGGCCAAAAGTTCTATATATCCGAACACTTTCGGTTATTCTATTACTTATTATCAATATATATATATATATAATTTTATTCTGTTTTGTTTTTTAGCAAAATATACAAATTTTTATATATGTTTATCTAGAGTGAGGGGAATTGATTAGCAAATATGGTGTTCATAGTTGACATTATTGAGTGTTGCCATTTTTTTTTTTATTATTAATGCTTCCACTTTTTAGCGTTTTTTTACATAAAGATAAGGTTATTTTAGTCTCATTTCCCACGAGTATCTTGCGAACGCACTTTGGCAGGGTTCCATGCCTGTATAAATGAGTCCTAATTGAGCTATGGTCCGAGTGATGCAACGTGAGCCGTCTTGATAATCATGTAGTGGTATGCCCAATGTAATTATTCATGAATTTGGTTTCATCAAGAAGGCAGGTCCTTAAAAGACATGTGAATTCATAAATGATGCTAGTTCTCTGTTATTTGGATCTTGGAAGTGAGTGGTTGTTGTTTTACGATGAGGTTAACTGTTTTAAAGATAATTAATTTGATTTTCCTGTGCTAGTCGATTGAGCTTATGTATTTCATTTTAATGTTTCTAAGGGTAAATTCATCCTGCTAACGTCTATTTGACACACACACACACACACACACACACACACACACACATACATATATATATATATATATATATATATATATATATATAATCCGGTGTTCTTATAGATATTTTTATTTTTACAAACTAGTGCTCAATATATATATATATATATATATATATATATATATATATATATATATCCAGGTAAGATGAAAACTAATAGATTAAAATTCCAACGTTCATAACATTCTACAATCGCCTGATGAGATGGATTGATATGCACTGAAACACGACTGCAAATATGTAGCGATTTTGACATGTGTTCGATGTAACAACACACACACACACACACACACACACACACACACATATATATATATATATATATAAAGATGAAGAAATATAGTCTTAAGATGTGCTATATTTATGGGATAAAGAGCTCAATATCAGAGATAGAGCATATGTAAATATAAAATGAACATAGAAGTCAACACTTAGAGGCGACAGTCTGTTTCATGCTAGATGCAATCTTCAGGCCACCATCGCCAGTATAATATAAGACAAAGGCCTGACGATTGCATGTAAAGAAAACAGACTGTCGCCTCTATGTTGACTTCTATGTTCACTTATATATATATATATATATATATATATATATATATATATTGTTGTGGTAGGATCCACCTAATTTACATAGTGGAGTACCGACCATATAAATATGGTTGGTACCGGGAGAGATCCAATCCAGAGACTCTGCCCGACTGCGACTAAGTCAACACATTCTCCAGGAACGGTCTTCCCAAGAATATACCAAAAGACTATATGTAAATATTGTGTACACTTTCTTGTTTCAATACATTTTGTGCTGTATTATTATTCCATGCATTAATCAAGTTTCAACAATGGCGACGAGGTATAAAGAACTTTAGGAAAAAAAAGAAAAGAGAATTGATAATTGATAACCTTCAACAATTCGGACAAGTCTTAGAAGAACCCAGGCTGAAGTAAAAAAAATTATTAATTAAAAGTCCAACATCTAATGGAACGGCAAAGGATTCTGAAGTTTGGATATTTAAAACTTGTTGAAGGACGACTAAGCATAAAGGAACGTTCACTCAGAAAAATCTGAAAGGTGGCGTAAACGAATAACGGTGAATTAAAAAAAAAAGAAAAAAAACTGGCCGACTACAAAAACATGCATGGAATTAAAAGGAGCACAAATACAGCGTTTCGACTTTGGAAGGTAACGAATTCTAAAAAAAAAAAAAAATGATTTTTTTTGGTTGCTCAACAATACAGCAAGACATAAAATTAAAAAAGTTGTAAGTTGTTTCGATTTTTTTGGTCAGCTTATATTATATTCGTGGATACACAATTTAAAAGTATATTCTTTGTTGCATGAACACTATCAGCTAAAGATGGATGAATTATCCAAAGTCATAGCTGAATTATTCAAAGCCCAGCAGTTGAGTCTGCAACGTCAAAGTGAATAGTTTGCCTTATTAATAAGGGAACAGCAAATAGCACAGCAGAAATATCAAGAAAAGCAAGAGGAGTTGAGTGAGCGACGTCAAAGGGAACAAGAGGAAAGACAGAAAAATATCAAGAAAAACAAGAGGAAAGACTGGAAAAACAGGAAGAAATGCAGATCAAGGTTTTAGAAATTCAAAAGTTAACACTGGAGAAATTAAACAACAATCAGGCAAATGAAGGAAACTCTTCATATTCTAATAACATCATATTTAATTCGCTGGAAACTTTCAACTATGTGCCAGACGAAGGAAAAACGTTTGAAGCGTACTTTAAACGATATGAAAATATTTTCTACACAGACTGTGAAAACTGGTCGAATTCAAGAAAAGTCAGTCTATTACTAAGAAAGCTAGGAACAGCGAAACATAGCAAATTTGTACATTTTTATTCTACCGAGAAGAACAAATGAATTGGAATTCTCGGAAACAGTGAAATTGCTAAAGGAGTTGTTTGGAGCAAATATGTCGCTTTGGCATAAGCGATGGTTATGCATGAATGCCGCTAAATCCGACGATCAGGATTACTTAACATATGCATCTATAGTGAATAGACATTGTGACAATTTCAGATTGGCAGAGATTACGGTTGAAGAATTCAAGTGTTTAATTTTTGCTCAAGGACTGGTATCCAGTAAGAGTGCCGAAATAAGACGTAGTTTTGTCTAAACTCGAATCTGAACAAAACCTTACCCTGCAAAAGTTAGCAGAGGAGTGTCAGCGGGCCGTAAGTTTAAAGAAAGAGTGTCAAAAATCGAAGAAGCTGGCATTGCTTATATTAAAAAAATAAAAAAAAAAATTACCCATCAGAAAAAAATTGAAGTAAAAATTCGGCGTATTTTAAAAATAGTCAAGAAAAATTAAATGAAAAGAATGAGGAGGAAAAAAAGGTTCCACCATATAATTGTAGACGGTGCAACGAAAGACACTGGGAGGTAAGTTGCCCATATAGAAATAAAAAATGTTTCGTGTGCCACAAGAATGGTCATAAAGGGTCGTGTTGTAAAACGAAAAAAGTCAATAGTCAAACAAATTCAAATATCAAATCAGATAGAGATTTGAGGAAGTATGTGACGACTGAAATATTTAAAAAGAATATCAAATTTCAACTCGATTCGGGTTCAGATTTAACAATAATGAACGATAAAACATGGAAAATTTTAAAAAGGCCTACAATAATGAAGTCAACGAAAGGCGCTCGAACAGTAACTGGAAAGGAAATTAAATTCAAAGGCGAGGTTGTACTTCCCATGAAATTGAACGGGATAGTTAAAAAAATAAAAATTTTCATTCTGAAAAATGGAGAAAACTTGATGGGTACAGATTTTATTGAAACATTCGAATTGTGGGATAAACTGTTAAACTCTTTCTGCAGAAAAGTAGAAAGTAATTCGCAAACAAGACAGGACATTAAAGAGGAATTAAAGAAAAAGTTTCCGGAAACCTTCACACCTGGTTTTGGAAGATGTAACAAGTTTGAAGCCAAATTTGAATTAAAGGAAAATACTATGCCAATTTTTAAAAAGAAACGTAACGTGCCTTTCGCAAGTGTAGAGAAAATTAACGAAGAACTTGATAGGTTGGAAAAAAATGGGAATTATTTCGAAAGTAGAATCTAATTCATGGGCTGTGCCAATTGTGCATAAAAAAAAAAAACCAAGTCAGAGTCTGCGTTGATTTTTCGACAGAGTTGAACTCGGTAATTAAGGACTACCATTACCCGTTACCGAGTCCGGAGGAGATTTTAACAAGCTAAATGGTGGAGTTATATTTTCAAAATCGACTTATCAGATGCCTATCTCCAAATTCCCGTCGAAGAGGAATGTTCGAAGTTACTAGGATAAACACGCATAGAGGGTTATTCAAGTACAACAGGCTTCCTTTTTGGTATTAAAGTGGCACCAGCCATTTTTCAACAAGCTATGGACGTCATGTTGAATGATTTAGACTTTGCGTGCGCTTACTTAGACGACATCATGGTAAGGAGCGAAACCGTCGACGAACATCGAGAGCATCTCAATCAAGTATTTAAAAAGATTCAGGACTTTGGTTTTAAAGTCAAAGAGTCAAAGTGCGAATTTGGTTTGGAGGAAATTAAGTATTTAGGTCACATAATCAACAAAAATGGCAGATGTCCAGATCCGGAAAGGTCCATTGCGATTAGAGACATGCCGACGCCCACTAATGTGGCGATGCTACAGAGTTTTCTAGGGCTTGTAAATTATTATCAAGCGTTCATTAAAGGAATGTACAATTTAAGAGCTCCGTTGAATGAACTGCTAAAAAAAAGACAAGGCATGGGAATGGACGGCAGAATGTCAGAAAGCCTTTGATGAAATAAAGAAAATGCTTACGTCCGACCTCTTTTTAACCCATTACAATCCCAAACTGGATATTGTAGTGGCAAGTGACGCTAGTTCTTACGAGATAGGAGCGTGTATTCAACACATAATGCCAGATGGTTCTAGAAAACCAATTGCACATGCTTCGAGAACTTTGCTCCCAGGAGAAAGTTACTCCCAGATAGAAAAAGAGGCACTGAGTATCATTTTTGCCATAACAAAATTTCATAGATACATCCACGGCAGACATTTTATGCTTGAAACGGATCATAAACCGCTGATCACTATTTTTGGTTCAAAGAAAGGGTTACCCGTTTATACAGCAAATCGTCTGTTGAGATGGGGAACCATTCTTCTCAATTATGATTTTCACATAAAGCACCTATCATCCAAAAATATAATTCATGCGGATAGTTTATCAAGACTCGTACCGAGTCAAGAAGAAAGATTCGAAGAATCAATTATTGCAAATATCAGAGCAGATTATGAGGTGAAAAGCATGGTAAACAACATTGTAAGAGAGCTACGGGTTACACTAAAGGAAATTAAAAAAGCTGAAAGCGATGATTTCATTTTAGAAATAAAAAGCAAAATGGTAGCAAATGACCAAAAAGTGCAGGAGATTTATTCAATAGGTGACGGAGTTTTATTATATGGTGAGAGAGTAGTAGTACCAAAAAAGTTGCAGAAAAGAATACTTCGGGACTTTCATATGGGTCACCCGGGTATTAATAGAACAAAAAGCTTAATGCGAAGCTTTGTGTATTGGAAAGGAATGCATGTGGATATCGAAAACATGGATCATCGATGTAAAGGGTGTGCGTTAGCAGCTAAGGCACCACCGATACTACACAAACCATGGCCCAAGACGGATCATCCGTGGACAAGATTACACATTGATTTCGCTGGTCCAGTAGAAGATTTTTACTACTTAATAGTGGTAGATAGTTTTACAAAATGACCGGAAGTACTACGCTGCAAAAATCCTACGTCCAATACCACAACTTTTTTGCATGAACTATTTGCACGGTTCGGTGTGCCAGAGTGTATTGTGACTGACAATGGTACACAATTCACTTCTGAAGAATTTAAGGAATTTTGTGAGTTATATCAAATTAACCACATAACGACGCCGCCGTATCATCCGAGCTCCAATGGACTCGCAGAAAGATTTGTCGATACTTTATAGCGAGCTCTGAAGAAAGCCTCAGGAGTTCCAACGGAAAAGGCGCTTCAGCAATTCTTACAAGTATACAGAATCACGCCAAACCAGAGAACACACTCAAACATGGCACTAGCTGAACTAATGTTCGCTAGGAAAGTTAAGTCAGTGTTTGACAAGCTTTTGTCAGGAAAAAATAGATTAAAGAATACCATGTATACAGCGAGAAAAAGATACACCCCCGGAGAGAAGGTGTTTTTTAAGTGCTACAAAAACAACGTTGAGTTCAGGGAGCGAGGCATAGTGGACAAGAGAATCGGTGACCTGATTTACATAATTAAAGGGCCGAAGAATACTCATAAAAGGCACCAGAATCAACTTAAAAATATTACGGTATAGAGCATGAAGAGAGTATACAGGATGAAGACGAAGATCCCATTGATATAATGTATGATATGTTTCAGGTAGAACCTCCACAGAATACTCCTGAACCAAGAAGATCCGGTAGGAAACGGAAGTTCACGGAACCATTGGACGTGAATTCAAAACGGAAAAAATATTAAAATTATGCAAATGGATCTACAAAGAAATAGCCATAATCATCAACCCATATAGGAAGCCAATTTGAAATCCAAAAGGGATTCCAAGGCTTGGGAGGGGGGTGTTGTGGTAGGATCCACCTAATTTACATAGTGGAGTACCGACCATATAAATATGGTTGGTACCGGGAGAGATCCAATCCAGAGACTCTGCCCGACTGCGACGAAGTCAGCACATTCTCCAGGAACGGTCTTCCCAAGAATATACCAAAAGACTATATGTAAATATTATGTACACTTTCTTGTTTCAATACATTTTGTGCTAAGTACATTTTGTGTTGTATTATTATTCTATGCATTAATCAAGTTTCAACATATATATATATATATATATATATATATATATATATATATATATATATATATATATACACGTGTGTGTGTGTCTGTATGCATGTCTGCGTGTTTAAGAGGCTAAAGAATATTTCATAGATTTATAACATCTTTTGGCGGTCTGTTTAAAAATGATACAAGTAAAATATGCATATCTCAAATTACATACTTAAAAATTAAGATATTATTCTTTGTGTTCATTTCAGGGTCAACTGGATATCTGATATTGTTAAGATTATTGCTGCTAATAATGAATCATCATAGCTCTTATAATTCTCTCATAATCTAGGAAACTTATAAGTAGAATCAAAAAGACGAATCAGAAATTTCTTGGACACATAATACGGAAGTCTCACGAATGTAAAACTCAGAGAACATAGGGAAGGCAAGAAAGGCACTAATAATACAGACAAAAAAAGCAAGCTAATGATTATGTGAATGAATGACGGAAGAAAAGGATAGAGGATTGGCGAATATTCAACGTAGACTACGTTGACGATTCGCCAATCCTCTATCGGCATAAATGATTTGGTGAGACAAGATGGCCGACATTTTGAAGAGACACGACATGGGAAAGAAGATACAGAAGAAACGATTAGATATGAAATCTAATGTTTCCAAATGTTAGTAACCTTTTCTAGATCAGCAAAATGAACTATAATTATTCTTTTCATAAAAAAAAGAATGTGTAGGAAATAGATGTAAAAATAATCCATTATTTTACAATATTTCTTCCCTGAAATACTATATCCGACATACATTTTTTAATATAATTATATTAAAAATGTATCTCGGATATAGTATAGAGATAGCAACAATTCAAATCTAGAAGAAATTCTGGGATCAAACCACATGTTTGCTTAAAAAAACTTCTGCTAACGACCGCTAGATAGCAACGCCAAATGAGCGGTCCTCAACTTACGTCGGTGATCAGTCTCTACGGCGAGTCCTAATCTGATTTTCGATGTAGGGGGAAATTCGCCTACACAAGCACCAACGAGTCTGCTTTACGCTTCAGAATCATAATGAAGGGCAAAAAGTCCCCCCACCAAAAAAAAAAACCCAAAAAAAACGACACAAACGAAAGACAGGGAGTGTACACATAATCCAATATGGCGTGCAGCTGGTGAAGAAACAACACCATCTTCCTCATATAGCGCTGCGTGACGACGTATTATATGGGAGATGGTGCCATAGCCAGAAACGCCGTACATCGGGTCCGTCTTAACTCGAGTACCTTCTGTATAATATAAGACAAAGGCACAACAATCACTTCCTTTTTTTTTTTACTCTTTAACCACAATATACCTTAGGATGTTTGTCGGTTTCCCTGCGAAGAGAAAATGTCTTCTTGAACAATATACTACCATAAATATCATTAGACTTATCTGACAAACCTCATATTTTTACAAAGCAAATAAGGAAGTGTTTTCGAAATCTTCAAAACTTCTCGGCTTCAGTCACTTTCCCCATTTCGCCATAATGTAGCTTCCCTGTGCCTTTTCTATAAATACTCACATGCTAATTGTTCTGATGAGCTTTCCATTATGGTACGTAGCTTTTATGAATTTAAGCGCAGTAATAGATTGTCGGTCAGGTCTCATTCATCGTTTTATAATGGAAACGGTTAAATGTAACCTTAATTTCTAAGGAAAACAATATTTTCTATCACACATCTCACACGTGGAACATATTTCCAGCTTTTTGCTTCGCAGCCAACTTTGATCTTCAAAAATTTAAATGCAATATCAATCGTTATCTTTTGCCTTAATTCTTGTTCTTTTAACGTTCTCTTTTATTAATATTGTTTTTCCTCGTATCTTATTGTTGAAACTTGACTAATGCATGGAATAATAATACAACACAAAATGTACTTAGAACAAAATGTATTGAAACAAGAAAGGTACACAATATTTACATATCATCTTTTGTATATTCTTGGGAAGACCGTTCCTGGAGAATGTGTTGACTTAGTCGCAGTAGGGCAGAGTCTCTGGATTGAATCTTTTGATTCCTTCCCTCGTCTTCCCGGTACCAACCATATTTATATGGTCGGTACTCCACTATGCAAATTAGGTGGATCCTACCACAACACTTATAATATTCAGTAAGCCCTTACGTTTTAGTGGCTTTGACTTGCTTGTGGTGAAATGACAAAAACGTAAATAACTGTCTGTGAATGAAACAGCATGAAAAGTGACATACAGAATTTAAGAGTCAGTATATATGAAAACTCTCTAAATTTCCCTGTGGCATAAAGGGTCACTTCCTCGCCGCGTTAGGCGTGGTTTCCGTTAGTATAGGTTTTTTTTGGGCGGGGGGCAGCTAATAGTCACATGATCAAAAGGTTTTTTATTCAGAGATTTAATTCTTCTAAAAACTTTGCCTAACAAATCGGGAGGGTGAAATCTGCCAGGTTAGTTATCCCTGGTTGGAGGGAAAAGAGAAAAGATATGAATTGTGACTGCTTGGACTGAAATCTGAACTCGGCATGCAAATCCAGTTTTCCGCACCAGTAACCGTTATAATACCATCGAGTGAAAAGTTTCAAAATTCAATCCAGAAATTAGTGCGGGACGGAAAACTCTTAATAAGAGAAATATTTTCTCTTCATTTTTGTAATCAATTCGCCCCAAGCAAGGTGTCAATGCCATTAAAACGCAATGGGCCACTGAGAATAAAAGAGAATAAGTCCTTAAAAGGGACCGGTAACCAAATACTAAACATGAAACAAAGAATAGACTTCTACAACTTTTCAAAAGACCGCTTTTTTCTAGAATATAAAAAGAGAAAGTCTTGTCTATTGTCTTTGGCTACTCTGTTGCTGTTTTCATCGCAATTATTCAAAAACATTTCATCGTTCTATCCTACATATCCTGATAATATGGTCTTCTTACTTCATCCATATTATCCCTTACAGTTCATTAAGTAACACTCCAATCTGAATAGGTCTTGGGTTTTGTATTGGGAAAACACCAATATGAAAAATCTAAAACTGAAGAGATTAAAATTACCCTTCCAAATCAGTACATTCACACAGACAATTTACGTCAGTTGTTCGAATACTATATACTACACAAGTCGCGAGATTTCAAACAAGAACTTATGTAAATAAATATTTTTTGTTTCTTTGAAAGAGCTATTGAACGGAGAATCTTGAAAAAACGACTTGTAGTTTAGTATCAAAGAGGCCATACAAAACAGTAGTACTAATTTATGCCAAAACTTTTGAGACGAGGAATTATAAATATTATATAACTTGCTATTCTGACCAGCATGTCCATCCTAAATTTTAAACCTCAGTTTCCCCGAAACGATTGAAAGAATTAGCCCTCAAGCTAGACACTGAAAAACTAGAATAACGATAAAAAAAAAATCACAGTCTCTTATTAGGAAACATCACCTGAATCAGGGAACCCATATATTTATATGTTTTATTTTTTACGGTTTATTAATTTTCTACAAGTCATAAAATATTTCTAAATTCTAAGCAGTTTTTCAAAGATATTGGTTTACTAATATCTGGGCGAGGAAAAGGTGGATTCCTATATTTCCCAAGGATATTTGCGCATAACGAACCCGAATGGAATTGGAATTCGGCTTTCTGATTTCCATTCCCTTGCTGTTATCCACTAAACCAACTACACATCCAAGGCTACAGCACCTGGTATTTGCAGGCAGTCACCAATCTAGGGACTGACGCTCATACAGTTCCACCACTTACGTACAGTCGTTAGATTTAGGTTCCTAGAAGCAATTCATTAGATAGTCAAAGAAACTAACTGATTAAAACATTGGTTAAAACAGATCTGGTTCGCTGACAGTTGTTAGTTCAAACCATGGATTTCGAAGTACTGAAAAGTAACGTATGTGGTTCAGTGTATATCGAGTCACGCAATTAAGTAAAACTTGTGAGTATAAACTGAGATGGGAAATTGTATGACAAAGTGAAAAAAATTTACTTGCGACGCGTTTCGTCATTCAGGATATCATAGGACTGAATTTGTTATGTTGGTAGGGCAACACATGCGCACGACAGAGGGTAATTTAGAATTACATTATATATATATATATATATATATATATATATATATATATATATATATATATTGTATCCTGAAAAATGAATTTCAGTTGAGCTCTCTGGGGAGGAGATGTGGGTTGGTAAACAGTGACTATTATAGCTATATAGCGAGACTCTTCGCTAATGCGAATTGAGTCACTCCCGGTCACTGGGCGTGTTTATAAAGATAAACACGCTAAAAATCCACTTTCCTCCCTACCGTGCGCCGATGGCTTAATGTTAGATGTTAGAATCTCCGACTGACAACAGTTCAGTCGGGTTTCGAACCTTCAGTCTGTCTGTGGATGACAGTATATATATATATATATATATATATATATATATAATAATATATGGCGAAAATAAATAATTATATAATTATATATATATTATGTCTATCCACAATATCAGAGATAGAGATGAGCTGTGAAACAGCGAAACAGTCTGTCTGTGGATGACGGTATATATATATATATATATATATATATATATATCCGAATTTAATGAAAGTCTTTTTTCTTTTACTTTCCATCACTTTTGTAAATCGATATTACACACTGCCAGGAATATGAAATGTTGTAAAAGCCAGGGCTCAAATATACTGCAAATGACTTTGCGATTAAGCCATTCTCTAGACATTTACGTCGTAGTAAAGTATTTTCTGCTTTGATCATAGTAACATTTTTATATCAAATTTGTTGTCAGTCTCGTTGACGTATTATTTTGTAAAATGTCCGTTTTGTGTTCATATAAACAGATCCCTTGAAGTTTTTCCTATATATTTTTGGGGATAATTATTTACAGGCAATGGAGTAAACTCTTCCTTCAGATTTTAGATTCAGGTTATAGATTTTATTGTTTTGGATGTACAGTGTAACCCGTATATAAGAGAGTTGTCGGGACCGGAGAAGAGGTCTCTTATATCCGGGTTTCTCTTATATCCGGGTTTGGTCTTTTTTATATACATTAACACAGGCTCTAATTTGGGACCAGAGAAAATCTCTCTTATATCCGGGTTTCTCTTATATCCGGGTTTGGTCTATTTTATATAAATTAACACAGGCTCTAATTTGGGACCAGAGAAAATCTCTCTTATATCCTTGTTTCTCTTATATCCGGGTCTCTTATATCCGGGTTACACTGTATTAGTAACAAATTTATGTTGAGTTTAGATAGATTTTCTTCTATTGTATATGTGATAGAATTAGTAGGTATGATAATATTTTTTTTTTTTTTTATTATTCACTGAGTTTCTCTGTGGGGGGCGTTATTTTTGTTTTGGAATGATTTTTGGGCCTTTTGTTTCACATTGAATATGAAATAATTAAATTTTGAAAGTGTTTTCAATTTATTTCTCCTCTTCGTGTAAATAATCTGTGCTGCATCTTCTTAGTGCTCTTAGGTAGAATCCGATGATTATGTCGGATTTTTATTTTTTGTTATGAGAAGAATAGAAATTTATTCGTTTATGTTGGTTGATTTCCGGTGGACTCCGAGTTTTAAACTGTTGTTAACGCGCTGTAATTTGATATATAGGAAGGGTAAGTGTTCATCCATTTCGTATGTAAATTCCATTGTGTGTTCGATATAATTGATACAGAATATGCCTTAAGCATTAAAAGAGTAATATAAATATTATATATCGTGTATGGAAAAAGGCGCGCAGTTCAAAATTTTGAGAATGCCGAGAGGTAATGTGAAAAATGACGTTGGTGCAACAGTTTATTTAAATCTTAGCTAAATAAATTAATATTGTTATTACTGACATATCGAATGTTTCTGAAGATTCCTTAGGCAACCGATAAAGTTGAGAGATTGGCTTTTTTTTCTTTCGTTTTTACGACCTATTAAACATTTGTGGGTAATTTAAAATATACATTTTTTTGTAAGAATAATTCTTTATTTTTGCAAATGAATATTCCATTAACAATTTTTGGTCAATCACAATGATTTTTTTTTCTAGAGAGAAATTGCAGTCTTTAACACTTATCCGGGAAACAAGTTGCATTCACGCCTTTCGAAAATGTTCTTTGAACGTAGTGAAAACGAATTCAAACTCGGCTCTCCGATTACTATTTTCGAGCGGCTATCGTCGATCCTGGTTAGTTCCTAGATGGGTGACAGAAATACCGGGCGCTGTAAGCTTGGAGGGGGGGTATGTCCTCATAAAAATCAATTTATCATGCATCTCGTATGGCATGCAGTTCCGTTTTTGAGAGACAAAAATTGCAATAGGATAAGCTCTTTTCCTCTATCTCTGTATCCCGTCTCCTAGTAAAATAAGTTAAAAAAAAAGTAAAAGTAGTAACGCTATACTCGTTGTGTAAACGAGCACATTGATAACATCCAAAGAAGAAACAGCAATATTATTGGTCCTGATCTGGCGGCTGGGCTTCAGTCACTTACCCCCGACCGTAAGGTTGCCTTTCTCTGCCTTTTCTAGAAATAATTTCATGGTAATTGTTCCGATGACCTCTTCGCTATGGTACCTAGACTTCATGAATTTAAGCGTAATACTAAACTGGTGTCGAGATCTCATCAATTTACAGTTGAACTGGCGAGATGTACCCGTAATTTCTATGCTAACAGTTTCTTTACTCGCACTTCTCACTTGTGGAACTCAATTCCGGGACCATGCTTTCCAACCAACTTTAATCTGCAAAACTTTAAATGCATTGTCAATCGCTACCTTCAGTCCTGATTACTCTTTTCGCTTTCTACTCATTATTAATGTTTCTCTTCCTAATTCCGCCAAAACTAGTAACCTTTGTGTTTTAGTGGCTTTACTGATATGCATCGGATGATACCGATAAAAATAAATGCATTTACTGTAATCAAAAATTACAGCTGCATTTAAAATCAATATGATTTTGATAAAACTGATGCATTACTTAACTGTATCCAATAATAGTGAATGTAATATTCGCATATTAGTATCGTATTATAAAATCCAAACATAGCGAATATGAATTTGTCTATTGTGAGATGTTTAGGTCTGTACACATTTGCGCAACGAGTATAGCGTTACTAACGATACTTTTTTCATTCTCTTTGAATTTTTTATCTTTTTTAAGTAGAAGATGGGAAAAAAGATAGAGGAAAAGAGGTTAGTCGGTCATAATTTGGTCTCTCACAAAAGGAACTCGCATGTTACTCGAGAAACATGGTAAAATTTTGGGCTCGTACGAAATGCGAGATCGCGCGTTAAACGATATGATAATCAAAATTTCAGATAGTATTTAATAATATCAGACATTTTGGCATGAAGTGTATTACGAGATTCAGAATTCATTAATATTGTCATCTTAAAACTTGCATTCCTATTTGAATTTTTGGAATAACGACATTTTGGCCGGTATGCTTTCCGGCCTTCAACAGAGCTCGGTTTTCGGTTGATAAATTGTATGGTGCTGTAATTTTGGCTTGTATGTTCAGAGCCTAACGGTGAGTGAACCAAAAAGAAAAATAAAAGAGCCGCGTTCTTTACGTTTACATTTGTACAAATAATCTAACGAAACATATAAACCAGCGTCGTCCTTCCGCATATCTCTATCTATAAAAGGCAACGGAAAGGCCAAGACCGACTTTGCATTTCCCAACTCCCATCGATAGTGGAAATAATCGATTTTTTTCATGCTTCTACGGCAGTTTTTATGTAGTTTGCGGATATTTTGTACTGACCATAATGAGAGCTTATAGTTGGCTGCCACGAATAGGCAGGAAGATTCTATTGGCCAGCATGAGAGCCAACAGCTGACTGACACGAATGTTAACTAGCATGCTAGCATGCAAAAAAAAAATCGATAGCTGCATTCGTCACAAGTGGGAAAAATGTAAATCTGCATAGTACTTTATTCCAATTGGCTCATTCGCTTGCTTAAACTCAACGTTGATTCTGATTCCGCAGAACTGGGTTGGGTGTGAAAAAGTATTTGTTGCTAACATTCTTTTTTCATTCGGTTTTTCTAGTTACGAGTCCTTTTTTTTAAAGCTGATCGTTTTGTGTTCATTTTGTTTAGTTCTTTTTTCGTAACAGATTTAATGTTTAGTATAGTGCTTAGCAAAAATTGGCAGTGTGAGATAGGCAAGAAGTAAGGCATGTAGCAACATCAGCACGGCAAAGGGCACTCCTTTAAAGGCAAGGAATGGCAAAAATATTTTAAATCAAATGATAGCGATTGCTGTATGAGTCGTACGATTTTAGAATCAAGCACGGGCAACGCCGGGTCATGCTCCTAGTATGAGCTAAATAACCTGATTGAGTGGGCTCTTTTACCTTGAGGTAACAACCAGAATAAAAACTGACTTCAAAACCGGCCTAAGAGAAGTTCTCTTTCACTTAGGATTTAACGATTACAGTCAACTTGTAGACTCATGTTTCCGGGCGGATAGGAACCCAGATGAGGCTATGCCGAAGGGCAGTCTCCTCTAGTGAGGTAGATAGCAACTCGACCCCGTGTATGCAGGGTCTACGGGCTCGGAACGCCCCACGTAAAAAAAAGCCTTGTGACACATCCCACCTTGTGGTGATGCTCTCTTTCACTAGCCACACCACTGTTCCATGGCTACATATGGCGCTCCTACGAATAGTGAAGTGCTGTAATCATTTATTTAACTTTTTGAGGACGTTCTTTACACCAGTGTACATAATTACTATAGTAACTGGAACTGAAGCCACTCGGTGATGTGACAATGTAAACAGAAACAATGAAATGAGCTGAAGAGTATATAATGGATTTAGAACGCATGCTTCTTCCATATGCGATAATTTTAGTTTTTTAAAAGAAAACAGTTGCTGAAAGAAATGCATAATCGTAAAAATGCAACCGACCTCATGCAACGTCAAACAAAAATCTGTCTTGACAAGCAGAGAATAAACTTATAGATGAAACCTCGTATCGAGTGGGGCTTCTATTGCTACTGATGCGGGATCAGATGAGAGAAGTAATAAGCATATAGCCAGCCTTATTCAAGACAATGTCTACCAAATCTTTTTGGAAAAAGACATTCTATATGTCTTTTTCTCTAATGCCAGAATTCGAATTCCTGTGATTTTTTTTTTGTTCTTTTAATCATTCATTTAGATTTTTTTTTTTTTGTATTCATTCAGCCTTGGTCCATTATATATTCCGACTGGAATTGTTGATGGTTTTTGTACGGTTTGATCCGAGTACTTTATCTGTAGTTTCTTTTCTATCTTCGTTTTTTCTTTCATTTCTCAGACCCTCTTTCAGTTAAGGCAGCACCTATTTATTATCGCAAAAGATTTACTTTGTTTATATTTCGTTTTTTTTTTCTTTTTATTTTGGATTCTTCATTTTTTTTTTTAAAGTTTATGTCATTTCTTTTATTTTCTTTCATTCATTCATCTTTATTTTTTTGCCTTCATTCTTTCACTTTTATTTTCGACTGTTTATGGCTTTCAAACTCTTATATTTTTCTTCCTATTTTTTGTTATTTATTTTTTTATCTATACTTCTATCCTCTACCATATATCTATATATCTGATATCCACCTTAGCTTATAGAACTATATATTTCTATATTTATCTTTGCGTTTCTATTCCAAAAGAGGTTGAATCTAATTTGATTCTCTTTCTCTCCTTCTAAGCTTATTCCGCAGTATATTTTACTACAAACTCACACACACAAACATATCTATCTATCTATCTATCTATCTATCTATCTATATATATATATATATATATATATATATATATATTTTGTATATATATGCATGTATATTATACTTATATATGTGTGTATATATATATGTTTAAATATATATGTATATATGTAACATATATATATGTAACATACTTATATATATATATATATATATATTAAAAATAAACGTTTTTTGCGGCACCTCTTTTTAATATATAACCATTATATATATATATATATATATATATACATATAATTATATACATGTCTGTGTATATATATATGAACTTATATATACTTATATATAATTGTGTGTATATAAAAATACATTTCCTTATATATATATATATATATATATATATATATAAAAATTCATATATATATATATATATATATATATATAGGTATATATATATACATATATACGTGTAAATAAATATGTATGTATACTACATAAGTATATATATAATATACTTATATATATATTTTATATATCTGTGTGTGTGTCTTTATATATATATATATATAAACTTATTTTATACATAAATATTTATATGTCTGTGGATATTCAAATAAATTTCCCGATATATATGTATATATAATATATATATATATATATATGTGTGTGTGTGTGTGTGTGTGTGTGTGTGTGTGTGTGTGTGTGCGCGTGTGTGTGTGTGTCTCTCTCTCTCTCTATATATATATATATATAATTTGCATATAATAAATTTACATATATATATATATATATATACTTTTACATATATATTTTTTCTTTTCTTTTTTATATTTACTTTTTCTATATCATTCTTTTTTTCTAATTTTTATTTTATTTCTTTTCTTCTTTATGTGTTTTGATATTTGCTCGCTATCTTTTCAACCTTCCTTGCTTCTTTGTCTTTTATTTCTTCTATTTTTAGTCCTTCTTTGTCTTTTTTTTTTAGAACTATATTCATTGTATTTATTTATTGTTTATTTGCTTCTCGTTCATCTTTATCGCGTAAAAAGACATAAAAAAGATTGATCGCTTGAAGATCAGAGATGCACCCAACCTTCCTCAAGACCAATAAATAGGCATAAAATAAAGTATAACAAAACAGAAGGTGAACAATGTGAAGGATGCATGAAGAAGAAGAAGAAAAAAAAAATACAATACTACACACCGATCTCCACCCTTTCGCCATTATTCGACCCATCCAAAAACAAAACAATAATATACTTAAAAAAAAAAATAAATCGTCTAGGAATCCTACTCTTGAAATCCCCGCTTTCCTTAAACGGTGTCTCTGCCGGATTTCTTTTATTTTTTCCCCTTAAATCTAAGTCACATTAAGTTGTAACTTTTTCTCGCACATCTTTTATTTCGTAACTTCTTCATTTTTCGTTCTGATGAAGGATTTTCCACGGCTGAAACGTTTTCTTTTTGTTTTTTTTTTTTGTATACTTTCTTTCTTTTTCAAGATATTTCTTTTGCTTTTCTTTCTTTTATATTTCATTCTATCATTTTGTTTTCATTTCTTCCTTCATTTACTTCATGACTATGTTTATATATCTTTTCTTTCTCTTTCTCGCCTGCTTATATTCTGTTTTTATTTTTATTTTCGTTCTTTACTGTCCTTTCTTTGCTTGTTTTCATTAATTCAATCTTTGTCTCTCTTTTCTTTTCTTTCAATTTGAATTTCTCCTTCACTTAAAACTTTTTCATCCTCACAGTTTTGATTTCTTTGCTAGTTTCATTCCTTTTGCATATTATTTCCTTTGGTTTCCTCTTGCAACTTATCATTCATTCTTTCTTTCCTTCTTTACTTATTTCTATTACCTACTTTCTCTTTGTCTTTTTCTTTCACTCTCATTTTTTTTTCAGTTTCTATTTCACCTTTTTTGATTTCCTGTAGTCTCCAACAACTTTCTGTGATTTATTTGTCGTCATCTTTGCCTTGCCTTCCTCCTTTCTATTTTTCAATAAATAAATAAATAAATAAAACAAAACAAAAATGAAATAAATCAATCAAAATACAAAACGTATAAAAGAAAAATCTCGTTCACCCATAAAACACACACATACACACAAAGAGACACCATTCGTAAAAAAATCGACATCAATAATAAAAAGAATCCATTGTGGGCAAAAGGTCTGTTTCGCTGTGGGAGTGATAGATCTTCTGGTCTCAGACAGTGAGTAGGACTTTAGGGAATTGGCCGAGCAACACGCATCGGTCATCACCATGCAAAAGGTGAACCTCTAGATTAGGCAACGCAAAACATTATGCGCCTTTATAGACATCCATATACGTCTACCGATGCTAGAAATAAAAGAGAAGCTTGCAGATGTATCGAAACATTTATTTTAAAAAAAATAAACAATGGAAACTTAAAAATATAACTAAAAATTTTTTTGTGATATAAGAATACATATTTTACAAAATATCTGGTCTGGTGCTCTGTTTAATTTCTCTTGAGATTTTCTACAAAACTCAAAGAAGGGTCTGTGATGTTTTCGATCCTGACATGGCATCTCGACTTCAGTCACTTTCATGTTGCCGTAGCTTCTCCCTGTCTTTTCTATGAATATTTTCATGACAGTCGTTCTTGGTACATACATTTAAGCGTACTACTAGATTGACTACTAAGTATCATTGTTTTACTCTATATATAGTTTGATATAAATTATTCTTATAGTTTCTTTTCTCGCACTTCTCGCTTGATGAACTCTTTTGCGGTTTCTTGCTTCCATAACAAATACAATCTGCAAAACTGTAAATTCAAAGCCAAACGCCATCTACTGTCTTCCTGAACCCTTTTCTTTTATTGTCCTTTCTCCTCAGTAATATCTTCCCAGTAACTTCTTGCACGTTAATGGCATTTTCGTATTGCTTGTGTTGAAATGATTAAGCATATTGTATTCTTATATTCTATATTTGTTAAACGTATCTGTGTTATACTAAATATTATAAATGCCTTTATAAGGGTAATTAATGATTATTTAAGAACTGATGTACACGTAAAGATATCACCATCTTTTCGGAAACAATAATTATTGATTTTGCTGAAAGAAAAATAGCGTTTTGTTTTGAAATGATTCTAATTGTGTTAGATAAGATTTCTAAAAACAGTGAAAATGTTAGCTTTAGTTTTAATTCTGTCTGTAAGAGCGACTGCTTTCCATAGCCATGAGGCCGAACTACCCGTATTTTTTTAATAAATCCACCCCAAGCAAGCAATAATAAAACTAGGACGCATGAGTCTAATGGGAAAGCAGGTGAATTAAAATACTTTAACAGGAACCGGAAACCCAATCCTGAACAAGAAACAAAAAATAAACCGGCCGATAGTCGTAACTATCTACTTAAAATGTGAAAAAAAAAATATTAGTAAATAAAATATATCAAATCAGACGGAGACTCTAGAAGATGAAGTAGAGATTTAGAATGAAACAGAAGCCTAATCCTAAACAGGAAACACAATCCTAAACCGGAAACACAATCCTAAACCGGAAACACAATCCTAAACCGGAAACCTAGTCCTAAACCAGCAATAAGGGATGAACCTCTACTCGTATACCAGGGATGATTGTGATAATACTATGGTTTTGATTTCAGTCTTATTCTTCTAGAAAAGAATCTAAGAAAATTTACTAAAGTAACCTAACAAAATTAGTATAAAAAATGTCTATCTATTTTAGTCTTCTACAGGACAATAAACAATATAATAAAATATGATCTGTCTTTACATTATTTTCATTCAGACGAATATCCTGATCTTTGTTGTTACTATCACAATGTTTACGCCGTTGTGACCTGCAGCTTTCTTTCAGTTGCTTGTCGATCCAGGTAACCTTTAGCGGAATTTAGAAATGAAACCTTTCATTAATCTACGTGTGTACACTGTTCCCGTTTCGCTATGTTGACTACAATTATAAAACTCGTGCTAAAATTATTGCTCTATTCTACTGAGTCCAATTCTGCCCTAACCGCTCCAGAGTTTAAACAGCCAAGTATTTTATTCACATATTCACATATTCACATCGCTTTAACACAAAATGTCGCGTATCAAAAACTTAAAACCATCGACCCTCTTAGAATAAATTAGAAGTTCGAAATCTTCTGATGATTATTTGGATTGAAAAGTATCTTTAGACGTACGGAGGTAACAGTGGGTGAAACTTTATAATAGTAATAACAAAAAACAATGCCATTTTTCTATAAATAAGTTTAACTCCTCTTCCCATAATTTCAAACATAAACTGTCAGAATTTATAACGCAATTACACACTTGTGCAAAATAACTGAAACAAAACGAATAATCCCGTTATTTTTTCGCAATTTTCTAATGAAACATGAACCGGTGCACATATTACTACTTCGTATCTACATTCACCAGATTCATTCCTTGCAGACTGACCACAGATTCTCGATTGGATTTGAATCAGAAGAGTTTCCGGCCCAGTCTATAGTACTTTGATTTGTTCACTGGTACGGCTTGCCAGTGTGTTCATGCAGCCTTACAATTTTCGTACGCTTTCTTAGAGTAACGTCCATCGCATACAATGGCGGTAGGACAACTAATCGACAGTCGAGACAGTAGTGTCTCTGCGTAATGAAAATCTGATGCAATCGCGGATGATGCAATATTTGTTACATACTGAAACACTCACAAACACAGACACACACACATGCATACACATTGACACACATATACATCCTTGTGCAGATTAATTGAAACAAAAAGAATAATTCCGTTATTATTTACTTTTTTCATATTTTTTCCTTTTAAACATGACCCAGTGCACATGTTAGTACCTTATGTATCCATTCCACGAAGTTGTTAGTTGCAGATTGACCACAGATACTTGATTGGATTAAAATCAGTAGAATTTCTGTGTCAGTCTAATATTTTGGTTTGCTCACTGTAAGGCTTGCCAATGTGTTCGTGCAGTGTTACAATATTCGTATGCTTCCTTGGTGTAACTGGCCGTAGGACAACTAATCGACAACAGTGTCCGGGCGTGATAAAAATCTGACGCAATCACGGATGACTCACTATTTTTCAAGGCCAATTAAATTTCATCATAAGCACCGAAAATAGATTCATATTACTGCACACCACTACAAATGACCTAATCTGAGGAAGAAATAGAAATCGTTTGCACTCTGTCACTCGAGTGGGTCTAAAATTGACCGTATGATGAAATCAATGAAACTAAAGCAGTTGTTTCAATTAATTTGCACAAGGGTGTATGATTACAATTTTCGAAATAAAATTAAGTATTACTAAACTACATCGGAAACGGTTTTGGGATATATTTATGTAAGCAATATATCGTGTGAGGCTATATTAATAATAAATATACTAAAGAATTGAAAAGAAAAAGAAAATAGCGGAGTGTAAAGAAATGAAAGACACAGGACCCCGCCCCCCCAAAAAAAAACAAAACAAAAAAAAAACTAGAAAATTATAACTTAGAAAAGAGAAACAAAGAACAGGATGAATGAATATACAGATTGAATCCGACATATATTTAATTTAATTGTTTAAAGGTTATTTTAAATGGATATTCATATTTGAGTAGATGCTTTGTTTTATTTATTTATCAGACCCGGTTGAGTAATGGATAGGGGTTCGAATCCAATAGGTGCTAATACCCTTGGAAATGTTATGAATTCTCTTCTTATAGGTAGATAGCATGTCGGGTTCTATAGCATTTGATGACAACAGAAAGGAAATGGCAACCTACTGCCATATATATATATATATATATATATATATATATATATATATATATATATATATATATATATATAAACATGAATCTCCTCAAATAGAGCAACCATCTAAAAATAACGTTTAAACCAATAAAATAAAAAATATATCGGATTTAATACATTTCCTAAAAATTGTCTTTGTTTACGTTAGGATAGGAAAAAGAGCTGATATATATTTTGAGAATTGGGAAGATATGTGTTCAAAAGCACTATTCTGGTTTTGTTTGGTCAGGACGTCCTACGTGGTCGAGTGGTAAAAGGCATGTCTGATTTAATGACGTTTTCCACTGGAGAGACGGTGGTTCGAATCGAGGGCATATTTTTCTAACAAGATTTCTCGAATATTCAGGCCAATAGATTGAAATAAATATATATACTGTTTAATAAGTAAATGAAATCAGACCGTCTACTCAAATATCAATTTCTATCTAAAAACAATAACGTTTAAACAAATAAATGAAAAATCTGGCTGATTTAATCCATTTCCTAAAATAAATTGTCTTTGGCTACGTCAGGATACAGAACAGAGTAGATAGTTATATTTCGAGAACCGGTAAAATATGTGTTCAAAAGCACTATTCGGACTTTGTTTGATTTGGAGGTCTAAAGTGGCCAAAACAGTTTCCCCTAGAGGGCCCAGGTTCGTCTCCTTCTGTAGGGTGCATATTTTTCTAACAATTTTTTTAAGTTTTGACAAATGACAAGTTAACCTACTTGAGAAAGTGGTGGATGTTTGGCCAATGTAAGAATTTAACATTATTGATTATATTAGTGTCCATTCTCCAGGGTTGAATAAGAACAGCGTACTTAGTTGGTTGAATAGATTTGTTCCAAAATGAGGTAAGTTTGGATTTTTTGCCCTGTAATATATATATATATATATATATATATATATATATATATATATATATATATATATATATATATGTAACGTCATCCACAGACAGACTGTATCGCTGTTTCACAGCTCATCAGTGTGGCTAGACATCCAGTTGCCTCTAGCTAGGATCGAAACCGGACTGAATTGGTGTCAGTCGGAGATTCTAACCATTTCTAACCATTAAGCCGTCAGTAGTGATGAAAGTGGATTTTTAGCGTATTTATTTTTAGAAACACGCCCAGTGACCGACAGTGACTCAATTCGCATCTGCGAAGAGTCTCGCTATATAGCTATAATAGTCACTGTTTACCAACCCACACCTCGTCCCCAGAGACCTCAACTGAAATTGATATAATATTTTCTGTTTATACGTTATTTTTATAGATACAATTCATTTAAGTAAATGCGCTGTTTTTAATTAAACTGTATTAATTATATTTACCGATCAGAATATTCTAGGAATTTCGTAGAAAATATGCATTCACACACAGGGTTCGAGCTTGTATTCCTTTAGAGAAATTGATCTGACGTTTTGTACCATTAACTACACGTCTGGATGGTAAAGTTCAAATTACTGTTTTTTTAAGCACACAATTTTTCTGGATCGATCATATCTTCTCACGAAACGTATCTTAATGAAAACTATGACAACATATAATGAAATGGATTAAGCCCGACAATTATTTAATATATTTTCTGTTCATAAGTTATTTTCTATTTTATAGTTATTTTCTACGAAATTTCTTGAACATTCAGGCCAGTAAATGTAAGTAATACCGTTTAATTAAAAACAGAATTTACTTAAATAAATTGTCCCTATAAATGTAACGTATAAACAGAAAAATGTATTAAATAATTGTTGAACTTAATCTACTTTATTATATATATATATATATATATATATATATATATATATATATATATATATATATATATATATATTTTAGTTTATGGAAAACTAGGTAATCCGTATGGGTAGACCAAAGGAGGATTAAATCCAGAGAGCTCAATGTAAATCCAGAGCAAATAATTTAAATAAAAATAGACCACTTTAAGGTTCCATGTAATAAATTTTCATTTTTCATTTCAATCTTTGGAAGTAAAGTCTGATGATCCGCAGTCCTTTGAAAGGGCTTTGGTGAAATAATTTATTACATGGAAACTTAAAGTGGTCTGTTTTTATTTAATACACAGTGTAACCCGGATATAAGAGAGTTGTCGGGACCGGAGAAGAAGTCTCTTATATCCGGGTTTCTCTTATATCCAGGTTTGGTCTATTTTATATACATTAACACAGGCTTTAATTTGGGACCAAAGAAAATCTCGCTTATACCCGGGTTTCTCTTATATCCGGGTTACACTATATATATATATATATATATATATATATATCTATATATATATATATTAATTGAGAAATGAAAAAGAAAACAAGATATGAAATTAAATATCGATGAAATAGAAACGAACCTGAAAGTAAAAGGATTTAAAAACAAAATGATAAAATTAAAACGTAAACAATACCATTGCAATAAAGAACGGTCGTCATCATAATCATCATCTATCGAGAATAATAATAAATAACAACAAAGATTGAAGTTATAAAAAAGAACTGAAAAGAAAAAGAAAATAGCAGAATGTAAAGAAATGAAGAAGACAGGAGCCCCCCCCCCTAAAAAAACAAAAAAAAACAAAAAAACAAAAAAAATAACTAGAAAATAAAAACTTAGAAAAGAGAACCAGAGAAAAACAGGATGAAAGAATGAAATGTTTTTGAAGCTCTCCTCTTTTTGTCTTTTTTTTTTTTCTGTGTTATGAATAAATGCGTTTAAGTCGACGGTATTTGAAATAGATAAGAGGAAAAAAACAAAACAAAGGATGACAGAAAATTAATGTTTGTTTGCGTTTGGTTTTAATGGTCATCGATTAGATTCAGACGTAAGAAAGTGGATTTGCATCTGCTATTGAAAATCTTAAGTCGATCACATCCGGAAGACGAGTTTCAAATATAAACAGAAGCCATTTCTCATCTTCATAGAAACTGATCCCCAACACTCTCTTCCAACTACCCGAACAAATGCTCCCTGAAATGAAAACAATGAAATGTTTTTTCCATTTTGAAGCGGATGAACGTTTGATACAGAGTTTTCTCTTTTCCGTTGTAAATAATATTTACCCGTCAAGTCATGAAGTTGAACTAGACGGTTTATTTTAAGAGTTTCTAAATTTGCTTTTTCATATAATGACGAAATAAGAAGTTTTAAATAAATGACGATATAGGAAATAACTGTTGGTAAGGAAAATAAAGGCTACTGTCTATAGTATAATAAAGTGTGCTTTACCACTCCTTTTTACAAAAAATTGCCAACACTTTTGGGGAGCTCGTTTCCTTTACTAAGATTTTACGTAGACGCAGGTTAATAGATTTAATATCCAGTTTAATAAATTCAAATGCAGCGTCTATGTTAAATACAAAGTATCCACTATAATAGCTTTTAAAATAATATAAGCGTCATATATATATATATATATATATATATATATATATATATATATATATATATATATATATATATATATATATATATATATATATCCCAAAATCTGTAAATGTAAAATGACCAACTCGCCATTTTCGAATGCATGGGGAATCAACTCACCATTTTCAAATGAAATAGTAGAATATATATATATATATATATATATATATATATATATATATATATAGAGAGATAGATAAAGAGAGAGAAGAGAGCGAGAGAATGTTTTATATATATATATATATATATATATATATATATATATATATATATATATATATATATATAGAGAGAAATAGTGATCGGATGTTTCATATATCTATATATATATACATATTTACACTGTTTCACATATATTTATATAGACTGTTATATATTTAAAGATATTTTTGTAGGTACAAAATTTAATGATCGAAATAAAAGTATAAAATTTAATATTACAAGACATATTAAAACAATATTAAATAATAAAAAAAAAATCATCAACAACAAGGTGGGGGGAAGCAACCGGTTTCGCTCGCGCTCGTCAGGCTTCCACGGGAGATTCAAAATTAAAACAGAGAAATGTACAATAAGAATAGGTGGAAAAAAAAAAGAAAAGTTACGCATATATATATATATATGTTTGTATATATGCAAGAAGGAACTAGAGGCAGATGACAGCGAGTCCCAGCAAACACTCACGTTGTTTGCACAAAGTAGGCTGTTATATATATATATATATATATATATATATATATATATATATATATATATATATATATATATATATATAGAGAGAGAGAGAGACAGACAGACAGACAGACAGACAGACAGACAGACAGAGAGAGAGAGGGGTGAGAGAGAAAGGAAGAGTATTTCTTAAATATATATTTGTAACACTGTGTCTCCATTCCAAGAGATTCGAAGTAGGAAACTCCTCTTTAAGTTCTACCGGGTTTATTCTTTCCAGATGTCACGGTTCACAGTAATACGTGTTGATTTTTTTTGCAATGTTTTCAATAAGCAAAGGATTTTTCTATACTAATTAACTTAGCTAAAAAAATAGAATTAATATAACAAGAAAAATGCTGGCATACAATTATTATTTTTAGATATTTAAATATGACCTTTACCTATAGCTTTACGCAATCTTTTCAAACATATTTGTTTTGTTTCCTTTTTTTTATTTCTTGTTTTCTCCATTTAAATTTTATGTTTTCTTAACCGTTCATTACGTTTTTAGTTTTCTCTTACTTTACGAAGATTTTCTATTTTTCATCTTTTTTTTTTTTTTTTACTCTCGTGTTCTTTATCACGGTTCAACTATTAGCTTATCGGTGAGAGAAGTTTACATGGAAGAGTAAAATTAATGGCTCTTTGGATTGTGTCCAGATGCAATCAAAGATGCGTAGTGGCGGGAAAAAGATGAATGTATCTTGTGGCTGAGCCTGTACTTTTTCATCACTGCCTCGATCTGATATGCTCAAACGGCCATACATCATGAGCCGGCAAGAGGAAGGGGAAATGCCGGTTATTGGGTAAGGGCTGCGGTGTTGATGATATGATTCGCGGGTAGTTGCGTAGGTAGGTGATTGCCGGTGGTTCTAAGGGGATAAAGAAGAATAAAAAGAAGAGGATATAGACAGAAAATACGAGTATCTCGCTATGATGAGATATAAAAAGGAAAAAAAATTAAATTCAAAATGTTTAATCGAAATTATTTTTAAGAAAACACGTAAAATAATTAATTTATAATGGGGGTAGTATATGTTTCTTTGGACTTCACTCGAAAACAAAATGTTTATCAGGTGTATGTAGATATTATTCGCTAACACGACTCATATATTTTGTATATGAAAACAATATATTTGACTGCCACAGTGTCACAGTTAAAATAGGTTGCCGATTTACCGCTCCTGGGTATGACGATAAACTATATCGGCGTTCTGGGTAAGACGTTAAACTAGATCCAACAGAAAGGCATCTGATCAGAAGGTTTTGAGTAGCGTTAAACTACCTCTTAATTGCTGGTGTTCCCAGGTCCACTTTGATCCGGGGTGGTAGCACCTGTTATGGTCCCATTTATGGGCAAATAGTTAACCCTATACTGTCGTAAAAAAAAGAGAGTAAAATAGGTTTTAGTACAAGAATTTTTTTTTAATTTATTACCAGCAATAAATTTTTAAAGAAAAATTACAAAAAATACGTTATTACCAGCAATATATTCTTGAAAAAAATATTACGAGCAATACATTTTGAACAAAATATATTGACAGCAATACATTTTTGAAAAATATTCCAACAATACATGCTTGAGAAAAAAATTTCCAGCAATACATTTTTGAAAAAGAAAAAAAATTACCGGCAATACATTTTTGAAAAGTATTTTTACCAGTAAATGATTTTTGTAAACAAAAAAAAAAAAAAATCCAGTAGTAGATTTTTGAAAAAAAATTCCCAGCAATACATTTTAAAAAAAATAAAATATTACCAGGAATATATTTTTGAAAAAAAAATATTACCAGCAAAACATTTTTGAGAAAAAAAAAATATTACTAGTAATACATTTAGAAAAATAAAATAATAACAGCAATACAATTTTTGGAAAAAAAAAATTACTAGTTTTACATTTAGAAAAATAAAATATTACCATTTTTGAAAAGAAATATCAGGAATACATTTTTGGGGGAAATATTACTAGCAATAAAAAATTTGTCGGCATTAAATAACTCATTCAGGTTGATATACCGTAAAAGAAAACAAAACAAACCAATCGAAACCAACCTACCAAATCAATTTTTCTACTCAGCATTTCGTTTAGGAATTTTTTTTTTTTTTTTTTTTACAAATTATGTTTATTTCATATTGGAAACGAATATTTGTCTAACGTGATGGTCATTTGTGTCTCATATATGTCACGCTTATTTTTTCCCAAATACAATTTAGAAAGTTTTGAAACCGATTATAGGTTTAACGGAACGGTATACCGGACTCTTGGACCTTGGATTGCAAATATCCTAGGAGAAGGACACATTAAAAACTAACTAGTCATCGTAATTCATAGATAAAAAAGAAAAAGATTTTGTCAAATACCTGGAGTACTTACATAATGAAAGTACATGGAATTTAAAACCTACATGAAAATGTTGTGTCTTTTTATTTATTTTCTCTGCTAAGGTACATATCATCACATGGATTTAAACTATATTACACATGCTTGAATAAAATATGTATCATATCCGTGAAAATTTCACGTTTTTCCTATTGGAATTTTCTTATGAACACCAATTCTTAAATTAATAATTGAATACACCCTTATTTCTAATTCCACAGAGATAAAATACCCGTAGAAATTCCCCTGTCACATTGTTAAATATTTGCGCTTAACACCTTTGACAAAATATTGCAGTCGCAACCATAAATATGAATGCGGGTGGTTATTTAAAGAAGTAAGGGGGTACAAATGAAAATATTAGAAGTTGACAAATACTTCCATTTCAATAAAGCATGCATTAAACATGTTATCTTCCTTTCTTTTTTTCTTTCTCACACTGAAATCAAATAGTCATTGTTAGGCTTTTGCTGTCTTTTCTCGGGATCAAAACAGAATAACCTGTTATTTAGGAGATATTATTGTCATGGCGTAGCATACATGCTAAGTAAGGAAGAAGGAGACTTATAACGATTGGATACAGCTCATATGAAAAGTGAAGACATTTATAACTTTTAGTTTTCATCCTTATAGCTAGAATGTTTTTGTTAATTGCACACACACATACACATATATAAATATATATATATATATATATATATATATATATATATATATATATATCTTCCGTTTCAAATTTAGACACCCCCACCTTTTTCTGACTTGACATCTATGAAAGTGTCTCTATACTGATACTTATTATTAACACCCAACACACGCCTACCCAATTTAAACAATTCGCCCTAGCTGTTATCATGGAAATTTTGATTTCAATTATTAAAATACGTAAATTTCAGAAATACGTTATTCCAAAAAAATTTCGCTTGAAGATGGAACAGAGCTTACTTTAACTCAATTTAATTCAAATAATTATATTGAAGTTTTCGGCTCTTGTTTTGAAACGTGAGACCTCTTATGTCGCGAACTGGAATCATGTTTTTAAATAAATAATTATATATATATATATATTTACGTGTATATATACATATATATATATATATATATATGTATATATATATATTTACACACACACACATATATATATATATATATATATATATGTGTGTGTGTGTGTGTGTGTGTGTGTATATATGTGTATATGTATTCAGGCATGCGTTGTTGAAAATTACAGAACTTTTCTGTTTGATGATCTTTTTGCAGTTTTTTTTTTTTTGCTTTCTCGCAAGTTTTTTAGTATTTATTTTAAGTTGTTGAATTAGGACCCTAGTCGACAAAAACTCTCTCACGTAAGCTCATATAACACTTTAACGACACCAGCGCCATATAATATCATCTTTAACAATACACAGCACCACTAGTAACGCATTCAAATCATAGAAAAATCTTAATTAACAACACCATAACCCTCTATAAATACAATTGCAAAAAACGACTACAAATTATGGAAGCGATCCTAATGAAAATCCCAACATAGATAAACTAGAATTTAACACTGGCAGAAACATCTTATGCATATAATAACTAATCCTCCAAATAATAAACATTAATCCCCTCCCTATTAATAAATAATTAAGCTAACAATATCGTCCAATATTATCTATAAATCTAAAACAAAAAAAACAACGTATTTTCAAACCATACACCATGATGACGGTTGACGATAACCGAAAGCACTAGTCAAAAAAACATCGACTAGTGTCCGTTTTCAACACCTTAGACCCAAATACTAAAAACTTGCGAGAAAGCAAGAAAAAAACTTAAAAAAAGATCATCAAACGGAAAAGTTTCGTAGTTTTCAACAACACATGCTTGAATAATGCCAATATATATGTATGTATGTATTAGCTGCCATGTTCAGAAAATTATTTACGCTTTATAACAACCATAAAAATCCATTTTACCTCAGAAATAACTATAATAGTTTTTCTATTTAAATCCATTGACTACGCTACATCCGTATCATTGGTCAAGTTGTTCATGACTGATATATTCTGCCTGCAAAAAATCAAATTATTTTTTTTCAGTTCAATATATTTTTTTTCAAACCAGATAATTTGAAAGGCTAAACATTTGTTTGTTTCATATTATTATTATTATTATTATTATTATTATTATTATTATTATTATTATTTCTGCTATGGACACACTACCTACAAGTCTGCGGAAAGACCTAAGGCAGGTCGTGGTGTGTTGTTATGGCCACATTTCATGTTAATTTTTTTTTTTTTTTTTTTTTTTTTTATCTCCGATGAAGTTGCTAGCGTTACATAGACAAAGTTCTCCTTAGTGTGTGTGCTGTACTTAATAAGACAATTTTCTGTATGTCTCTTAAGCTGGGGTTTCCAGGATTCTTTCAATGTGTTGTTTTGTTCCATTTTTTATAATTCCAAGTGCACCTATTACCACTGGTATTATTCTTGTTTTCAATTTCCACATTTTTTTTTTCTATTTCAATTTCAGGTCTTTGTATTTTTGATAGTTTTTCAAATTCCTTGGTTGCTATGTTACAATCCGCTGGACAAGCCATATCAATTAGTAGGCAAGTTTTTTCTTTCTGGTTTTTGACAATAATGTCCGGCCTATTTGCTTCAATTTTTCTGTCTGTGTGGATGGTATAATCCCATAGAATGGTGACATCTTCTATTTCTGTAACCGGCGCTGGCCGATGTTCATACCAGTGTTTGCTTACACATTTTCCAAAGTGTTTGCACATTGTCCAGTGTAAGTATTGCCCCACTCTATTATTATTATTATTATTATTATTATTATTATTATTATTATTATTATTATTATTCACTAATTGTCTCAGACAAGTGTCCTCATCTCATTTGTCACATTCATAAGTTTTCGATTCTTTTTACAGTCCATTCTTTTCTGGATGACTGTCATAATTCGCAAACTTTTGCGAATTTCAAACTGAAGACTTTATTAAATTGATTGATCGACCGGTTTGATTGATTAGCCTTTTACAGCTTATCAATCCTTTATAGAAATTTTCTCAATTCCAGACACCTGAAGAAAGACAACGCTTACAATGACAGAAATGTTATTATTATCCAATGATGTACTAATTGTCTGCTTCTCCCAATTTGATACCGAAACCAAAAACATTAAATCGTTAGACATTTGTATAAATTTTAGTTGATAATATTTATTTAATAAGAAATATTTACTATAATTTATTTGATGATGGGAACTTTCACCATGCAACTAAATAATTCTGTAAATACATATACGCTATTTATTTTTTTTCATAACGTTTATAGTAATAAGAAACATGCATGTATCTATATACATAGCTATAAAAAGAATTAATGACAACTAAGTCAGTGACATTGAGTAAATGATAATGACTATATAAACAAAAGGATTCAAGATATCAAATATAAGTACGAAATAATTAGTATTTTCTGAGATAAACTATTTTTAAATTCTTTCAATTTAAAAAAAAAGTTTATCTCAGAAGATACGGAGAAAAAATCTATATTATTCGTATTAAGTTGTTCAACTATGTTATTTCTGTCATTTACCGTTAAAATTATTTGATATTACATTTGACTTTCAGAGTAAGGTTCTAAGTAATGAAAGAAATGTTTTATTTTTTATAAAAAACAATAACAATTGAAATAATAGATTTTCATGTAATTAATATTGTTTGTAAATTGAAATACCATCGCATGATATACAATAAAATAGAAAAAAATTATCGTTTTTCTCTAGCAAACCTATAATCTCCTCTGCCGACATAATACTCTATATTACTGTCATAAAAATATAACAATGGAGATTGGATCTTTGAAAATTTGTATGAATTTCAGTTTATAATATTTGTATTTAAAATAATTTATTTAGTGATGCGAACTTCCATTATGGAAGTAAATGGTTCTTAACAGTATTGTAAATCCATATACACAATGGTGTAATTATCTACATGTATTTATTTTGGCATGTAGGGGTAGGATGACAATTAACTGCTCGGAAAGTGAAATCGCCAAGCCGAGTTCGTCACATTCATTTACGCAGAAATTCTCTAGTAATGAATCCATCGGCTCTCTCAAGAGCCAAATACGGGCAAATATCAAGAAGGGATGGGTCCTCTAGTCTTGGCTGTCAAGCAGACAAGAAAGAGCGTCTCAGATAATATACCCATTCCCTAGCAATGATGACGTAATTATATGAAGATGAAAACAAGTGCAATAATTGAAGTACCTAAGTCATGTGATTACTAGCATTATTTACATTATTCGGACAGTTATCCTCATCTTCATTGCCATATTCACAGGTTTCGCACTGGACCATAGGTCCTCAAATAAACATGACACACTGGATAACGACGTTGGTAAGATCCAGTGACTAAACCCCCAAAGCGATTTTGAGTTTAATATCAGGCTACATAGTGAGCCAAAAACGTGAAGAGCTGAGTTAAAGGGAAATAACTGAGACATCCGGAAGAGACATGACACGTGGAACTATAACAATCTAATTTGGTGGGCGAAATAAACGGTTAGGTTCGAAATTCCAATCACCTGGAGAAGGCCTGACCGTACAATGTCTGAAACGTTGTGTATATGGCAATGAAGATGAGGATAATCGTCAGAATAATGTAAATAATGCATTCAATCATAATACCTCATCTCAGAGATATAGACAGATCATTAAGAAGGTCGAAGCGTAGAACAGCCGAAACGTTGTGTATATGGAAATGAAGATGAGGACAACAGTCTGAATAATGTAAATATTGCAAGCAATCTTAATATCTCATCTCAGATATATAGGCAGATATATATAGAGAAACATAGACATAAAGGCCGGTGCGTAAAACAGGCGAAACGTCGTGAATATGGCAGTGAATATGGGAATATCAGTCAGAATAGTGTAAATAATGTAAGTAATCATAATACTTCATCTCAGAGATATAGACAGATAATTCATGTGAGTTGCTCAATCTGCGTCTCTTACTATATATATTTTAGATTACGGATACGTAAAATTTGCCATGCTTTGTTAGAAAAATATAATCTCAAAAAATAAAAATGAAGCAAGTATTTTGAATGTTATTTCGTGATAAGAACATAGATATATGTTAGAAATCCCGAAAGAAGATCGAATACAGTAGAAAGAAGAAGAAATATTGAAAATTGGCAAGAAGAAAATAAATGTTTTAATAAAGTTACTTTTAATTGTTTCACTCCAATAGGTTATAAATCGACTAAGATGCAAGGAGTTACTGAGTGTTAGAGAAAATATAAGGGAAAAGTATTAAGAAGAGAAAATAAAATACCAAGAATTAAGATGACAAAAGATAACGATTGCTATTCCATTTAAAATTTTGAAGATCAAAGTTGACAGGGAAGCAAAAATTCAGAAGAAATTTTCACAAGCGAGAAGTAGGATAAAAGAATCTGTTAGGATAGAACTTACGGTGACCTCTCGTCATTTCAACTGTAAAATGACGAGACCTTGCTGTCAATCTAATACTGCGCTTAGGGAATTTGACAGCAATTTGCCAGAAAAATGAATTGATTAGCAAGAAAACATTTGAAGTGCTGATGTTGTGTCGGGAAAAGAGTACAATATTAATAGCATTGTCCAAATGAAAGACTTTTAAATTATGTGAAAGAAAACATGAAAATGTATTCACAACCGCTAACAATTCAGAATGACTAAACTATAGGGAATGGAAGATGGACTTGATAGTGAGGCAATTGTTTGCATCTTATATGAAAATAATCGATCAAGACACTTTAAAGATAAATGTAAAACAATGTTTTGCGCCCGTACAGAAAAATAGTAGAAAAAATCAGTCACTTCATATTTGATGATGGCATTCAGATAAATTTCCGGAAAAAAGACGTTTTTTAATTAGTCCCGAACACAAGAAACTTAAAGTGAAAATGTAAATTCATGAAAGCTGATTATTTTGTAATCTCCAAACAAAAAATCAACATCAAATCAATGGAATTTCCGCCATATTGGTGATATTGAGAGACTAAACGTAATATCATTCTATTTGCGTTGTATATTAAACAACCTACAACAGACACCAATATCGGTGTAAGCGAACATTTAAAATCCTTCAGGTCTACTGATAAACATATTAAAGTCAACATCAACTCTCTATAAAATATTAACATCGCAGATTACACATCATACTAATACGTCTTTAGTAGAACTGCTAAGTATCATGTGTATTAGTCTGAATGACCGCCTAAGTTAAACGGCTCTTCGGTCAGTCTTTACACTTAGTATATTAGTAGTTACACGTGATGTGTGCTGTAGCATTGATATAATACTGAAAAATGCTTCCTTTAATAGTAAAATCGAAACAGTATATAAAGTGAACATATAAATCAATGAAAATCTGTTTAATGTTATACATGATGTTAACGAGTCACTGATTAAAGTCATCTCACATGTACTGCTGATGTTGTTGCGTCTAGGACGTCTGACGGAGCCCTTCCTTTTACAGGCATGTTTTGGTTTCATATTTTTCCTTCTTGGAGATTGGTTTTCCCCGAAGTCTTTTGTATGAAGTCTGCCTGCTATTAACACCTAGGTGTCAGTGGAGTGGAGACATACCTTCCTAAGGTGTGATTGATCAAAAAGCAAAGGACAGAATCTTGGATGGAATTCGGATTCGGTATATCACACCCAATATTTGTGTCGATAACAATCAGGTCACGCTCACATCCATGAGTGTATATTAACATTTACAACAATAAAATTATTATATTTCAGCAATAGAGAACATTGTGTCAATGTCTGCTTCTCAAACTATCTGATATGTCAGAGCAGCATTGTTTTTCTCAATGTGTGTTGTACCCTACAAAGTTTAGTGCTAATATCAATTTATATCGGAAACGATAATAGATATAATGAATATAAAATAAGCAGTTTATTAACACAAAGACAAAAATTATATAACCTTATTTTTTTACATATGATTCCTTAGCATGACCTGGACACTAGCAGCGTACCGGTAGATGATGGTTTACGTACCGGCACCGGTCTGCGGAACACCACTTTGAGTAGTGATTTTCTAAGCCCGGCTTAGATGTGGCACAAGGCCGAAAGTATGGGGCATCCAGTGAGGATCGAACTCACATTTCAGTAGTAACTGATCTAGCAAGACAAGCTTGCTAAACATTACACCACACCACACCGAGATGCCCTAGTGATTTTCCAAGATGTGGCACAAGGCCGAAAGTATGGGGCAGCCAGTGAGGATCGAACTCACTACTCTAGTGATTTTCTAAGCCCGGCTAAGATGTGGCACACGGCCGAAAGTATGGGGCACATTTCAGTAGTAACTGGTCTAGCAAGACAAGCTTGCTAACCATTACACCACCCTAGTGATTTTCCAAGCGTAGCTCAGATGTGGCACAAGGCCGAAAGTATGGGGCAACCAGTGAGGATCGAACTCACTACTCAGTCATAATTGTGCTAGCAAGACAAGCTTGCTAACCATTACACCACCTCGAGGTGCCCAAAAACCGCCGCTTTGAGTAGCACTGGTTTAAATCACATATATTTCTCTGGTCCATTTTTTTTTTTCATTTATTTATAAATATACTTTTATGCTGCTCTTATTTGGCGAAAATGCTTAAAACAGACACCATTCAACTTTCTTGGTAGACCTATTATGAAAATGTGGGATAAACAATAGTACAAAGAAAAAAAAAGAAGCTAAATGAAATCCACAAGAAAATATATCCAAATACATATTTAAAAAACAGTAGAATTAATGATTAATCGATCCGTTTTCTACGGATTATCAACCCTTTGTTATTTAATGCTAGAAAATATTTTTACTTTGCAAGAATATTGTTTGAGATAATAATGATTTAGTGATACAAGATTTACTAGCTTACCATAGCTCGGATAGAAGAGGTGGATTATATCTATCCTAATGGTATTTGCGCGTAAGTGAATATAATTAACTCAACAAGGAATTAGAACTCGTCTCTCTGATTAGCAATTCCGAGCAGCTAACCTTTACACCAACAGCACGTCCAAGCTTGCAGCACCTTGTATTCCCATGCGGTCACGTTAACCACGTTAACGTAAACATCACACGAAACGGTTTTTCCACTTTGTTATAGGTTTTCTTAAAATCGATCTGATATCGTAAATTGTGACATATGAGTCGAGTTTTCCAGCCTAAAAGTCTATTCAGAACTAGCAAGCGAATTGCAATCAAGTTAGACAGCACTCCTAACAATTACTATACACCACTTACCTTACCTCTTGCAGGCTGCCTCAAAAATATCCCACTTAAACTTGTATTTAGTGAACATATTTGGCACATTCTCACAGAAATTAATATAAAATGTTAAAATAGTAACACATTTGTATTCAATCAATGCAACTGCACACATTACATCCAACAGCTAAGTGTAAACACTAACCGAAGCGCCGTTTAACTCAGGCGGTCATTCAGACAATTACATACAATATTTGCAGTACTACTAAAAAGGTATTGGTATGATGTTTAAACTACCATATTAATATTTTATAGGAGTTGGTGTTGATTGTAATTTGTTTATCAGTAGATCCGAAGCATTTTAAATGTTCGCTTACACTGATATTGGTGTGTGTTGTTGGTTGTTTACTATACAACGCATATAGAAAGATATTACGGTTAGTCTCTCAATATAGATGTAAGGGATTGGAACTTATATACAGTGTAACCCGGATGTAAGAGAGTTGTCGGGACCGGAGAAGAAGTCTCTTATATCCGGGTTTCTCTTATATCCGGGTCTCTTATATCCGGGTTACACTGTAGTTTTGACACAGATTATCGCATACTGTAGCGTAACTTCATTTACAAGTACGCCTAAGTTTGGGGTCACTTGCAGACTACCGTATGTTTTGGGGTTGACATAGACGGTGGGTTTAGGCGTAATTGAGAATTTTGACCTAAATATCATGAGGTCGTTTTGTACGTAATGTATATATATATATATATATATATATATATATATATATATATATACATATATATATATATATATATATATATATATATATATATATATATATATATATATATATATATATATATATATATATATATATATATATATATATATATATATATATATATATATAAAATATATATATAAACAAAAAAAGAAAGAACAACAAGATATATAATCCGGTGTTATTATAGATATTTTTATTTTTACAAAATGTAAATTTACAGAGCATTAATATTATAAATTAATTGATTAAAATATGTTTTTTCGCTACACAGTTCTAACCAAGTTTCAAAAAACTGTAGTTAATTAAAATGAATTCTAACCTAAACTTCTTTTAATTTGTAATTAAATAAATAAATAAGGTCTACTAAATCGGAGAAATGAAAATTTTACTTTAGTAATATTTAAATATAAAATTTTTAAAAAATCGTAATATACTTTAAATATACGGAAAAAAAATGCCGTAAGAATTTTAGCCGTTAACAATATAATTTAAAAAAAAATCTAGACGACAGGCTTTAACGGAAGTTAGATTTCATTGAAAAATGCATCCCTTCCCACGACCCAAACGTAGCAATAACTGATACATTAAATTATAGACATATTGAAAACCCAGCCACCCCTGTCTAGAAAAATAGATTTATCTGTAACCTTGGAGACATGAATTTTGTTTTGGCTGTGTATTTAAAACCCAGTAATTTTAAAAAGTTACTCCAAAATTCGCTTGAGGATGAAATGGAACTAATGTCTTTAATTTAATCACAAAATTAAATTCGTTGCTTTTAGCTTCCATTTTTGAAACATGGTTAGAACTGTGTAGCGAAAAAACCATATTTTAATCAATTAATTTATAATATATATATATATATATATATATATATATATATATATATATATATATATATATATATACTTATCCCAGATTATTTGTAAGGATTATTTTGTATTTGAAGTCATTTTATTGAAATTAATACAAAATGAAAATGGTTTTGTTAACTTAATAAGGACTGTCATTTATTAATTTTCTTTTTAAATCTAAAGCGTGGTATTGATTATCGAATTGCCCGTTATTGCATATCAGAAGATGTATGGGAAGTTTTCGGTTTAAAGACTTCCGATCGTAGGCTTAGTGCAACTCTTACGGTAGCGCTGATCTGCAAAAGATCTGTTTCAAGACGAATAAATTCATTTTCGCATCTGTCATTCGCTCCTGATGCATCGGCCGGCTATCTATTAATCAAAAAGAAATCCGCTGATAAACTACAAATTATGGAATGTTTCAATTCTTTTACTTTATCACAACCGAACTGGCGATACCCTGTGACTCGATAAGGGCATTTTTTTCGATCAATCAAAAGATGACACGTGTCTGTTATTTATCGGATCGGTCATTATACATGGATTTTTTTTTATTTATCCCTTCAATCAATTTATTTAAGCATTTTTATTTGCTTCTACTCATTTCAGTTTTTAAGGTTTGCGCATTTTTCATTTTATTTTTACCTCATTTTTATCTAGCGTATTGACTCTCTTAAAATAACACATACATCGTCTTTTGTATGCTTTTAGTCATAATCATACTTACCACAACCCCACAGCACAAAAACAGATGTTTTGGGAAAGACTGTGTTGCGCCAATAAACATTTTGCGTCAACCAAGCCTGATTCACACGACACCCGGAATCAGTATTCGAATTTTTCGTTTTACCTCCGTGTGAATACCAATTTCAGATAGCGTTATGGCGTAAGTAACTTCCTGTCAGGTCATGTTCATATAAAATGTAAGATATAAATGTAATGAAGTAATTTATCGAACAATTGATATTTTCCTGGGTGATGATCATTTGTGTGATTAACAGGCCGACCCTCGAGAAGGACAGTTCCTCAAAGAGGAAGGCCCTCTTAAGGTGTCTATTCAGGTATAAGACCGTTGATGGAACGTCAAGGTAGGTGTCCAGAAACCTCATTAATTTAATTCGGCACACTGAAGATTTTGGTTTTTCTGACCGCCGCAAAGTTCTACTTTCCTAAACATCAGGATGGCTCAGGTGGAATGAGACGAACTAAAATGCTCGAAAAACTGTGCTGGGTGGGACCAGGTTTTGTTCCACCCCTCTTTGTATAGGATAATTAAACTCTCTCTACAGACGTCGGAGGCATTGTGGTGGGTGGACTGATTACCTCCGACGTAGGTTCTTGGAGCCCGGGACAGACCGTCGGTGTTTTGTCACCCGCAGATTTCCGACCAGAATGTCTTTAAAATACAAAAAAAATATCTATAAGTTTCTCATTTTATATTTGCATACTGGAGAAAGTTATGATAAAGGTTAACAAATAAGTTGGAGTGATATCGCCTTAAAGAAAAGGTAATTTCCACGTAGTGAAATGGTTAGCAAGCTTGTGATGCTAAATCATTTACGACTGAGAAGTGAGTTCTATCCTCAGTGGGAGCCCCATACCTGTGACTCAAATAAATAGTATAACAATGTCCCCTTAGAGAAAAAGATACTTAGATCGACTTTCAAGCACCTCGGTGTCAAGCTAATATTATTGAGTCTAGTTTGACAATTACTAGTCCTGGGTATAACGATAAACTACATCCGGCAGCAAGGCCTCTCATAGGAAGATTGGTTGCTTTTAGCAGTGTGGTAACACCTCTTAATTACTGCTGTTCGTTGGTTCAACCTGACACGGGGTTGTAGCACCTGTTAGGATCCCAGCTTTGGGAAAACAGTGAAACCCAAATAAAAAAAAAATATCTGTCTATATTTCTGAGATGAGGTATTATGTACATTATTCGGACGATTGTCTTCATCTTTGTCGCCATATTTATCATAACGTTTCGGCCGTTGTACGCTCCGGCCGTCTTCAGGTGGTTGGAATTTCGAATCGAACCCTTTATTTCGCTCACTGGGGTAGACTGTTCTAGTTCTTTGCGTCCTGTCATTCGATCTAACCAACTGTGCCATGTGCCCTTGAGGACATCTACGTATGAATTTCTGGGTATTATAAACCTAATGCAACCATTCAGCAACCATTTTTACCAGTGCTCATATTGCAATTTTTGCTGTTATCATTGCTTTTCTCTGGCAATCCTTATTACTGGTTCCCATATTGCATTTATTTCTATGCTTGGTCGGCTCAGGAGATTTTTGTGGCCTAACATATGTGCTGATTCCTTAAGTTTACGAATTTTCCAATGGTGTTCCTTGTCTATGATCTCAACATGATCCCACAGAGGGCGGTGATTTCCCTTCTCTCTCCATATGTGGTCAGCCACGCCTGATTTTTCTACTTCCCCACGTGTTACAACTTTCTGGTGTTCTTGTGTGTACGCTATCCCGTGCAGCTGCAGAAAGGAATATAAAGGAGGGAGAGGCCACCCCCTTAAGGTAAGGCTTCAAGAACACCAGTAAGCTGTAACACGAGTGTGAGTTCAATACCCGGTTAAGGCAGTGGAGAACTTTCAGAGGGAAATTAGCAGGAGATAACTGATAACTGACATCCAGCAAACATGGCATGTGGAACTAGAACATTTCGAAATTCCAAAGCGTACAACAGCCGAAGCGTTGTGATAAATATGGCGACAAAGATGAGGATAATGTAAATAATGTAAAAAAAAATGTATCTATATTTCCGAGATGAGGTATTGTAATTATTTACACTATTTACATTGTTCGGGCTGTTGTTTTCATCTTTGTTGCCATGTTCACGACGTTTCGACTGTTGTACGTTCCGGCCTTCTTCAGGTGGATGAAATAAAGGGTTTCTTCTACTTTCACATGCCATGCCGCTTCCGGATAGCTCGGCAACAGTTATCCTCCTTTTAACTGAACTTTCCAAGTTTTTGTTCATCTCTGCGGTAGCCAGGTATTGAACTCACAAATCATTGGGTCAAGTCACTTGATTCAACCAAAGCTTTTATCCATTAGACAAAATTCTATAAAAGTATAAAAATATATTTTTTATGGTAAAAATACATGCGGTAAATTTTATATGAAGAAATACAAGCAATACATTTTATATGAAAAAATTACGAACAATACATTTATAGTAAAATAATCACCAATACATATTTATAGTACAGTTACCAACAATATATTTTAAGGCTAAATGACCAGCAATAATTTTTGTAGTAAAATTACCAACAATATATTTTATAGCAAAATAACCAACAATACTTTTATCTTTATTTAATGACATAGAATTGCGTTCAGAATATATTAAAACGGATTAAAGTCAACAGTAAATAAATCAGTGTTGTTGGTGAAAATGTATTTATTTCTCTATTGCATTTTGTTATTTAAGTCCTGACCAATATGTATGAAAAATAATATCGCCCAAATGTCCGCCATGGCTTCGGCAGCATACATCTACTTGATGGTCAAAATTTTTGGTGTCGTCTCTGCATAGTTGCGCCTCGATTTCACCAATATGCCTTATTATCTCATACTTCAACTGTTGAATTGTTGTTGGCTTATTGGCATATACCTTACTTTTGAGATAACCCCCAAGGAAAAAAATCTAAAGGCGTCAATCGTGGTGGCCAATTTACTTCGCTATTTCCAGAGATGATGTGACCTGGGAATTTTTCATTGCATTTCTGTTTGAACGTTCAGTTTTGTAATAGGCTTCGATAACTTTAACATGTTGTTTGATTGTTAATCTTTCCAAGGCTGAAATTGCCAAAGACTTAAGTTGTTAAATATGAAAGAAAATGAAACAAATTATTAGACGCTTAAAATTAATTCACATTTAAAATCTGTCCAAGTTATTGGAACACCCTTTATGTAGTTGTAGTCATAAAATCATGTTCAGAAAAAAAAAATTCGAACACATAAGGAGTTGATGTGTCGGTTGACAATCGAATCAATCAATTGATCAATCTCAAAATTACTACTGAATTGTAGATTCGATTCACACAAGGTTTCCCTTTTTAAAAAAAATGATATTAAATAATCTTGACATACATCGTAGAAATCAAGCAATTAATGATAATTTATTCGTTCACGGAAGCAGACATTGATCAGATCGTATGGTTCTCCTTAACGTTAGGTACCATATCTATGATGTTTTGTCTGCCTCTTAATAATATCCCAGACAATATAGTTCAGGGGGATTCAAACCGAAAAATGAGGAGGATAAGTTAGGGGTAAAAATGAATGCGACCGTTCGGCTAGTTACGCGGTCATGCGGGTAATGTGAAAGAAAGCAGACTCCTGCTTCTTTGCGTCCTCCTCAAACATGGTATTGTATACACAAATCTTCTGTGATATTTTATATGTAGATATAGCGACCGAAACGTCAAATTTGAATAGTTATACTAAATTTTTACTACAGTTTTAAGATATCATATTTGTTTCTGTTGCTTTTCAAGTGTTATAAGAAAAAACCTGAAGGTTGATGCTGATAATTTTAGCTAAATTATAAATCCAACTCTTAATTAAACAAATACCAAGAAAAATAATTTAAAACAGAAAATGACGATCGCTAGTCAAGTGTTATCACAGTATTATAACAAAATAACAGACAATATATCTAAAATAAATGGTTCTTTTTGTAGAAGTCTTTTCGGTTTGAAATGTTTTAACAATTAATAAGTGTACGTCTGTGTGTGGGAAAATGTTAAATATTATTATGTCAATATATTCCGTGGAATATATATATATATATATATATATATATATATATATATAAAAAGTGAACTTTGAAGTCAACACTCAGGCCGACAGGCTGTTTCATGCTGACGTAATCGTCGTCCAGCATGAAGCAGCCTGTCGCCTCTGAGTGTTGACTTCAATGTTCACTTTTATAGTTATTTTTACAAACAATTCAAATAATATACAAAAACATCCGTATCCGTTATGAATGAAATGATCCTTGTTTATATAAATTTCTGCCGTATTAGTTCTTATTTTACTACAAGCTTTCGTCTGTCCCTACAGACATCTTCAGGTATAGAATAGATGTTCTTGTTTTTACTCTTAGTAATAAGAGGACAACGAAAATATATGTATTGTTGTATCCAAAATTTTGTATATTATTTGAATTGTTTGCGATGATGGATGTCTCGCCATTTAAATCATTAACTTTTGCATTAGTTTTTGTGTGAATAATTCATGTATTTGTAAATTGATTGCACGTTTATCGTAATTTAAATAACTGATCCAAGTGCGACTTTTGGATAATAAGTGCGACATTACTGTAATTATTGAACAATATAGTTCATGCCACTTTGACAGAAAAATTTACCAGTAAAAAAATTTGTTCATCACCATATTTTATATGAACGCACAACCTTTAAAAATTTAAAATCAAACTCAGCGTTGCTTTTGCGCGTTCAAAAACAATAACTCATTTTCAATAGCATTTTCGGATACAACAATACATATATTTTCGTTGTCCTCTTATTACTAAGAGAAAAAACAAGAACAACATCTATTCTATACCTGAAGATGTCTGTAGGAACAGACGAAATCTTGTAGTAAAATAAGAACTAATACGGCAGAAATTTATATAAACAAGGATCATTTCATTCATAACGGATACAGGTTTTTTGTATATTATTTGAATTGTTTGCGATGATGGATGTCTCGCCATTTAAATCATTAACTTTTTGCATTAGTTTTTGTGTGAATAATTCATGTATTTGTAAATTGATTTTTATCGTAATTTAAATAACTGATCCAAGTGCGACTTTTTTGGATAATAAGTGCAATATAGTTCATGCCACTTTGACAGAAAAATTTACCAGTAAAAAATTTGTTCATCACCATATTTTATATGAACGCACAGCCTTTAAAATTTAAAATCAAACTCAGCGTTGCTTTTGCGCGTTCAAAAACAATAACTCATTTTCAATAGCATTTTCGGATACAACAATACATATTTTTCGTTGTCCTCTTTATTATAATTCTATACCTGAAGATGTTTGTAGGAACAGACGAAAGCTTGTAGTAAAATAAGAACTATATACAGAAATTTATATAAACAAGGATCATTTCATTCATAACGGATGGAGGTTTTTATATTATTTGAATTGTCTGTGATGGATGTCTCGCCATTTAAATCATTAACCTTTGCATTAGTTTTTGTGTGAATAATTCATGTGTAAATTGATTGCACGTTTATCGTAATATATATATGTGTGTGTGTGTGTGGGGGGGTGTATTAGGACCTTAAAAAGTTCTCGCTAATTTTTCATGAAAAGTAATATTTTATTTAGAAAAATTAGTAAGAAACATGTGACTGAATATATTGTCCATTGCTTGACATTACTATTTACCATCTTTCTGGGAGCATTTGAATTCCACATCGGGAAACGTCACGTCTTTTGAGGTTAACCACGAGTCGACACATTTTTTGGCATCTTCTTAAGAATGAATGTGCTGCTCTGTCAGGCCATGTGCCATCGATCGGAACAAGTGAGAATCAGACGGGACAATTTGTTTGATCAACTCCTAATTATTCTGCAATGTCAAATTGCACCTGACGAGTCTTCATGAAGTAATGCCTCTAATTCTTAGTCTTTAAATTTTTTCGTTGCGCCAGAGGACTCGTTATCTTCAACATCAAAATCATTATTTTTGAAGCGTCTAAACCAATCTCTGTATTTTGTTTCCCACAGAGCATGGTCGCCGTAAGTCTCAACAAGATTTCTGTGTGCTTCAGCTGCAGATTTCTTCTGAATGAAGTAGTGCAGTAAAATCACCCGTTTAACCCTATGAAAAACAAATGGCATACACTGAATTTCTAGCTGGCTTATAGTACTTCCTTATAGATACATTATCATCTGAAACTACACGCACGCAGTTCTGGGAACGCCATCTGTTGGAAAACAGAGAGAACATATTCAATATATATCCTAATATATATATATATATATATATATATATATATATATATATATATATATATATATATATATATATATATATGCATGACACACACACACAAACATAAAGTAAATTCACTATGAAGCCAATGCTCATTATCATCGTATATAGATGCATAGCGCCTGATGTAGATGTAGTTAGTAAGGTAATATTTGCATAATGTTCATACAAATAACGTATAATTGTTTTGCCTTATTATTAATATCACTGGTTCGATACTCATATAAAATACCGTCTGACATGAAAGAAATGTATATCATTGAATTTCTCTGTAGTAAAATTGCACCTAACGATATTTGTAGATGCTTATTAAATCTCTAAATGGTAGACATGAACAAAGTTAAGCGTTAGGCAACGTTTTTTTTAGCATTGGTTACATGTGATGTCAATGTGCTCATCCACGCGAATCGGCGGGTGAGAAACGGAACTGCGTACGGCTCACTGCATTAGACACTATTTTGGACAGGTTAGAATAGCGACATAGGAATAAAAGATAATGTTTAAGACAATTGGCATCGAGCAAATATGTACTGATTTCGTGATTGGAAAGTTGTGTTCTCTTGGACTTGGTGGAACCTGCATCAACCATAAATTCAGACTATTAACATCGGGACACTGTCTACATTGAAGTTTCGATTTACGGTACAAGAGAATAACGCCAAGCTCTAAACTAGTTTAAAGACTCTGGTTCTCATTACAAATTTTTATTGGATGTTCCTACGACACATACTCTATAATTCCAATGTGACACCTTCCGTTTTTCATCTGCTTGCACGAATGAAAGATGGACGAGGTGGACAACATTTTACCTGGCATCGACAGCCATGGCTTCTATGGAAATTGGATTGTTTCAGCTTGAACAGAATTTTATTCATATAAGCTCATCGCTGGCAAAAATTCATCGCGAAAATTAGTAACTATGTGCGAAAAACTTTTCTTTTCTTAATATTTATTCTATCGGCATTATTTTACTTCCTATATCTGTTGAATTTTTCCAGAGAATCAAATATGAGATCCTTGATTATTTTCTCTCTGTATCCTTTGCAGGTGTTAACAATTTCCTTCCCTCTGCCCCCCCCCAGATCACATTCTGTCATCCATTTGCTTAAAGCCGCTAGGTATGTCATACGTTGTTTTCCCTTGTCTCTCTTTCTCTCTATTCGATCTGTGGCGTATCAGATTATCCAGGCCCTCCTTCCTCAATATGTGTCTTAAGCTGCCTCTAACTAATGTTAAATATAAGCCTCCTCCTTGGAGTGAATGCTGGACAACCTCTTGAAGATGAAATAGTGACTTGAAACAACAGAAATGTGGTTCTACAGGTAAATGCTAAGGATAAATGGAACGAACGATCAGGCTTTGGAGAAAATAGAAACAAAATGGAAACTTATATATAAGAAGAAAATATTGATATAATTAAGTTGATCACGTTACAGTCTACTTCAAACAAATGGTAAGGAGGGAAGCTATTAACAATACTGGGAAGAGGAATAACAGTTACTGGACAAGAGAAAGCTATTTTTATGAACAATTATTTTAATCAAAAGATTTGATAAATTTCATTACCAGCTGCTCAGCTCGTAAATTCCGAATACTTGCTTATAAAATACCGGCTAATATTGCCATTACCATTAATTTTACTGGAATCTGCGGATAACTGAAATTAAAAAATAAATAGCATCAACTATACTATTATATGGATTTAATTACAAAATGAGAAACAATCCTCGAATTACGACATTAAATAACTAATTAAAATTGTAAAATATTTCACATGATCTTCATTTCACATTGATCATATAAACATAAGTATCTTCTGAAAGATTTACTAATATCGTTTGGCTAATATCAATTTTATTGCATAATCATTAACTTGTATCACATAGTTTGAAGTTATATCCAAACTACGATCAATTCAAATCCGACGTACACTGGAGACATCTCCGTGAGTGTTTGGTGTTTCTAAAAAAAGTGCTGAAATTTAGCGGCATCTTATATGTCCACCGTTCAACGTATGATAATGATCAGTGGACATTGATTCACGCAAGCGTGACAAGTTCACGCATGGTGAAGATACATATGACAAGCGAATAAAAGCTGCAGAAAATTGAAAAACTCGAAGGGTATCAAGAATTGTTTGTATTCTTTCTGTTCTTCCCGCCAACTGTAAATGGACAGGAAGTAACTATTTGTAGGAAGACAATGTCAAAGCGGTAAACATAAGTAGAAAATAGGTAAACGTCATCAATTTTGCCACGTGAAATAAAATGCTAACCTACTTTCTTTTATTCAGTGAATTTTTTTTCCTGTGTTGTGCCATATGATAATTGTCTAGATGTCTGTCGATCCATGTTTCTTTTGTTCTCTGTACATCTAAATTTTTCCTTTAACAGTACACATTTTTTCTCGTCGGAATCCATCTTGCACATTTATAAATTTAAAAATCGTCCGCGCATTGAATACTGTTTCTACATCTGCTCTGTATTTCCTACTCTGCATCTGGAGATCATTGACAAAATACCAAAAATGGTCGATCATAACCAGACGTCTCACCTTCAGTCACTTTCTCACCGTAGTTTTCATCTGTTGTTTCTACAAATATTTTCACTCGAGCTTTTCTGGTGACCTTTTTTTTTTTTACCCACCTAGTGTGTCGACTGCTTGAATTTAGCATAATGCTACTTTGGCAACTAGGTCCAACCGCTTTGCTGTTGAACAAGCCAGATGCATCCGTCACTTCTACTATAATAGTTTCATTTCTCACACCTCATACCCGCGGAACTCCCTTCTGATTTCTTGCGTCCCTGATAATTACAATCGTCAAAAATTTAAATGCAACGCCAATCGCCATCTTCCGTCTCCTTAAACTCTCTTCTGCTTTTTCCCTTTGTCAATCCTCCCTATTCTCAGCCTTCTCATTCACCTGCACTTTCAAATCTGCTCTATTGTCATTAGCGCTTTGCTTGAGATGAAACGATTAAAAAGCGTATATATAAGAAGCGTATACATAGATATACAATATCATATAAAAATATAAAATATAATCAATATATGTATACAACAAAGGAGGTGTCTGTGATACCTTTTCACTCGAGTTCTATCCAACAGTTGCTGACCAAACTTGATGCATTTATTGTACAATGTAAGAGATAGGTTCTTAGCGTATAAAAGCGGTATTTTTTCAAAAATCAATAATCGATAAAGCCGATCAAAAATCGACAAATTCATTTTTTTTTCCTCCGATTTCGTTCTAACTCGGTATGTAGGTTACTTATATCATGGCGAGCTCAGCGGTGACTCATTTTATCCCTACGCAACTGTATTTAGTGAAAAATCGATTTAGCAAAAATTTTAAACTAAAAACTCCCTCAATTTTCAAGCAATCGAAACCGCGGTCGTGTTTCTATCCATGCGTTATAATGTGGATTTGTATTAGTGCATATATTATATTTCATATAATAATGAAGAATAAAATATAATACTGTTATGATGTTGATTTGGGGTTAGTAGGGACAAACGCCAAATAACACGTAACAATAAAAAGGGTTTTAATAGGTTGGTAAAAAGGTACAGAAATCGCCTGAGTAGTCAATAACTAGCTCAGCTAAGAACTTCTCTGTCTTCTGTCTTCCATGCTAACAGACATGCCACTATTTAAAGTCTTTGTTCGCAGACAAGTTCATCTTCAAGAGAGGTGGTAGGTTTCCGACACAACAAATACATATATTAAAACAAATCTACATTATAACCAAACCAATGGAATATTTAGACTGTAAGTATTCATCCTAAGAAGGTTGATTCAATAGAAGCGACATGGCCTGTCTGTTTAATTTGGTATTGTATTTTTCCAATTTTCAAAGGTGTTAAATTTGATTATTGTGCTCGAGATTGTGAATAAACTGCCGGAGAATTACATCGTGTTATCGTTCTGCTCAAGCATTTTCAATAATCAATGTCGTGCTGTGTTACAAGCAGACTTTCTATTTCTATATCATGGCATTCGTTGTAAAGTTTAAAGTTTGAAATAGTCTTCGGTGAGGACATGGGTAACAGTTACTGGGAACGAGGCTGCACCAAATACGATTCCGAACTGAACGCTTTATTTAATGTATGGGAGTTCCACCGCTCATGTCTAGAGACATTCACTGTTCAATTTGCCCGTTTCCACTGAATACAATTACATACTGCCCGACACATGAATTGAACTCACAAACACAACGTCACTATATTCACAAACCATCGATTTTACACACTTGCTGGGATAAACCTAACCTTCATTGCTGATTACGCTGCCACTGCTGATGTGGTTGAAGAACTACTGTCAATTGCCTTTGTTTTTTTATTCACCGTACACCATGTGCATTTCACGGTACAATCTCCTGTGGTGAATCATATTCTATTTAATGTGGGCTGTTTAGTTTGCATAAATATAACTGGTAATGTTTTGTATCTTTCCTTGAATTGGATGCTGTAGATTCTTTTCGTATTATCCACTAATAATTGTTAATAGTTGATGTTTTGATGTTGATTTATTTCGGTCGTTCGGGATGTTTTTACGATATCTTCCTGTATGGTTGAACATGGATCATCTACACTAAATACCCTAAATTAATAAAAAAATCTTACAAATGTGAAAAAAAACAAAACAGTGCCGTTTATTTGTCCGTGTTTGTCATTAGGCTCACATGTCTACGTTGAGTGTTGCTGAAAAAATTTTGGCCGGACCGACTTCCCAAAATCTGACGAAATCGCTAAATATTAAAACTGTTTCTTGGTCAGAATGTGTACTTTTCAGGAGGCCTCGTAATTGAAGAAGATTTAAATAAATATAAAAGATACATTTCGTAGCCTTTTAAAGCACGAAATTACTTCGACTGATATATATATATATATATATATATATATATATATATATATATACATAGAGATGTAGATATATAGAGTAGTGAACCTGATTTTAGGGATTAAAATCATGGTCTGTTTTAAGTTAGCGTAATTATGAAGATTAGTGTAGATAATATTATGAAGTTAAAATAGAGGGAGATAACTTCATTATAATGGAAAACTTAAAATAAAACTAATTCTAATCGGATGGAAAATAAAATTAAACCAAGGGTAATATTAAATTATTTCTTGAGGATATCGAATTCTCTAGTAATCGTGGTACATTTCTTGTACCGAATTAAAGCAATTTTTACAGAATTAATGAATCTATTTTTAATCCGATAGACTGCATAAATTTTAGATGATACCCGTGTTTGAAATAGACGCGCCGATCTGGAGTTTTTCCCCAAAATGTTTGTATTACGTCTATGGGCCTTTTACGGTGGTTTCTCCTCCAAATGTCACGCAGGTTCGAACCTTGTCGGAGAGCGCATTTTCTTTATTAAGTTTTCTCAAGTTCTCATGCTGATAGATATAATTCACACTAGTTAAAAATAAAAAAAGAACGGAGCGTCTATTTCAGACACGGGTAGCCACTAAAAATAACGATTGAATTAATGTAAAATATATAAAAGTCGAATTAATTCATATAAGAAAGTGAATATCTTTAAAAGTAAAATTCGATTAAAATTCATTTTCACATTAAAGAATAAAAAACTAAAATAGCAGAGAAAATTTTAAAACCTTTTCAAAGATATTTTTTCTTAAAGAAATTTCAAGAAAATAAATCAAATTTCGAAATGAGAACATCTAAGAAATCCCATGTAAAAAGGTAGCTACATGAATTTTAAACATTTTGTTTACTGTGGTGTTTTGCGTCCCGTTAATGAGGACAGAATCAGTTTTGGTTACAATCACTCGGCTGTGGCCGATGTGATAAAAAACGGAGGTCATAATTCATGCTGAGACACAAGAAGATAGCCCACATCTTAAGCAGTGGAACAACAAGACACACAAACGGATAACAGCTTTGCCAGTCAGCCGGGTAAATAAGAGTAAGTACTTTAAGCATCTTAGTGTCTTGATCTTTCCCAAATTTGTCTTTGGTAACGAGCAAGAGGAAGAACATTCCGTGTGATAAGAGACGACATCTCCTCAAGTTTCGTAGGACCATCTGGTCGTGAGGCATATGATCCCATTTCTCGAAAAAGAATCAGCGGTTTGAGAAAGAAAAGACACAAAAGACATAGAAATATAAAAGATATGACCGCTTTTACTTGTTTTCTTTTTTTTTTTTTTTTTGAGATTCAAACATTATCTTTTCCGCCTTGTCTGGACTTCTATTTCCTGCGTGACGCTCAGAATCTTTTGTTGAATGCTCATTAATCTCTATCAAGCTGTTAAACAATTTGTTATAGTGTCATTTAGTCTGTTATCTTCATTCCACGAGGGGTAAATTTTTTCTTTCTTTTTCTTTTGCTTTATTTATTTATTTATTTATTTATTTTAGTGACATTTATAATCACTTTATTTGATTTTATTAAGGACAATCAGTGCATTGACACATTCAGATTTCTGTTTTTGAATGAAGTATGAACGAGACGAAAGAAAACAAGAAACAGAGATTTACTTACATTATTTACATTATTCGGACAGTTATCTTCATCTTTATTGCCATATTCACAACGTTTCAGCCGCTGTACGCTCCGGCCTTCTTCAAGTGATTGGAATTATTCTTCAATACCTTTCTATACCCCGGAGATGCGGTATTATGATTACTTACATTATTTACATTACTCGGACTGTTATTCACATCTTCATTGGCATATTCACAACGTTTCAGCCGTTGTACGCTCCGGCCTTCTTCAAGTGATTGGAATTATTCTTCAATACCTTTCTATACCTCGGAGATGCGGTATTATGATTACTTACATTATTTACATTACTCGGAATATTATTCACATCTTCATTGCCATATTCACAACGTTTCGGCCGTTGTACGCTCCGACCTTCTTCAAGTGATTGGAATTATTCTTCAATACCTTTCTATGCTTCGGAGATGCGGTATTATGATTACTTACATTATTTACATTACTCGGAATATTATTCACATCTTCATTGCCATATTCACAACGTTTCGGCCGTTGTACGCTCCGGCCTTCAAGTGACTGAAATTATTCTTCAATACCTTTCTATACCTCGGAGATGCGCTATTATGATTACTTACATTATTTACATTATTCTGACTGTTATCCTCATCTTCATTGCCATATTCACAACGTTTCGGCCGTTGTACGCTCGGGCCGTCTTCAGGTGATTAGAATTTCGAACCGAACCCTAGACCGAAAGAGTTGTGAGTTCAATACAACTTGGTGAACCAAAACTTGGAGAGTTGAATTAAAGGGAAACAACTGAGGCATCCGGAAGATGTGTGGCACGTAGAACTAGAACACTTTACACCGGTGGACGAAATAATTAGTTCCTTTCGAAATTTTAATCACGTGAAGAAGGCCTGAGCGTTCAACGGCCGAAACGTTGTGAATATTTATTTATTTTAGATAGTTTGATAATGTAAATAATGTAGGTAATCATAATACCTCGTCTCAGAGATATCGACAAAAAGATATTTTAAAAAAAGTTTTTTTCAAAATGGTGAAAAAGGAACAGAATACTGATAATTTTTTTCTCTTTCAGTCCCTTCTTAAATTTATCATCGTATTCGCCTATCCAGGCATATATAATTATAAATGTATTTACGTTAAGTCATTAACAGAAAAGATACAGTATTTCCTGTCGCTATATATCGTTGAGTTTTGCCGTTAAATTGGTTGATTAATCTCTTGTCTTTTTTGTTTTGTTTTGTCTGTTTGTTTTTTTACAACTTATCAACATTTTTGCAGGTTATTTACAGTCAGAAATTATTTTTAGCTTGTTAGATTTGGTTGAGATAATCGTGATTTACTGATTAATCTATAGTTGGGATACAAAAGATGTGGATTACTACCTTTCCTAAGTGTATTTGCACCTAAATGAATATAATACACCCGATTGGAATTGGAACTCAGCTCTTCGATTCCCAATTTCGAGTCATTATCCAATAAACCGCCCAAGCTTACAGCACCTGGTATTACCAACTTGTCAACAGACACGATGTTGCTTAACTTCGGTGATCGTATGAGAAATTATGTTTCAACGCGATATGATCGTAAACCTTCGCAGTTAATATCAATAATTAAAAAAAAAAAAAAAAAAAAACACAAACTCTAGAAGTTAAATAATTGAAATTTGAATGCATACTTTTCCAAAATGGAAGAATTATAATTTGAAAGCTTACGACGCAAGAATGGAAGGAATTCATGAACAAATAAATATATTTACGGGTAGTCATTAGCGGAAGTAGAAGGTTATGGCTGACCTTCACAGAGAAAACGAGGCTCGTTGATTTGAAAGATTATTGGAAGTCAAGTACACCACATCCATCATGTAGAATTCATATGATCTATATTGAAAGATGCTGGCAAAACATTCAGCTATTTACAACGAACTAGAAAATAGCCAACACTTACTGCAAAGCCATGTCTTTAAAAGAGTAAGATAAGACTGAAAATGGAGTATTGCTGCTATATATTTACAAGAGCCATATCAGGCCTAAAATGTACTGTTGTTACAGTGTAACCCGGATATAAGTGAGTTGTCGGGACCGGAGAAGAAGTCTCTTATATCCGGGTTTCTCTTATATCCGGGTTTCTCTTATATCCGGGTTTGGTCTATTTTATATACATTAACACAGGCTCTAATTTGGGACCAGAGAAAATCCCTCTTATATCCGGGTTTATCTTATATCCGGGTTTCTCTTATATCCGGGTTTCTCTTATATCCGGGTCTCTTATATCCGGGTTACACTGTATATGTAGGCGAGGGCTCCCCAGTCATCCATCTTGATAGAGTCCTCAAGGGTAACAAATTATTTTCCATTCTTCAACCTCTCTCCCACAGACGAGGTGTTGCAAGCCTTTTACTGTTCTATAGCTGCTTCCATGAAAAGTACTCGGACGAACTACATTCCTTGGTTATACCAGTTCTAACCTACATGGCTAGGACCCGCCATGCCACTCACATTATAGCAAACAACCCATATCCACTTCGTATTCCATTGCTTAGAAGAAGTTTCTCTCGAACAGCTTCTTCCAGTGAAACACCGCCCAGAAATCCTTAAAAAATACCTTAATTACGTACATTATGAATATATGAAAGAAAATTAATAGACGTGGTTAAAATTATTGATTGTATATTAAAAAAACCAGAAACAGATATGCACTAGGCAGCATTTTGTAACAAGTAAATGTAATCGTATAAAGGATTCGCTATGATATGCAAAGAACAATTCTCTATTCAATCACTTTGTACTTGCTTTCTCCAGTAACCCGCTTAGGAGTTTATCTTCACACACCAATAACTTCTCCTTTCTTTGCATTCAAGAAATCATCAATACACTGCAAAAAATGTGTTATGTCCCTTGACGTATTGAGGTTCTTTTTATTGTTATATTCTCTTCCTCCACGCGCGTTTTTCGTTTTCAAACAGCTATCTTTCATTATGAGTATTCACCAAGTCTTACAACCTCAAACAGATAACACCTTTCGCAGAATATATACAATCCAAGCAACGCAGACTTCTGAAGAGATGGGGTAATTGCTTTATAACGATTTTCCTAATTTAGATCTTTAGGTTCAGTGCTATAGACTCCAAAGTCCGAATGATAGCTGGGGATAATAATGGCTGAACCTACCATTTCTGGCAAACTTATTGGTGTACTTCATCAAGTAGTTTATTATTATTATTATTATTATTATTATTATTATTATTATTATTATTATTATTAGCAGCAGTACTAATTACTTATGACATACGTTGATTCCTTAGTAAATATTGTACTTTCTTTTTATTATGATTTCGGCGCAGCATCTTCTGTACCATTCTCAGATAGGTTGGTTTTCTTAGTATGGAACTAATAATTGAAGAAAAACAAAAAAGTAGGAAAAACTAAAAAATAAAATGCAATAAAATCGAAAAACACCAAGAAAAAAAAGAAAAAGAAGTAAAAAGCAAAAAAAGAAAAAAAAAGTAAGAAAAAGGAAAGAAAAAAAAACAAGAAACAAAAAAAAAGCAGAAAAAGGAAAATAGCCAGAAAATAGAAAAATAATACAGAAAAAAGAAGAAAGTCAGCAATAATTAAGAAAAAATCAGAAAAACAAAAAAAAGGCCAGAAAAAAAGAAAAAAGTAACCAGATAAAGAAGATAGTCAGCAATAATTAAGAAAAAAATCAGAAAAACAAAAAAAGGCCAGAAAAAAAGGAAAAAAAATAACCAGAAAAAGAAGAAAGTCAGCGAAAATAAAAAGCTAGAAAAAGGGTAAAAGCCATAAAAAAAGAAAAAATGTAAGAAAATGTTAAAAAATGTCAGAAAAAAGAAAGCCAGAAAAAAGATAAAGAAGCCAGGATAAAAAGTAAAAGACCAGAAAAAGTAAAATGCAGAAAAAGAAAAAAGCCAGAAAAACAAAAAACAGCCAGAAAAACAAAAAAGATTTAAAAAAAAACAAAAAACAGAATAAAAACCCAGGAAAAAAAAACACGAAAAAAAAAAAAACCAGAAAAAAGCTAGAAAAAAGAAAAAAGCCAGAAAAAAGAAAATAGCCAGAAAAAAAGAAAATAATCTCGAGAAAAATAAGACAGAAAAATAGCCAGAAAAAAGAAAGCCAGAAAAATTATCCAAAAACAAAAACCAGAAAAAAGCCAGAAAAAAGAAAAATAGTCAGAAGAAAAAAAGAAGCCAGAAAAATTAGCCAGCAGAAAAAAAAGAAAAATAAAGAAAAGCCCGAAAAAAGCCAAAAGAAATAGCCAGAAAATTAACTTGAAAAATGAAGTCAGAAATAAGAAAATAATCGAGTAAAAAGAAAAATAGCCAGAAAAATAGCCAGAAAAGTTAAAAACCAGAAAAAAAAAATAGCCAGAAAAACGAAAAATAACCATGAAATGAAAAAAAAAAAAAAAAACAGAAAAGAGAAAAAAGCAAAGAAAAGAAATGAACAAGAGAAATAAAGCAGTAAAAAAAAAAAAGAAAAAAAAGAAAAGGAAGAAAATTTGAAAGTGTTTTATGTTTCACGGGCACATAATTTGCACATAATTTATTATCCATTCTAGAGATAAAGAATTTTTACAAAATATCTATCATCATTCAAGTTTATCACTTGGTGAATATTTGTTATGTTAATCTCGAGTATATACAGAATAATATACAGCTAATTGGGAACAGCTTATAATATGAAGATAAATATAATAGAAAAAGTCATTGTAGGCTGTTCGGATTGATTGAATTGGTACAAAGAATGCTTTAGTCTTGGTCCCTGTTCTTGCCTGATATTAACTGCCCCTTCTTTATCAGGAGGCATTTGTACTCGATGTCATCACGCAGCCGATAGTGGAATACACCACATCGCGCGGTTGTTGATGTTCTGGAGACACTGGATGAACTCTGACCGCATGTAATTCCTAATTTTATCTTGGCCACGAATTACAGTGTCTCCGCTAGAGACTTATAGCTCATTGATGACATTGAGAACGAGGAATATACCAAGTTTCCAAAAGATGACCATCTCCGAGCCGGATTAATTGGCAGATTGTGACATTTCAATTTTAAAATTTCTTTTATTTTATCAATCAAAATATATATATATATATATATATATATATATATATATATATATATATATATATATATATATATAAAAAGCACAACACCTGAAGACTGGAAATTTTACCAAGAAACATCGATGTCTGAATAAAATTAATAATTCATATAATATTTATATATATATATATATATATATATATATATATATATATATATATATATTATATAAAAAAAAAGACAAACAACGTACTTTGGTTTAGCTTTTATTTAATTTTTCTTACGTTCGCGGAAGACCTTTCTTTTTGGGCACAGAGTTTTATTTTCCGAACACGGTTAGCACATTGCGAACTAGTTCGTAGTTAGTATTGTTAAGAGCGAGCTTTTTTCTTTTTTTTTTTTATTATTAGGGCTTCCATAAGTTATAATCTTTTTCTTTATTCTATTTGTATTTTCTCCTAGTATGTTTTGAATAGAGTCTGATAAGTTTGCGTATGTGTTTTTAAATATGTTCTAATAAAGTTCCTGTCTGATAGGTGTAACGTAATGTGTCTGGATAGTCATTTCGCTGTGTGACTGATGTAATTATTTATGAGTTCTGTTTGATCAGGAACACTGTTCCTTAAAAGGCATTTGAACGCATAGATAATGTTCGTTCGTTGTAATTTTGATTAGTTGCTGTGTTATTATTCTTGAGGATAAGGTTAGCTTTCTTAATTTTTATTTTATAGTAGATAATTAATTTGATTATTTTATTCGGGTCGATTAGGGTCGTGTATGTTTTTTTAATATTTCTAAGTGAGGATTCATTTTTTTGTAGTTAATGTGCATTTGGTTTTTATAGAAAATATTAATGTAATTTTTTACTGTATTCACTATCATTGTTATTTATATTCGGGAGAGATAGTCTAATTTGGTGCTCTATAATGTGGTTAGGGAAGTCATTGTTAATTAGTTTCTGTTTTACATTATTGAGTTATTTAAGGAAGGGTAGTCAAGAGGATGGTTTCTGGTGAGCTCTTTTTAGGAAGTTTTTTAATGCCGCTATTTTGTATCTGAGTGGGCATTCACCTTTAAATTTAAGCTGGCAGCAGTTTCTGCTAGTGAGTTATATAATGAGGTGATAAATGTGTTATTACTATATTCTACGAGAAAAATCTAAGAATGAGAGTTTGTTTTTTTGACTAAGTTCTTTGGTGAAGTGAAGGAGAGAGTTTTCCTCAAATGTGGTCTTAAATGTCTCTATTTCTTTAGTGTTATTTGCTAAAATAAAAATATCATCTACGTACTAGACATATATTTTAGGTTTACAGACCTGTTTAAATATCATATTTTCTACGTGGAACATATAATAATTGGAAAAGCATTGACCGAGTGGATTCCCCATACTAACACCATTAGTGTGGGTGTAAATGTTGCCATTATTGTCATACAATGGGACTTTGATTGTGCATGCGTGTAGTATTTTTTTGAGTATAAATGGTTCGTTGGATGGCGGAGGGATAGAATTTTTAGTATACACAGAATTGAGGATGATGTCAATGGTTTGATTGACGGGGACTTTTGTGAATGAGTTTTTGACGACAAGTGACGCTATGATAACTTTGCTTGGTTTAGTAGGTTTTAAAATTTGGAGGAATTCGTGAGTGGATATGATGCTGTAATTGGTGGGTAGGTATGGAGTTATGATGTCGTTCAGGAATTTTGATAGTTCGTAGATTTGTGTTGGGATCTTGGAAATGATTGGTCGCAGCGGGTATCCGTGTTTATGCTTTTTATATTTCCATATAAATATCCAGGTAGTCTCCAATTATTTTTTTGGATATTCATGGAACTGACTTGCTCTTATTAGTTTGTTGATGAACTATTTTAGAGTTTACCTGGATTTTCTATTCAGTTTGGTGAATTTCGTTCGGTCGTCTATAATGTTTTGTAATTTTTTATGGTAATCAGCTTTATCCAAAATTACGTATGGATTAGCTTTGTCAGTTCGTCTGTTGACAATGTTAGGGAACTACGAACTAGGCGACAATGTGCTAAACGTGTTTGGAAAATAAAACATCTCTTTAACACACTAAAAACATACGCATAACGCACACACTCAATTAAACTGAAAAAAATAAAATCATCCTTGATAATGGCTAAAAGTATAGCCGAAAGCGCTCGGCACTATAGAACATTTGGACAGTTTCTACGCACTCGATGTCCAACAAAGAAAGCTCTCGTGCAAACACAAGAAAAATTAAATAAATTGCTTAACCGTAGTACCTTGTCTGTCGATTTTAATGAGACATGGATAAATGAAAGGACTGCTGGTGAAATATACAATATATATATATATACGTGTGTGTGTGTGTGTGTGTGTTGTGTGTTAAGTCAAATTTCAAGTGGGCAGTGACCGACCACGACTGCTTGTCTCGTGCGCTTTCAGGCAATCATCAAACGGTCGGTAGCAGTAGTTATAGTATGAACTAATATATATATATATATATATATATATATATATATATATATATATATATATATATATATATATATATATATATATATAGAGAGAGAGAGAGAGAGAGAGAGATACAAACAGACAGATAGGTGAAAATATTAGAAATAAAATTTTAAAGGACGCATTGCACACGCAGTCATATATCGTAATCTTGTTCAATTTTTCCTTAAATTCTCGCTTATTTCCAAATATTTTCTTTTACGCTTGTAAATAGAAAGCGATTCGAAAAATGTTCGAGGCAAACTAAGGACAAGACAGGGTGTCACTGGTTTCAGCACCCTTCTTAAAAAGTGAGAATTATTGCTTAAATCATCTGACCGGCTACACAAATGAGCACGGATTTGCAATTGGTCACCAGAAATTTGTCTATAGGATAAACCTGCTCTGATGGGTCATATGACTATTTTCATACTGATTTGATTTTCTAAAAAATCGCAAATAAATAAATCAACCCAAATTTAAAAGTGAAGAATCAACACCGAATGCTGACATTCTCATATTTGAACGCAATGTTCAAGCCTGAATATTGCTTACAAACGTAAAGAAAATGAAACAGACTGTCGTTGCTATAAATGTAGCTTTTTCAAGTAATTTCCCTGGAAGTAGCCATAGAGCAGTGAGAGGCTTGCGTGTGTGAGTGTGACGCCCAACAGTCTTTCAAGACACGGTGTTTCACCGAGAGGACATCCTTTCATCCAGATTGCTGGTAGTTCGGGGTTAGATCGGTGATGATGAAATGTAACTAGCTTGATCTTCGAGACATTGAATGTAACCAATCAGTTTTTTTTCATCCCATTGGGTAGTCGGAAGGGAGTTCAGTCGCCAATCTCTGACCATCGAGAATTTTAGAGGTGCAGCCGTACATAGTCATATCATCGGCTTAGATGTTTTCAAATGATTTGAGTATATTCTTAGCAGATCCTTTATGTAGATCAAAAAGTGGTTTGGTCAAAAGAGTGACCCCTGGGGAACGCCTGCGTTGACCTCTAGGGCTACCTTCTGCTGTTGGGAAGGAATTTAGGATAGAGAAAATCCTTCCAGTGATTCCATAAGTGGGGAGTTTGTGTAGTAAGCCTTTGTGCAGCATCTTGCCGAAGGCCTCTGAGATATCTAGTGCTATGGTCATCGAGGTGTGTTTGTCGGCAATAGCCTCACGGATTCTGTGTGATGGTAGTTAAGATATCGGCAGTGGATCGGGCCACTGAAACTCATAGTCTCGTCGCTGAAGAGCTTGTTCTTTTCTAGGTGATCGACGACCTTCTTATTGATTATGGCCTCAAAAAGCTTGCTGACGATACTGAGGAGACAAATGTGTCTGTACTGGGATTAGTGAAAATGCACGCCAGCGTTCTTGAAAACCTGACATACGCTGGACACTTTCCATAGGCTTGAGAAGGATTTCTCATTCAAGCTGCGGTTGAATATCTGTGCTATGCATGGGGAGAATTCTGGGTTGAGGTTCTTAAAAAGAAGCACCGAAATTTTGTTTAGATGGTGACTTTCTTAAAGTCAAGTCATTTGATAAGTCTAAAGACTTAACGTGCTGTGATGGTATATTACTGAGATTGTGAGATGCGGGAATTTGGAGAGGATATATATATATATATATATATATATATGATTTAAGAAATTGAAAAAAAAAATGGAAATATGCTTAAAAAAACCACATCCCCTGTAGAACGGAAATTTTACCAAGAAACTCCGAAGTTGGAAAACAATTGATACTTAAAAATAAATAATCTTTATATATATATATATATATATATATATATATATATATATATATATAATTATTTATCTAAAATATGATTCCATCGTTACATAAGTGTTCTCATGTAATGAGAACACTTATGTCGCGATGAAATCATATTTTTAAATAATTATATTTAGGCTCTACTTTTCTATCGAGCACAGTTTTTTTTTTAATAATAACAAAAAATACTAAAGAAATTTGGATTATTTACCTAACTAGTTCTTTTCCTATTTTCTATATATTTTCTCACACACACACACATATATATATATATATATATATATATATATATATATATATATATATATATCAGGCGGAATTTAAGCTAGCTCCTCAGGGTGCTCTTGATTGCGCCTTCATCACAACACGTAGAGAGAACATCTTTCGGTCTACCCATATTTCGTCTTGGTGTTTACCTATGTATAGGAAAATTGCGCCCTGAAGATGACAATTTAAAATCTCTGATACGTACTGACGAAGTAAGTGACATGCTGGTGCTAACGTGAATTAAATAGCGTGTTTGCCGTTTTGTGCGGATCCCAGAGTAAGCACGACTTGCCTTTCTTAACACACGCATATATATTGCTTCAATGTATTGTCATTTATACTGATTTTTTGCAAATAGCCTTTGAGACATATATCTATAGCCATTTGCTAACACCTGATGTCAAAACCATTTAGGAAGATTTTAACACTTACAAGATGGGCATCATTTATTCCGAATATTTCATAAAAAGTTATCTAGATATTTATACACAAATATTTTTGTTTGTAATGCAATACTTTTGACAATGTTTATCAAGTTTTTAAAGAAATTTCTCTATCCCCAAATGAAGGAAACGAACTAAGTGTAACATATTTATGATAAACCGACTGCTGCTTTAAAAACTGTATACCGTATATACCCGTGTATAATCCGACTTTTCAAGACATAATTCTGAATCTAATTCAAGGGATCATATCATACACAAGATATAAAATTAGCGTATGTACTGCTAGGTCTGCTATGTTGCTGAGTAAGCTATATATCCATTTACTGTAATTAAATCAGCTTCAAAATTAGGTCTTCAAAGGTAGCATGATACGCGAGTATATCAGTTTTGTATTGTTCTTTAGTATTAAACACATCCCCCATTTCTTGGCCACTGTATATGCTACCCATTTTTATTATATAGACAGGGTTTAAGAAACTTCCGAAAAATATTCTCGTAGGTTGGTTTGTTATATATATCGTATATATTCGTATATAATGAAACTTTTGAAGGCTTAATTTTGATGCTAATTTTAAGGAGGTCACATAATACACAAGATATAAAATTAGATTATGCACTGCTGGTTTTGGCTATTCCATTGACCAAACTATATATCCGTTTACTGTAGCCAAATTTGCTTCAAAAGTATGTATTCAAAGGTTGCATGATACGCGCGTATATATGGTAACTAAAAAAAAAAATAATAATCAAAGGAACCAATGGTAAAATTGGGGGATTAGTCTTGTATTGTTCTTTAGTATTAAACACATCCCCCATTTTTTGGCCATAGTAGATGCTCGGAAAAAATTCCAAAACTTTCTTATAGATAATCAAATAAGATGATAAAAAGTGAGGGATTTGTTTTTTATTGTTCTTTACTATTAAGCACATCCCCCATTTCTTGGCCACTGTATATTATATCCATTTCTATAATATAGACAGGGTTTAAGTAAGTTCCAAATATTATTTTCATAGTTTGTTATGTTATACCATATATACTCGCGTATCATGAAATTTTTGAAGACTTAATTTTGAACCAAAAGTAAAGGGGATCGTACGATATAAAATTAGGGTATGCACTACTGGCCCTGGTTATGCCGTTGACCTTAAGATATTTACTGTAGTTGAATTCGCTTCAAAATTAGGTCTTCAAATGTTGCATGATATGCGAGTATATTCTTATTTTCTTTCGAGATGTGCTCATTTTTAGGCCTCGTTATGCAAACTATTGCCTTCGATTGTTTTAACAGATTTTCCTGGTGAGATAAATTTTTGCGATGAATGAGAAATGCAAGTGATATGATCTACCTAAAAGCAAGAGAAGAAAAAACAAAAAAAAACTATTCCCTTCATATAAGAAAATCAGCAATTCTTTAATGAAATAAAAGGAAAGATATATTCATTTTGAATTGTATCAATATTGATGACGTTTCAAAAGAATTCAATATACAATATAAAATTATTTAAAATTGTCTCTGCTTTGCCACTTAATTGCAATCAGAAACAATATTGTACTTCGAATGTAACATTTACAAATTATGAGATTATGTTAAGAAACTAATTTATTCTTCATTATCAAAAAGTTACCAACGCGTATTTATAAATCGGAATTATTTTCAATGCGCCATCTCCATTCAGGACTTGATATATATATATATATATATATATATATATATATATATATATATATATATATATATTTCGGATTACAACAATACATATATTTTCGTTGTCCTCTTATTAAAAAAAAACAAGAACAAAATCTATTCCATACCTGAGGATGTCTGTAGGAACAGACGAAAGCTTGTAAAAATAATAAGAACTCATGCAACAGAAATTTATAGAAACAAGGATCTTTTCATTCATAAACAGGTTCGAGGTTTTTGTATATTATTTGAATTGTTCGCGACGATGGATTTCTCGCCAATTAAATCATTAACCTTTGTATTTGTTTTTTGTATGAATAATTCATGAATTTGTAAATTAATTGCACCTTTATTGAAATTAAAATAACTGATCCAAATGCAACTTTTGGATAATAAGTGCGACATTACTGTAATTATTGAACAATAAAGTTCATGCCACTTTGACAGAAAATTTACCAGTAAAAAAGAATTCACTTATCACCATATATATATATATATATATATATATATATATATATATATATATATGTATCAGGAGAGAGAGATATATATATATTATATATATATATATATATATATATATATATATATATATATATATATATTATTTGATAATTAGTTGGAATAATTCCAAAGAGGATATAAATCAAAAGAGAGCTCAATTTAAGAACAGAGCAATTGATAATGATGAAAGCGGAGACTTTAGAAATCCATGGTAATAATTTATTTCACGGGATCAAACTCGTCAGCAATTCTTAACAACTTTCTTCCCTTCCTTCCCATATCTTACTCTCCCTCCCAATGTTTCTCTCTCTCTTTCTTCCCCTTTTTTTTTCTCTCTCTTTCCCTTCCACCATATTAAAACCTTATTTTAAAATCTCTATCTTCCCCTCTTATGTTTCATTTTTTTATTGTGTCTGGATAAATTTATAATTCATCTGTTGTGGTAAAATTGTTTGAAGAAGGGCTCTGTCTGATCCCGTTAAATAAATTATTACCATGGATTTCTAAAGTTTCCGTTTTCAGCATTATATATATATATATATATATATATATATATATATATATATATATATATATATAATATATGAAGAAAAATATAGTGAAAAAACAAACAAAAAATCCTAATATGCGATTATGCTGTTTTTAATGTTTAATGTCAACGTCGGATATGAAAAAAGACGATGGACATATTGTTGAATCGTATATGGTCTATATTAATTATGTTTTATGAATATGTTCTGAAGATGGTCTATTAGACCGAAACGTCCGACGTTGACATTAAACATTAAAACAGCATAATCGCATATTAGGATTTTTGCTTTTTTTTCAGTATATTTTTCTTCATACTGTCGGATCTATATCCATATATTTGCTTACACACACACACACACACACATATATATATATATATTAAATACATTTTTATGTTTAACGTTCTTTTTTATAGATACAAGTATTTAAGTAAATGCTCTGTTTATAATAAACAGTATTAAATAACATTTACCGGCCTGAATGTCCGAGAAATTTTCATAGAAAATATTCGTCCTTTGACAGGATGCGAACCTGCATCCTATACGGAACCGTCATTTACGCTGACGTGCCTAACTTTTCGGCCACAAATGAGCGTTCGGTAGGCAAGGTCGAATTTACTGCTTATAAATTTCAATCTTCCATGAATCTCGTACATTCATAACTGCTCTGGCGTATCAAATGTAAACAAATGACGTCATATATTAAGAAATGGACAAAAGTCCGACAATTTATTTATTAAAGACATTTTTATGTTTAACGTTCTTTTTTTATAGATACAAGTATTTAAGTAAATGCTCTGTTTATAATAAAGTATTTCTCGGACATTCAGGCCGGTAAATGTTATTTAATACTGTTTATTATAAACAGAGCATTTACTTAAATACTTGTATCTATAAAAAGAACGTTAAACATAAAAAATGTCTTTAATAAATAAATTGTCGGACTTTGTCCATTTCTTATATATATATATATATATATATATATATATATATATATATATATATATATATATATATAGGTTCCTGCACATGAACTCGATACCTAAGTTTTAAAATTAAATCTAAATCTACTATGTCCATACAAAACTTTGGTGATTATGCATCTCCACAATTTCCTGTTCTTTGTATCCCTTAATAACTTTTGTCTCAAACCCTGCTCCGCCCTCCGTTCGCTCAAACTCGACAGATATTTTTTGCGTTGATTTACCTTAGCTCTCTAATTGTCTCTTCAGCACAATTATCTTATTTGTTGACATTGTCTGTAGAACTTCGTCGCTGCTTACATTTTCTCTCTATTGTATCCTCAGCATCCTTCTGTAGAACCACATTTCTGTTGCTTCAAGTCTCTTCTTCATCTGTGAAGTGATTGTTCTGCATTCTCTGCTATATAGGTGGACTAATACTACATTACAGTTCGGTACTCTTTTTTTTGTTTCTAACGATATTGTTCTGTTTCTTAATACTTTACTTAGGTTTTGGAAGTGATCTTTCGCTATCTCAATGCGCCTCTGCATTTCCCTATTTCAGTATATATCCTATGTTATTATGGTTCGCAAATATCTAAACTGTCATACCTGTTTGATTTCGGTATCTCCAATCTGTAATTTGCATGTTAGACTATTACTTCTCTGCTAACGACCATGTATTCAGTCTTCTTGCAACTGATTTTCCGTTTTTTTCTTTTCGCTCGTCTTCACTAACTTCCGTAGTTTTAATTATCACACCTAAAAACTGTTCTTCTAATAATTTACACCAGCTCGCTAGACAGCTTATTCTTTGTTACCCTCTGTCCATCTTCAATCTTTTCTCTGAGTAATAAATTTTCCAAACCCTCTTTCGGGGAGGTAAACCGACCCTGAACACGTTTATACGGGTTCATTTTGTCCGAGCCCACGGGCTCGGAGAGCCCACGTTAAAAAGGCCTTGTGCCACATGACGCCCTCGTGGTGGTGGGGGGGTGACTGAATATCGTCATTTGAAAGTTCTCTAGAAAAGTTATATGAAATCGAGACCGACTTTTTTGTGTAAACACAAGGAATGGTTGTGAGGTCTCAGAGTGATCTTATTAATATATGTATGCGTCCATATATTACAGATCCTTAACCTCATGTCCGCCTACAATTTCTTTTAGTTGATATTCACATTATTTTCCTTCTTCAATTAAGCTGTACTGACAAAGATACAAATGTTTGCGCTCCATCCCTGTTGTAGAGTAATAGCCTTCGCGGGGGAGGGGTAGATTATTCTCGTTCCACTGTCCATGTCCAGGGATATCTCGTCTAGTTCTTATTTAATACAGTTCTGTTATTGATCGACCAAGGATACACTACTCGTCTTAATAATTGAACTAGATTAGCAAATCTACTATTATCCCGTGTAGAACTTGGAGCCTTAAACCTAACCTTGTACTTATGAGAAGCAACTGCTACATACCACGCTTGTTTGCACTCACCAAGTCTTCTCTTTCTACTACAGCTGCTATTGTCTAGGAAGGCTTTCTGCCATTTATCTTTATTTATATTATTTTGTAACGAAACCCGTTTATATATTTCCAAGCTAGCCCAAGGAAGTCATCTTAGCCTAGATTAGCGTTGATTCTTTCGCACGTCTGACTTTCCAGTTATTTTCATAGTCCAGTATTTTCACTTCATTCCGCAGGTTTTGATGACAAATTTTATCTCCCACCACCACCACCGTAGGTTAGCTTGATCGAAAATTACATGATGAAGTCTGAAGGCTACCGTGTTAACAACAAGATAAAGGCAGTAGACTGTGTATAAATACTGTAAGTTTGTTAAGTGACACCTGTCCTTCTTTACGGCAGTGAATCTTGGACGATTTCCCCAAAAATGAAGAAGAGACACGAGGCGCCAGTGATGTGGTTCTACAGAAAGATACCAAGGATAACATGGACAGAGCGTGTGAGCCACGATGACGTCTTAGAGAGGTTGCAAACAAGGAGGAGACTTATATTTAACATCAAGAAGAGGCAGCTGAAGTTTCTGAAACACATAATGAGGAAGATGGGCCTGGAGAATCTGATACTCACGGGTCGAATAGAGGGAAAGAGAGACAATGGAAAACAATATGCGACATGCCTATCGGGCTTAAGCAAGTGGATGACAGAACCTTGTCTGGGGGAGGAAGCAGAGGAACAGAACTTGTTGAGAACTACAAGTGATAGTGGGAGGTGGAGAGCCATGATCGTCTACGTCCTGAAAGGACATGGCACATAAAAATAAAGAAAGTAAAAGTCCTCCTGACAAAAATTCAGAGAGAAATCACACTATTTCTTTTCAATCAGCTGATTTCGTATTATAGATTTAACATTGTTACGGAAACTATATTTTAGATTGATTTAAATTGGAAATTTTGCTAAGAATTTAGAACTGAAAATATTGATTTTTATCTCGGAGGTAATCAAATTTCATAGTTAGAATTTCAAAATTCAATTTGTGATTGTTCCAATCCATTCTCAATGCGTTTGATATATATGCCATTATATATATATATATATATATATATATATATATATATATATATATATATATATATATATATATATATATGTCATTATTTATATATGTGTCATTATTTGTTTTGTAATAATTTAACAGAATTTTTCATTTTTATTCTCTGTTTTCACTATCCATATTTGGTTTGTATTGGTGTGAAAAATTTTGCATCTTCTTTTTAAAAATATGTTATCTTTATATTATTGTTTTTTTTTCACGTTAAATTTTCAATTCCACTTGAGTCAATATATTGCATTACAATCTCAAAACCTAATATATTCACTTCAACAATTTGTCCTTCGATTTTAATGTATTGGATTTTGAATATCTCGAGTATATTTCCTTTCATTCAAATGCATTTGAGAATATATAAACGCAAACGTATCTCGTAAGGACGATGTAAGTAGAATTTTGCATAATTGTCTTTCTGAGCATTTGATGATACATGTCAGAATCTTTTAACATCCGAAATAAACGGGATTATAAGAATTTATCATTTTCATACCAACTGAATTAAAAATGCTTGATGAGATTCTAATTAGACCTGGGTCCTGAGAAATACTTACAATTCGCTATGTCCTGGGAGTGTTATAATTAATTATAGTCATACTCTACACATGCAAATTATATTCGCCTCATTTTTGCATGCAGAGAGGCGTATAAAGTAATGTACTGGCACATATATTTAAGATAGTCTTCTTTAGTAAGGTATGTTGTACAGGTTCTAGGTTTCCCGTTCTTAGAAAAACCATCCCACCATCTAAGAATATACGACTATGTTCCGTAAAAGTCAATGTGTTCTTGATTAGTCATTTTAGCACTTTTATATTTGGTACATAAAATATACATGGTGGATAATGGTGATTTTCTAAGCTTAATTTAGATGTGTCACAAGGCCGAATGTATGAGACAGCCACTAGAGGATGGAACTCACTACTCATTCGTAATTGATCTCGCAAGACAAGTTTGCTAACCATTACACTACGTCGAAGATCCCAGGTGGAGCGTAATGGTGTCGAAAGTCAAATTAATGAGCAAAATTTAAGTAACGTCTTCATCTGTTGTGTTCCCTTTGTGAAAATGCACTTGGGAAAGGCAAGGATCATTTTCTTGTTCTCCTAGCAATGGAATAAAAAGCAAGGTAAAATAAGCTCTTTAGAAAGTCATGGAGAAGGAAAACATCGTGAGGAAGATAAGGGGAGATTACTCCTAGAAGTCAAGGCAATTCAGAGATAAAGGAAATGACTCTATAGTAAGAAAATGTGTCTTCCCTTTAGGTGCCTGATACAAGAAGTCGTCTTAATAATCGGTAGATCGGATTTCTTTCACCATGGGCTCTTAATAAAAAGTGATCCTGGAACATCATTTAATGTGTAAAAATGCGAAATTAATAAAGTGGGAGCAGATGTCTTAACAAGTATTGAATGAACAGTAAATTTCTTCAAACCAAAAAAGAAATAAATAAATGTGCCCTCGTTTATTAAGCACTTGAGATTATCTAATCAAGGAACCAGCCATTACGAACTAGAATTTTAGCGTATAAAACCTAGCTGTTATATGTATAGCTGTCGTAGCCGTGTGGTTAGAACATTCGCATTCTGACCATGAGGCACGGGTTCGAATCTCACCAGTTATAGGATTAATGAAAAAGGAAAGATGGAAAACGAATCCCAGCGTGATGCACCTTTGGAAATTACTGGAAAACCATATCACGGGTTGACCCAAGCCCTGTGAGTGAAATTGGATAGAAGCAGACCTTGAAGCCGACGATTGCTGGGATTAAGTATGCTGGCCTTGTTTAAATTGTTGGTCATGTTAGATAACACGCTCTTTTCTAGAAACTTTAACAGTAATAGTTGCAGTATGAAAATAGGTGGGCTTTGTGGCTGTTGAATAAACACAAATGTGCATGAGAAAGCTTTTACAATAAGGATTGGCTAGCTGCCCTATTCGACGGGTATATAAGAATAGGATATATATATATATATATATATATATATATATATATATATATATATATGTGGGGAAAATAGAAATGGTTTACCTCACAAACGCCCCCGCGTCTGCCTGGCCTGTGGGTTGAGAAAGGAAAGAAAAGATCCAAGATGGCGTCCGTGACTTTTAATATTCACGGTCTCGTGCAGTCACGCAAAGTCGCGTTACACACATGCTAATGAGGTGTGTCTGGGCTCCATAAAAGCAGGTTGCTTGGAGAAATTGGCAGACGGCATTACACCCGTGTTTGGTGTACACGGCTTTGCGTTGCAGCGTGTCAGACATTTTCAGACGGAAAGAGTTGCGTCCCTTACACTGTTGAAGTCGACTCATTTGCTACAATATATATATATATATATATATATATATATATATATTTATATATATACATACTTTAAAAATCAGGAGGTCAATTAAAATAAACTACCATGGTTTCGACCTGACGGTCTCTTCTGGCGATACTTTTAAAATTACGACTTTATCGCTTCGATTAAAAAACGCAAAGAGTATTTATCCTTAAAAAAATAACAGGTCCATGATGAATGACTGAGTGTAATGGAAAGGAAGGGGGAAAGAATGTTGGATAAAAAATAGAAAAAAAGAAAAGAATGGAAAGGAACAGGAATGCAAGTGCGTTGTAGATTTATACAGTAAAGAGGGAAAGTAATTATGTAACTTAATTGTTTTGGAGGGTGGGGAGGCTAGCATGTCTAAAGAGTAACAATGGGGTTTTAAATTAGATTTTTTTAACCGGAATCATATTCACTTAATAATTTTTTTTTTTTTATGTGAGGGCAAGGGCTTAAAATTTCGGATATTTTGCTTAAAAGATTTATTGGATCTAATTTCTCATATTAGTATATTTTGCAAATACGTGTATAATTGTAACACTTTATCATTTTTAAAAAGTTCACCTTACAACTATATCCCTGTTATTTTTTTTCTTTTAAATTCCACATATGATTGACAAGTTTGGTTGAGTATCTAAGGTTTGGTAGCTTAAGAGACGATGTGTGAATGTACTATCTGCGCTTGAAATGGCCTTCAGTGCAGCCTGTATATGTTTTAATTTGACCATTTGTTACTTCTCCTTTCTAAATTATACATTCCGTTTTACCAGCTCAATTTAATGGGCATCTGATTTTATTTCTACAGTTGCATAAGTTACCATTGTTATTTTGCTGCACATTGGTTTTGAGGTTTCTGTTATTTTGTCTTTTTATTATTGTATCTAAATTACTCGTGCAACTGTAGATTAATTTGACTGTATATATATATATATATATATATACATATATATATATATGTACAGACATACATATATATATATATATATATATATATATATATATATATATATATATATATATATATATCATTCGAAAACAGTACTGTTTCACAGCTCCTCGGGAATAGACATTCGAATTCTTCAAACCCAGATCGAAACCTGATTTGGTGGCAGTCAGAGTTTCTACCACTGAGCTATCTTCATTCGAAAGTGAAAAACAACTAAATCTAGCTTATTTTTTTTTACGAATGTAAAAAATGCCAACCAGCCGGAGTGCTCAATTCATTTTACTGAAGCTATATATATATATATATATATATATATATATATATATATATATATATATATAATAAAAAAAAAAAAGTTTCCCATTTTACAATTGCTTCCTGAATCCTTTTGGTTATCCGAGAGTTGTATGTTATATTTTCTTTTAATAATTGTACAAAGTTTTACAATCAAAGTTTTTTTTTTACTTTTTTTTTTAATTATTCTCCGTAATGCGATTATATATATATATACTTACACTTTCTCTAAATTCTATTTTTATTTACGATTCCAATGGAATAAATTATGACCATGGAATATTAGTGTTTAAGCCATTTTAATCTATATATATATATATATATATATATATATATATATATATATATATATATAAGGCTATTTTATTAACAATAGCATTATCTTTTATTTCTGACTTTTCTTCTTTCATTTATCAGAATTATTTCCTGGACTTATTTTCACACATCCGGTATTTCATTGTGACCTACAGTCATCTTTTTCCACGCGATTATATTTTAATATAGTGTTTGCTACATTTGATAATTCCACTTCGCCCATGCGTTTAACGGTGATGTCAAAACCAAATTTCAATCTTTATTTTATTATTATTATTATTATTATTATTATTATTATTATTATTATTTATTTTTTGCTTCACAAGAACTGGTCGGTTTTTTATCGCTCGTCTCGCATCGATCAAACCCGGCAAGATTCCCCAGGGAAGAAGAAAAAGACAAAAACGTGACATGGGACAACGCGCTTGGTATTGGTAACATCATTGACAAAGGGTTTGACAGTGTGGTGCTCTCGTCTGCCTGGCTGAATTCTCTGTCTCAGAAAAGAAAGCGAAAGTAACTAAAACGATCGAGAGAGTAGCAAGCAAGTGAAATCAAGAGTTTGCAAAAAAAAAAAAAAAAAAAGTTTTTTATGATGATCTTTTCCCTTTATCTGTTTTCGTTATTTTTCTTCTTAAATGTCAGAAACCGAGAGTTTTCGAGCCGATAAATCGGTCGAGGGTCGAAATATACCGGCTCCTTGGGACGATCCATCAGGCTGCTTATTTTAATGTATTGCCAAGTGAGTGGAGCCAGTTTTGCTGGGCAGAGAAAACGAATATTTTTGTAACGTAAACTACATAGAAAATGCCACTTTGCCCCAGTTACAAAGGTGATAAGAAAATGTAATCCCTCGCTTTTTCGATCAGAATAATCGCAAAAATGGCAAAAAAGAAGAACATAATTCTATTTTGACATGACTATAGATATAAAAAGAAAAGCACAAAAATACACTCACTTATAGAGAGATGGATCATAATACAGATCATTAACACAAAAGAAAACACATAATCCAGTAAATTATTGGAATCTAATTCGTTTAAAGGCTGTAATTTTAACGCAAACAATGTGCTCAATATTAAAACGGCCGACAATACTTAATTAAGAAATAATTGAAAAATAACTTCCGAATACAACTTTCGCTAATACACAGAGTTGTAGCCAGAATAGTTCTTTTCGTTCTAAATAGAGAGATCAATAATGAAAAGACAATAATCAACACTGCATGGTGACTTCCAGTTCCATGATTCAAGCGAATTTCAAAATATGATTTACTGCTGCGTATTCAGGCCAAACGGTTTTGTTATTTTTGCCTGTTTATTGATTTAAATTAATTTATATTTTTATTTGTTTTGTGTATTTTAATCTGTTCTAAATTTTGATATTTGGAATATATTTTAATTCTATCAATTTCAGGCATATTATTTATACATTTGAATCATGATAACGTAGTATTAATTTGATTTCGCATAGGGATTTGTGCTTGTTTTTAAGAATTTATCTTGTTCTGAGGCGCTTATTATTATTTTTCAGTCTACGCAAAATATATGTTGTTGCGAAATGTTAATTTAAGCTGGTGCAATTTTCTAAAGAGAATTGTTCATAATTTGAAAGGTTTGTGCAATATGCATACATTTTTGTTTGGTGCTTCGTGCAAATACTATCTCTGTTTCCGGAGAACGTCCCTTATTCATATATAGTTATCCATTTTTTTCTTTAGACCACACTGTGGCTTACTATATCACATTGGTTTGTAAGCAATTAACGTTTAGTGGGCATCTAGTCTTTTTTCTGTAATTACTGGTGAGGGCTGTAGCGTTTGTGGTGTACTGGTAAATGTTCTGTTGTCCTTTCTAAAGATTTGTATCATGTTTTCGGTGTAGTTACAGTTTAATCTTAGATAATTTCATTTGAATATTTTCTACAGACAGAATTAATTTCGAAAGTCTTTGTCGATGAGTTTGATAAATACGCATGTAAAAGCAGATATAGATAAAGTGTTCATTGAAATACTGAGAGCGTTGATTCCCACATTCATATTTTATCTATAAATATTGCATCTGATATTGAGCAGTCTAGCCACATTGAAGTTTTACAACTTTAAAATGTCAATGTATTTTAGCATGCCTATTCCAGATTTAGTGATGATTTTCTTAATAACTGATTGGGGACACCTCCATCACCAAGATAGAAGAAAAACTGAAAAAAATATAAACGGTACAAACTTGTCTATAAACATGCTTGAATGAATAGGAGTAGATAGGTTCGTCTATCGTCCGGTTAATATTCCTCCACAATCTTTTGAACAGGAGTAAATTTTTATCATGTGTTTTCCCTGAATAGTTTTGTGTTTTTGGCTTTTTCTAATTTTTTTTACTCATTCTCACTCCCAATAGACAATGCAGTCCTAGTGGCATTACCGTCTTGTACATTTGTCGTCTAAACATTTCCGCACACACACACACTATATATATATATATATATATATATATATATATATATCGTTTAAGTTAAGATAATACCGTAAATAAAGGGTCGGTATAAAAATTAGTCAATAAATAGTGAATGGATAAATAACTATTTTATGATTTTCGTCCGATAGACTTGACTTAAGTCTGACGTGCTGATCTATATCTGCAAAACTGAGTCGGAATATCAGTCAATGAACTTTTTATTCATTTATTCATGTGGCAGAATATGATATACAAACATGATAGCACAAAAAATATAGAAGATAATTCAGTGCCAAAATGGTAAATAAAACGCGAAGGACAAAACGGGTAACATACAGCTTTTACATTTCATCATTCAATTACTTACTTATATATATATATATATATATATATATATATATATATATATATATATATATATTGTCATCCACAGACAGACTGTGTATATGTATCACAGCTCATCAGTGTGGCTAGACATCTGGTTGACTCTAGCTAGGATCGAAACCCGACTCAACTGGCGCCAGTCGGGGATTCTACCACTAATCTTTTCGCGTGAAGATGAATTTAAGCGTATTTATATTTAGATAAACAAACAGTGACTGAGAGAACTCAATTCGATTTAACGAAGAGTCTTGCATTATTAGCCGTAATTGTCACTGTTTACAAACCCACACTTCCTCTTTGAATAAGCGTGAAATCTCATTCTGAGATCAGATTAAGTCCTCATTAAGAATAGCAGTGTTTCAATAGCAATCAATCGATAATAATGACGAAACTAGATCTTATGTTGCAATATACAAAATCGTATTTTTTTTATATTAATTAAATCTCTGATGATATTACACCGTAACAAAGCAGAAACGTAATATGCAAAATATGAATTAACCTGTTTTGCATTCATTTACTATTTGTTTTTCAGTTAGGAAAGAGTAAAAAATATCTTTATATTATTTTCCCTTATCAAGTAAGGACTTATATTCTGCTCACTGTGATCTGTGTTGTAGACAAATAGATTAAAGGAACCTCAAATCTAATTCTATAGAAATCTACTTTGTAACTGGGAGGAGAGGAAAATTCGACGATAGAACATAGGATATATATATACGAGGATAATTTTCAAACTCATGCAGAATTCTTCAAGGGGCAATTCCCAAAACTTTCCACACGATGCGTCCTTAACCAATCCATTAATAATAAAAATGTGTTACAATCAGCGGAATTTTAGCTGAGATAAAATTCCTTTAAAATAAGACAACCATAAAAATGATACTATCAACTTCTTTCATTTATCTTGGTCAAAACAAGAAACAAAATGATTGAAATCCAAAAAATTAGTGCTCGTGCCAGATTTGTTCTTTATTGATTCCTATACGTACTCGATGTGCATTTAATCTTTTAACTAATATATATATATATATATATATATATATATATATATATATATATATATATATATAGAGAGAGAGAGAGAGAGAGAGAGAGAAAGAGATAGAATGTTTATTATTGTCAATGATGTACAGCTGATTCCAGATTGGTTGAATCATGTCAGTTTTAAATAACTATCACAATTAAAAATGCACTGAAATATATATCAAAAATTAATTAGCAATGTTAATGTGATTAATGGCGAAATCACTTCGCAAACAAGACTTAATGAGACATTAATTTACTATCAATTCCTTGAATAAGACGATCCTTATATTTGAATTTTTGACAGATGGAGTTAATGATCCTGGGCCGAGTACATTCGACAATTTCAAATTGTCATCTTCAGAGCGTTATATTTCCATGTACAGGTATACAGCAAGACAAAATTCTCACCTGAATCTTTTAAACAAAGACTCTAGCGTTGCGGCATCGCACGTTCTAAAATAATGTAAGTGTCAACAAATAGCAAATTTTTAAAAACATCTTTTTTTTTAACAGTATATTTATTTCGTCTTGATGTTTACTGTAAATGAAAATATTACGCTCTGAAGATGACAATTTGAAATTACCGAAATCACTTGTCCCGTCAATTGCATCTGACACAAACTCAAAAATAAGGTTCGCGTTATTCCAGGAATTGATAATAAGTTAATGTCTCATTAAGTCGTTAGCGAAGTGATTTCGCTATTAATCACATTAACATTGCTAATTAATTATTTGTATAATTACTTCTCATGAAATAATATATATACTGCACAACTATATATATATATATATATATATATATATATATATATATATATATATATATATATATATATCATCCACAGAAGACCGTTTCGCTGTATCACAGCTCATCAGTGTGGCTAGCTAGGATCGAAACCCGACTGAAGTGGCGTCAGTTGGGGATTCTACCAATAAGCTGTTATGGATGAAGATGAATTTAAGCGTATTTATTTTTTTAGATAAACACTCAGTGACTGAGAGAACTCGATTCTATTTACCGAAGAATCTTGCATTATTAGACGTAATAGTCACTTTTTACAAACCCACACCTCCCCAGAGAGCTCAATCGAAATAAATTTTCAGGAGAATATATATCGTCATCCACAATCCGACTGTTTCGCTCTATCACAGGTCATATATATATATATATATATATATATATATATATATATATATATATATATATATATATATATATATATATATATTGAGAGTGATGTTTAAAACTTCCCTTCACACCTAGAGAAATGGAAGAATAGAATCTAATTAGATCAGATACTTCTCCTAATTTCTCTTACTTTTTTTAATGATAGTTGTAAAGAATTACGCCGTTCGAAGAAATCTATGAAAATAACACTGGGAAGGGATCCGGCATTTATGAGAAACAAATCTGAAGCGAAAAGTGGAAGGTTCACTTTAAAATACCTTTAACGGGAATTTATGCATAAAACACGTTAAAGTAGGACCCACCCGATGTCTAAAATCGAAACTGGCCGTCTAAGCAATGGACAAAGACGCGAAATATTGCAAGCAATCTTGATTACCAAATTCTTCTTTTTATGTGCCGTGTACCTTCAGGACGTAAGCGATCATGGCTCTCCACTTCCCCCTATACCTTGTAGCACTCAATAAGTTTCGTCCCTCTGCCACCTCACCCAGACCATGTTCTGTCATCTACTTGCTTAAGCCCGCCAGCTATGTTATAAGTTGCTTTCCCTTGTCTCTCTTTCCTTCAATTCGACCTGTGAGTATCTGATTCTCCAGACACCCCTTTCTCATTACGTGTCCTAGAAATTTCAACTGCCTCTTCCTGATGTTAATTGTAAGCTTCCTCCATGTTTGCATCCTCTCCAAAACCTCATCGTTGCTCAAACACTCGGTCCATGATATCCCCAGCACCATTACAAAGTTACTTACATCAATTTCATTTATTAGAAAATTGGAATTCGCTTTAAACGAAGAGAATTTAATGATATATGCATCTTCAGATTTACTTTATTTTCATGTTAAAATGCATTATATGTTGTGCGTGTACATTACTTTTTAAAAATCATTTGAGGTTTAAGCAAATATATATATTTATCCACGTATAAATTTAACGATATCAATTTTACTCACAGTGGCTATCATATACGTCTCGCGAGAGGGGGCCTAGGCATAGAGTAATGGTTAACAAGATTTTCTCACTAAGACAATTACGACTGAGTAGTGAGTTTGATCCTTACCGTGTGTCCCATGCTTTCGGCCTTGTTCCACAACTAAACGACATTTAGAAAATCATAATATACGTCTCACTGAGTAACAGGTACACTGATTGATCATTACTAGGGAGCCCGTAAATATGGGCTTTAGCAAAAATTGACATTATTCAACAAAACCATTTTTTTATAAACGCCCTTATATTCCACATATGCCAGTATATATTTGGACGCAGATGTCGTAAACTAGTAATTAACTAGACATCAATATGCGACAATTTAAGGCTCTCCTCTTTTGTAATACTTCTATACTAAGTCATTGATGTAACTGTTTTGACTCACACATATATATATATATATATATATATATATATATACACACACATACATACATATATATATATATATATATATATATATATATATATATATATATATATATTATGATTACTGATATTAATAACAGTAGATGAATAATAAATTTTAATGTTGATACTTATTTTAATGAGATTTAATAACCAAATACCTTTTCTGCACAGTAATTTTTTTTTCTGTCACGTATTAAATTGTGCAGTTTTAGCTTGCATATAATGTTTTAACTGGTTCACCTCATTATATAGGCTCACTTTAAACTAGTCATCTTCCATTGTGCGTTAGTGCATATGTGTTCGAAATTATACATTTCATAAACATTGATGTAGGCAGATATATTAAGTTCTAATAGAAATAAATCTACCCAAACCCGAACTGATTGATTACATCGCATTAAAGACTTAGTCTTTTTGTCTGAATGTCGTATTTTAGTCTACGTTTCTCTTGATCCCTTTTCTTTTTTCACTCTCTCTCGATTCTACTCTCTGTCTGTCTGTCTCTCTCTCGCTGTATACATATACATATATATATATATATATATATATATATATATATATATATATATTATTGTTATACGTTATTTGTATAGAGACGAATATATAAATAAATGTTCTGTTTATTATAAACAGAATTAACAACATTTAACAGCCTGAAAATTTTGTGTATCGATGCGAAATATTTTATAATAAAATATTATGATTATATATATATATATATATATATATATATATATATATATATATTAAGAGAGAGAGAGATTATAAATTTGTATAGACAAATAAAGATCAAAGGCGACGTTATCACTGAATGAACGATATATATATATATATATATATATATATATATATATATATATATATATATATATATATATTTTTTTTTTGTATGTATATATATATATATATATAACATGATACACATTTTGTTATCTAATAATCTACGTATATCTATCTTGTCGAAACCTTCCTATAAGTACTTATATATTCATATAGATAAAGATGCTTAAAACGATGAATATTTTGATATACTAATATGTATTTCCGCACGCAAACCTATATAGCTTTACTTGTATGTACATAAATATGCAAGCAAGCTTATGCATTCAGGCGTTTATTTATATATATATATATATATATATATATATATATATATATATATATATATATATATATATATATGTATGTATTTATATTTATATATATTGCTGGGTTGTTTTTTACTTTAGGAGAAACCGGTCATCGTACATTGATTCAAGCATTGGTCCGGCCTTGATCAAGCAAGCCATCCCGAATATTCGGCCATCGTTTACATATCTATGGTATCGAGGAATTCACTTGGCTGCCATCGCTATGTCCATCGCGGATTCGTTTGGAATTAAATCAGCGTTTCTGAAAAATTCCATTTGCTTCCTAATCTCATTCTGATTAAGTTATAATGCGCTCTCGGAATGGTGCCAAGCCATTTTAGGGATTTCACTCACAGACTGGGAGGGGGGTAGAAACGGTGGGTAGAGTTGAAGTTAAGGCAGATTCCCTGATAGGAGAAAAAGAGCAGAGTTTGCAAGAGAAATAGAGAGAGTGTGAGAAAGATAGACTTTGTGGGGGTTGAAAGATAGAGAGTGTTTGTTTAATTTGCGTGTAAACGTTGGAAAGGAGAGAAAGACTGATGGTTGGTGATGGTGGGGGGAGGAAGGAATCAGTGAAAACGTAAGAAAGAAGAAAATGTTTTTAAAATAAGAGAACAGGCTTCAATAGGATAAAGCAAAGTTGGACAAATGAAGGAAGCAAGAAATGGAAGTTCCAAAGATCTAATTAAAAAAGAAACATTTTATAGAATGGCAGAAAAGTGGGAAGAGCAAATATTCTGGAAGGAATCAGAAAATGAATGAGAAAACATTAAAACTTATGAACTTTTAAACAGATATATTAGAATAATATGGAAGAAAGCTTACTTGAAAAGAACAGGAAATAGAGTGAGACAAGATATATCACAAAGAAAAGCTGAATATAAGGGAAACCAGAGAAAAGATTTCAGAAGAAAATATTTCTATAGAATGGAAGGACAGTAAATGTATGTGAAAGTCGAAGCTTTGTTGTTGAGAAAACTAAACTACTGATACGTTCTTAAGAAATATATTATAACGTAAGCGTAGAAATAAAAATGGTTTAACGTACATTATTTAAAAAAAAAATTCTTACGTCTTTTCAGCCCTTTGTGGGTCATTTAAAGCGGAAGTTTTTTTTTGGGAACGCAAGAATAATTCTTTATATTTTAGAGTGAATATTTCATTAGCGCTTTTTGAGAAATAACAATGATATTCCCAACGCAGTTCTTACTATTTAACCCATAGTTGGGGAGTGTATATATTTCTATCTATCTCCACGATGAATGCAACACATCTTTTTAAAGAATGCAACAAACACGTACGAGAAGTTTGGTTTGAGATACAAAAGCAAAATAGCAAGAATGATTACAACGTAAGCTATGGATATTATATGACGAAATACGAAATAAAATAAATCTGCTATAGAATAATTATGATAACAGTTTTAGTACTAGCAGATAGCAAATGTATCAGTAAGTGTGACTAAAAAAAGTATTGAACAATTAATTTACGGTTCCTTTTATTCGGTTATAAAATAGTTATTTTCCTGGTGCTGACTTGTCTGGGTTCTAAGTTGTCTTAGTCCTGAGATGTCCCGGCGCTCAGTCGGCTTGGTTGAAGTGGTTAAGAAAGAACATATGTGGGGATCTATTCCACATAGCTTTTTCATAAAAAAATCACCACAAAATATAATTTCCTTTTTACATTTAAAGCAATGGAAATAAAGTGGTTGATTCGCGTCCGTGGTAGTGGCATACTATGCTTTAGCTTCAAATTATTGGATTGTTTGCAAGAATGTAACTGATTTGAAAATTTCATATGAAAATATGCATATACTAGAGACAAGCAATATTGCTTTTCTAGGAAAGATATGCAGAGTAGAAAATAATTATTCTCCCAAATGATCGCTTGGAATCTATCAAGATAGGAAAATGAAGATTGCAAAGCTTCAGCCCACATATGATATCGATGCACCATTTTTTGGTCTAATTTATCTCTTGCAAAGAAATACCTAGGCAGAAACTATCATATACTTCCTGGAACGTTAGAATAAACTGATCATTTTTCCAGCAATATCATCAATGGATTGTCTATATAAGTTCCACTTGATGCCTTGTGAACTTGCGACTAGAACAGACAGTGAAAGCTTAGAGTGACAGTGGTACTGTTTGTCATGACAAGCAAACTCTAGTCTGAACGTTGATGATGAAAAGATATTAGCTTGGTTTTTGAGGTACGGAAATTACGAACCAATTATTGCCCATTAAACTGCTGGAGCTATGTCAGAAAGAAAATGGTTGCAATTCACCGATTAATTTGCTTTGTGTAAATGCGTCTTTAAACCGAGGTATTATCTACACAGGCATCTCGTAGCTACCTGAGAATGTTCCTTCGTAGATACTTAAAAATATACAGAAAGTAATTAGGATCGTGAAGAGATCTTTGGGGACGCATAATTTGATGTAATGGGCTTAAATATACTAGCTATTCACAATAACCTTCATGGCCTTAGTAGAAAAAAATGACATAAATTCTTCAAAGGACAAGGCAAAATGTCTCAGTCGTGATGCATTAATTAATGTTTTAAATTTTAGATTACATTTTTAGCTGAGTTGGTACAGTGTCAAACAGCGAGAAATAAATTCAAAAGAAAAGGGCAAACATTGTATCCTGAAGACCACACTCACTAGGCTAATGAAATAGTCGGCAAAAAGCTTTAGATTTTATTAGATGTCCAACACTTATATAAAAGACGTACCAGAATTTGTCAGCATTAAGACAACTCTGTGTCAGTGGCAGACTCAGTAAGACGACACCGTGTCAGTGGCAGACTCAGTAAAACGACATCGTTGCTATGGTAGACTCAGTAAGACGATACCGTGTCAAAGCAGACTCAGTAAGACGACATCGTGTCAGTGGCAGACTTAGTAAGACACTGTGTCAGTGGCAGACTCAGTAAGACGATACCGTGTCAAAGCAGACTCAGTAAGACGACATCGTGTCAGTGGCAGACTTAGTAAGACACTGTGTCAGTGACAGACTCAGTAAGACGATACCGTGTCAGTGGCAGACTCAGTAAAACGACATCGTTGCTATGGTAGACTCAGTAAGACGATACCGTGTCAAAGCAGACTCAGTAAGACGACATTGTGTCAGTGGCAGACTCAGTAAGACGACATCGTGTCAGTGGCAGACTTAGTAAGACACTGTGTCAGTGACAGACTCAGTAAGACGATACCGTGTCAGTGGCAGACTCAGTAAAACGACATCGTTGCTATGGTAGACTCAGTAAGACGATACCGTGTCAAAGCAGACTCAGTCAGACGACATTGTGTCAGTGGCAGACTCAGTAAGACGACATCGTGTCAGTGGCAGACTTAGTAAGACACTGTGTCAGTGACAGACTCAGTAAGACGATACCGTGTCAGTGGCAGACTCAGTAAAACGACATCGTTGCTATGGTAGACTCAGTAAGACGACATCGTGTCAGTGGCAGACTTAGTAAGACAGTGTGTCAGTGGCAGACTCAGTAAGACGACATCGTGTCAGTGGCAGACTTAGTAAGACAGTGTGTCAGTGGCAGACTAATTAAGACAATACCGTGTCAAAGCAGACTCAGTAAGACGACATCGTGTCAGTGGCAGACTTAGTAAGACACTGTGTCAGTGGCAGACTCAGTAAGACGATACCGTGTCAAAGCAGACTCAGTAAGACGACATCGTGTCAGTGGCAGACTTAGTAAGACACTGTGTCGGTGGCGAACTCAGTAAGACGATACCGTGTCAAAGCAGACTCAGTAAGACGACATCGTGTCAGTGGCAGACTTAGTAAGACACTGTGTCAGTGGCAGACTCAGTAAGACGATACCGTGTCAAAAGCAGACTCAGTAAAGACGACATCGTGTCAGTGGCAGACTTAGTAAGACACTGTGTCAGTGGCAGACTCAGTAAAGACGATACCGTGTCAAAGCAGACTCAGTAAGCCGACATCGTGTCGGTGGCAGACTTAGTAAGACACTGTGTCAGTGGCAGACTCAGTAAAGACGATACCGTGTCAAAGCAGACTCAGTAAGACGACATCGTGTCAGTGGCAGACTTAGTAAGACACTGTGTCAGTGGCAGACTCAGTAAGACGATACCGTGTCAAAACAGACTCAGTAAAGACGACATCGTGTCAGTGGCAGACTTAGTAAGACACTGTGTCAGTGGCAGACTCAGTAAGACGATACCGTGTCAAAAGCAGACTCAGTAAGACGACATCGTGTCAGTGGCAGACTTAGTAAGACACTGTGTCAGTGGCAGACTCAGTAAGACGATACCGTGTCAAAGCAGACTCAGTAAGACGACATCGTGTCAGTGGCAGACTTAGTAAGACACTGTGTCAGTGGCAGACTCAGTAAGACGATACCGTGTCAAAGCAGACTCAGTAAGACGACATTGTGTCAGTGGCAGACTTAGTAAGACACTGTGTCAGTGACAGACTCAGTAAGACGATACCGTGTCAAAGCAGACTCAGTAAGACGACATCGTGTCAGTGGCAGACTTAGTAAGACACTGTGTCAGTGGCAGACTCAGTAAGACGATACCGTGTCAAAGCAGACTCAGTAAGACGACATCGTGTCAGTGGCAGACTTAGTAAGACAGTGTGTCAGTGGCAGACTCAGTAAGACGATACCGTGTCAAAGCAGACTCAGTAAGACGACATCGTGTCAGTGGCAGACTTAGTAAGACACTGTGTCGGTGGCAGACTCAGTAAGACGATACCGTGTCAAAGCAGACTCAGTAAAGACGACATCGTGTCAGTGGCAGACTTAGTAAGACACTGTGTCAGTGGCAGACTCAGTAAGACGATACCGTGTCAAAGCAGACTCAGTAAGACGACATCGTGTCAGTGGCAGACTTAGTAAGACACTGTGTCAGTGGCGAACTCAGTAAGACGATACCGTGTCAAAGCAGACTCAGTAAAGACGACATCGTGTCAGTGGCAGACTTAGTAAGACACTGTGTCAGTGACAGACTCAGTAAAGACGATACCGTGTCAGTGGCAGACTCAGTAAAACGACATCGTTGCTATGGTAGACTCAGTAAGACGATACCGTGTCAAAGCAGACTCAGTAAGACGACATTGTGTCAGTGGCAGACTCAGTAAGACGACATCGTGTCAGTGGCAGACTTAGTAAGACACTGTGTCAGTGACAGACTCAGTAAGACGATACCGTGTCAGTGGCAGACTCAGTAAAACGACATCGTTGCTATGGTAGACTCAGTAAGACGATACCGTGTCAAAGCAGACTTAGTAAGACGACATCGTGTCAGTGGCAGACTCAGTAAGACGACATCGTGTCAGTGGCAGACTTAGTAAGACACTGTGTCAGTGACAGACTCAGTAAGACGATACCGTGTCAGTGGCAGACCCAGTAAAACGACATCGTTGCTATGGTAGACTCAGTAAGACGATACCGTGTCAAAGCAGACTCAGTAAGACGACATTGTGTCAGTGGCAGACTCAGTAAGACGACATCGTGTCAGTGGCAGACTTAGTAAGACACTGTGTCAGTGACAGACTCAGTAAGACGACACCGTGTCAGTGGCAGACTCAGTAAAACGACATCGTTGCTATGGTAGACTCAGTAAGACGATACCGTGTCAAAGCAGACTCAGTAAGACGACATTGTGTCAGTGGCAGACTCAGTAAGACGACATCGTGTCAGTGGCAGACTTAGTAAGACACTGTGTCAGTGACAGACTCAGTAAGACGATACCGTGTCAGTGGCAGACTCAGTAAAACGACATCGTTGCTATGGTAGACTCAGTAAGACGATACCGTGTCAAAGCAGACTCAGTAAGACGACATTGTGTCAGTGGCAGACTCAGTAAGACGACATCGTGTCAGTGGCAGACTTAGTAAGACACTGTGTCAGTGACAGACTCAGTAAGACGATACCGTGTCAGTGGCAGACTCAGTAAAACGACATCGTTGCTATGGTAGACTCAGTAAGACGATACCGTGTCAAAGCAGACTCAGTAAGACGACATTGTGTCAGTGGCAGACTCAGTAAGACGACATCGTGTCAGTGGCAGACTTAGTAAGACACTGTGTCAGTGACAGACTCAGTAAAGACGATACCGTGTCAGTGGCAGACTCAGTAAAACGACATCGTTGCTATGGTAGACTCAGTAAGACGATACCGTGTCAAAGCAGACTCAGTAAGACGACATTGTGTCAGTGGCAGACTCGGTAAGATGACATCGTGTCAGTGGCAGACTTAGTAAGACACTGTGTCAGTGACAGACTCAGTAAGACGATACCGTGTCAGTGGCAGACTCAGTAAAACGACATCGTTGCTATGGTAGACTCAGTAAGACGATACCGTGTCAAAGCAGACTCAGTAAGACGACATTGTGTCAGTGGCAGACTTAGTAAGACACTGTGTCAGTGACAGACTCAGTAAGACGATACCGTGTCAGTGACAGACTCAGTAAGACGATACCGTGTCAGTGGCAGACTCAGTAAAACGACATCGTTGCTATGGTAGACTCAGTAAGACGATACCGTGTCAAAGCAGACTCAGTAAGACGACATTGTGTCAGTGGCAGACTCAGTAAGACGACATCGTGTCAGTGGCAGACTTAGTAAGACACTGTGTCAGTGACAGACTCAGTAAGACGATACCGTGTCAGTGGCAGACTCAGTAAAACGACATCGTTGCTATGGTAGACTCAGTAAGACGATACCGTGTCAAAGCAGACTCAGTAAGACGACATTGTGTCAGTGGCAGACTCAGTAAAGACGACATCGTGTCAGTGGCAGACTTAGTAAGACACTGTGTCAGTGACAGACTCAGTAAGACGATACCGTGTCAGTGGCAGACTCAGTAAAACGACATCGTTGCTATGGTAGACTCAGTAAGACGATACCGTGTCAAAGCAGACTCAGTAAGACGACATTGTGTCAGTGGCAGACTCGGTAAGACGACATCGTGTCAGTGGCAGACTTAGTAAGACACTGTGTCAGTGACAGACTCAGTAAGACGATACCGTGTCAGTGGCAGACTCAGTAAAACGTCACCGTGTCTACGGCAGACTCAGTAAGACGATACCGTGTCAAAGCAGTAAGACGACATCATGTCAATGGCAGACTCAGTAAGACGACGTCGTGTCAATAGCAGACTCAGTAAGAAGATACCGTGTCAATAGCAGTCTTAGTAGGACGTCATCGCGTCAATGGCAAACTCGGTAAGACGACATCATGTCAATGGTAGACTCAGTAAGACGACATAGTGTCAATAGCAGACTCAGTAAGAAAATATCGTGTCAATAGCAGTATTAGGAAGACGTCATCGCGTCAATGGCAAACTCGGTAAGACGACGACGTATCAATGACAGACTCAGTAAAACGACATCGTATCTACGGTAGACTCAGTAAGAAAATATCGTGTCAATAGCAGACTTAGTATGACGTCATCGTGTCAATGTCAGATTCAGTAAGACGAGACCGTGTCAATAGCAGACTCAGAAAGAAAACTAAGAGAACTCTTTGGTAATGGTGTAATAGAAAGCTAGAAAAACAAAACTATTATCTGTATGAATACAGAATATATGGTGCTAAACAAGATATACAGCACAAGGTGGGAACTGCATATTGGGGAAGGGGAGATCAAGCCGGTGTAGAAATTTAATGATTTAGGTAAGGCAGTATCAAACGACGGAAATGTGGCTAAAAAAGAGCCAAAATAGGAATAATGAAACAAAGGTATTGTAACACGTAACAATAATCTGCCAAACAAATAACTGATACGCAATTTCCTATGCGGCTAGATATAATGGAAATGAAATATTTGAAGAAAAATTTAAAGAAAAAATTATTGCACTTCGACTGACAAACGGTAAGATTATGAACACAATATATGAGCAAGGAGAAAGTTTTAAGGTAAATAGGAACAATAAAAAAAAACAACTTCAGAACGAAACAGTAGAAAATTTACGTCACATCATGGGGAAAATATGCTGGAGAATTTAACAGTCATATGAGATATCAAAAGGAAGTGAAGTTTGAATAAACAAGTTATTTAATCAGTTTCTGAGAAAGTATGGTAGAGTAGGTAAACGAGCGTTGGCCAAGAATAAAAAATATCAAATGATATGAACTTCTGCAGAAACTTAATCGTCCACATCCTTAAAATGGTATATCAATAAAAGAAGAAAAGTCTAGCTTTGTGTGGTACAAGGCCTAATTTCTGTGATGTCCAGTAAACTAACTTATATGAATTTTTTTATAATTGTAAATGCAAATAACATATGTTTTATTTCCGAAATCTAAAAAAAATAGAAGTTTTCATCCATGTGTCTTTTTCTACATGTAATACTTAGCTTCAAGAGATTTTAATTGGAAGTTTGATCTCCGATAAAGCCAAAAAACATGACTACCCTTATAACATACGTATATTCAGGTAAGATCTGATGGCGTTGTTATTTCCTTGGGTCAGGCTTAATAACGTATGTAGCTAAATAATATATGGGAAATGCATTGACAGACCGACAGATGTATAGAATAAGATGAACAGATATGTATAGAATTCGATAGACAGATATGAGCAGAACTATATATATATATATATAGATAGATAGATAGATAGATAGAGAGAAAATCTGAACAGAACTAAGTATATATATATATATAGATAGATAGATAGATAGATAGAGAGAGAGAGAAAATCTGAACAGAACTAAGTATATATATATATATATATATAGAGAGAGAGAGATAAATAGATAGATATTTAGAGAGAATGATATATATATATATATATATATATATATGAAAATGATGATATATATAGTGATTTTCCAAGCGTAGCTTAGATATGGCACAAGGCCGAAAGTATGGGGCATCCAGTGAGGATCGAACTCACTACTCAGTCGTAATTGTTCTAGTGAGACAAACTTGCTAACATTACACCGCCTCGAGGCGCATAAATGATGATATATATATATATATATATATATATATATATATATATATATATATATATATATATATATATATATATATATATATATATATATATATATATATATATATATATATATATATATATATATATATATATATATATATATATATAGATAGATATATATGATAGAATGATGTATATATATATATATATATATATATATATATGAAAATGATGACAGATATATATATATATATATATATATATATATATATATATATATATATATATAAACTTATAGATAGATAGGAAAGACATAGATAGATAGATAGATAAATAGATAGATAGATTGCTTGAGAAAAAAGTGGAAGTACAACTGATAAAAGATAAAAAAACACTAAAAATGATTCTAAATTGAGCAGTAGGCTAAAAGGGAATCCTTTATTTTAACTTCTCTACATACACAAAATATGAAACTATATATATATATATATATATATATATATATATATATATATATATATATATTGAATGTATGCAATACAATATAAGGAGGCACGGTGTAGTAATAGATAACGACTTGGATTGAGTAACTACTGCATTCACTTAGGTTCTAATCTTCTTGGAAAACGTATGAATCCTGTTCCTCTCCCCCTCGATATGGGTTCTATAACCTTGGGTGGCAACTGATGTGACGTGACGTCAGTACACGTGATAAAAAGATATGATATATAAAAAACATATATACTCTTATGCAATATATCTGAGTGAGTCAGTTGGTGTGAGTGTTTGTGTGTGTGTGTCCACATCTGCATATAAATATGTGTTCAGATGTCCAAGTTTTTTTTTTACATGTATTTATATGTCTTTGTGTGCCTGTTATAGTTGTACTGTGTCAGTGTATATGCCAAAATTATCTTTGTTATATTGTGTGTGTGTGTGTGTGTGTATGTGTGTGTGTGTGTGCGCGTGCGCGCGAGTCTCAAAGGTCTCACACGATTTTTTTTGTGTGTGTAATGGATTGGATATTTTGAAAAGCTGTAGTCAAATGCAGAAACCGCAGCTCGGAGCTTATGTTTCCCGCCATTTGTCTTCCGTATCACTTCTTTGATCAATATTAATAAATGTGGTCAATCCGTGACCTGATGAACTAGATACAATATTCGGCCAATATTTTGTCTTCTTTATCAAACCTTGGCGTTATCCTATAATTCTCTGGTCGGATACTCTTTGTCTTGCCATTCTTTTATTGTCTCTTATGCAGTTAGTTTTTCTTTGTCTTTTGACTCCTTTTCTCGCTTTTTTTTATTATAAATTAAGTAAGTAATCGTACTTTTCTTTGCTATCTATTTCACCATACACCTTCATTTTTATATTCTTTTCTCGTTATATATCTTCTTCTTTCCCTCGCCTTCTCATTCTTTCCTTTCCATTTCTTCATCTTTTTATCATTATTGTATTAACAAAGTTTATTGACAAAATTGACCAAAAACTGGTAAAGTCAAAAGCGCTGTATCATTAAATACTAATAACTTCTGGATTAATAATATTTATATTCTTTTTTAATAGCGAAACATTCACAAACATTCATTTTTAATGTCTCTCGTATTGGATAAACGTAGAACTCAGCTTGGGGATATGGCTCAAGTAGGTTTATTATGCTAGATTTGCATGGACCACACATTGAGGTTTACATACACTACAATAATTACAATAATACATTGATAGTCTACAGTATCTATTGCATAAATAATGAACAGAACTGTAAATTTATTCAGAACAAATAATCGAACGATTCTGTTAATATTTATATGCAAAATATTTTAGCAAGATTTATGATATTAAATTTTCTTGTAAAATAACACACCAAGATAATAATAATAATAATAATAATAATAATAATATTTTCATTATTATTATTATTATTATTATTATTATTATTGATATGGCACTCCCTGCAGACTGCAATGTATCTTTGACTATCTTCAAAAACCTATCAAAATAAAGTGCCTTGAAATCAAAATTTAAAAAAAATGTGGCACATGGGAATATCAACAAACCCTGTAGTAGTTGGAGTCCTTGAATTGCATGAAAAATATTGCAGTAGACTAATTGAAGGGATTATTTGAAATCAATGCCTTAAAGAAATACAAAAAAATTGTTCTCTCGAGTACAGCCCACACCTTACGGAGGGGTTTATCTATGTAAAATATGTTTGTGTTTTTTTTATTTATTTATTTATTTATTAATTGGTCAGTTGAAAATGTCATGATTCCATTTCTAAACTTAGGTCTCTGGGCGGGACCCGGAACGAAATGTGTATAGACCAGAAATCAAAGGAAATACAATAATAATAAGAACAACAATAATGATAATAATAATAATTATAAAATTATTAATAATAATAATAAAATTTCATGTCTTTTGTGTTAATAACAGACCTGATGTTATAAACGTCAAGAAATTCAGGAAGGGTATGTTTATTGACCTTGCAGTATAATCTAAGAGAAACCACTCCATGAAAATTATCTAGAAATTCTCCAAATACAAGGACCTGGAGATTGTGATGTGTGTAAAGAAGACTGACACTGTACCAATAATAATCGGCGTTCCGGGCCTCGTGAAAAATGGAATAGACGATTATTTTCTAACAGTGTGACACTATTTAGGTCGCTAGAAAGAAAGAAGAAAAAAGAAAGGCGAAGGTGATAAGAAGCCATCACGAAAAGACACTAAGTGATGTTATTCTTTTTAACAAAGAAAAATGCTAAAGGTTTTATTCTCATTAGCGAGGAAAGTAAGGTCGCGGATGTTTCGGATTTAATCTGATTTATGTTACGGGGTGGCGAGTAAGATATATCCAATCTGCCTATGGCAATGGTAAAAATTTCAAGTTGGACAAGCGACCTCCCACAGAATTCTAAAGAGATAAAAATTAAATAGGTCATAAGCTTGACCGAAACCAAAATTTTCGTGGAACCACCTCCATGTCATGTGGGAAAAACACCTGTTTATTGTCAGGGCTGGTAATGATAGCAAAATTATTTTATCAGAACGAATAATTGGCACCAAGGTGCGATACGTCCAATTGACCACCCACTTGATAATTGGCTAAAATCTCGTTGATGAATTCCATATGATTCGGTTAAGATAAGAGTCTAAGTTTTGTTGTCGGGCAGAAGGAAAGGAAAAAAGGGAAAAAAAAGGGAAGATAATTTTTTTTTCTTTGAGCAAGAATTTTTAAACCGAGTCGAGTCTAGCCACACCCACGTCGCTGAGCGCCCATTGGCTGAATGGTGACGTGAGTGTTAGGCGAAGGTAAACTATGAAGAAGGAGGGGAAGACTGTTAACTCCCGCTGAAGGGATCGGTATGAGATGCCACCGTGAGAGAGAGGAGAAACCTGTTGACGCCCCATGAAGGGATTGGGTGAAATACCCATATGAAAAAGGAAGAATCTGGAAGGACTTCCATAAATGGAAAATAATAAATTTTCCTGACCGAAAACAAAGAAGTGGATTGTGGATTTAGAATTATCAAGGAACCTCAAACCCCGACAAGCCCAGTCCGGTTTTGGTCGGCGTCCATATTAGCAGAGTCGCAGCGAGTGAAAAGCAGTTCTAGTTCCAGTTGGGGTTGGAGACAGACAGGCAATCAGTTGCAGTGAGCTGAGAGCTCTGAAGACCCGTCTCGCAGAAGCTGACTAAGATTCGCGCATTATCGACCTCAACTTCTAATCAAGAACAATTTATTTTTGAAGAGCGACTTAGACTCACACCACCAAAACAAGTTTTACGAATATCGCCTGAAGATACGCCAAGAACCAGTTTCTTAAAGAACAAACAACTTAAGATGTTAAGACTCGCCTAACAAGCACAAAGTGTCACGAATCCATATAGCGGGTTGGGAAGAAGAAGCTGTCCTGTATTCAGCAACCAGATATAAAATATTGTTATCCTTTTTTAACACATTTGAACTTTTCGAGTTATTATTTTATTTTATTTATACTTGTGCGACACCGGGGGACGTCACAATTGGTGCCGTGACCAGGATAGTACGACGGACGCGGCCAGGCAGACGTCACATTTGGCGCAGCGACACCGGGGACGTCACAACTGTGTCCCAGGTAACATCAACACACAAGTTACCCAGAAGATACGTTGACTATGAGCTTCTCATATACTAAAAAAAGTTCTATCAATTAAATGACAATTCTCCTAAAAGGTCTAAGGATCATAATTTGGAGCCGGATCTACATGATACGAAGCAGGAAGCATAACATACACAAATAATAATAATAACAATAATAATAATAATAATAATAAAATAATGATAATAATAATAATAATAATAGATGTGACATGTGAGGACATCAACAACTCCATTTGTAGTTTGAGCTCTCGTATTGGCAGCAAAATATTCCAATAGACTTATTGAAAGGATTACTGGTACCTTAAAGAATTACAAAAAAAATTGTACTCACAAAAACAGCCCATAACTTACGAAGGTCTTTATCTATGTAAAATATGAATCATGTTTGGGGTGTTTCTTTGTTCTTGTTTTTTTTTTTTTTTTTTGTATTCTTCCTCAAACAAATGCTCAGTGGAATATGTCATGATGCCATTTCTGACCTTAGATTTCTGGTTTGGACCCGGAAAGAAATGAGTATACACCAGAAATCAAATAAAATAAAATAATAATAATGTCCCAATGTTACACTAGGCATGACTCTCATTGGCTTCTGGGCTTAATGCATTGAAAGTATTAACCTGAACAGGTTTTGTGTTTCTAAAGATGTGCTATAGTAAATGCTCCGTTCACTATCTCAAATGTATTTGTCAGTTGTATGACAATTGAACAGCTTCTCTATGAGTCGAGGCACTCTACATCTCTGTTCATGAGAGGGAGTAATAAAAAACATCATGGCCATGTGACAGAATCTTATTATTTTATTTTGTTTTGTTTGAAGAATGAAACAGCCAACGCATCTTGGGAGTCAATACTTGATACATGGGTATATAATCAATTGAAATCCATCTCAGCGGACTGGATTACCCGACGTGGAGTCAATTCTAAATGGGTCTCATTTTCAGGATTTATGTGCTGCTTTACCAAAACCTCTAGCCATATCGCGTTGTGATGCATAGACCAGATATACTCTTCTGAGACTGATTTCATAATAGGTATATTGGGTTTCGTGCATTTGAACTCAGCACCATTTTGTTTAGCTGCTACACCCCCACTCAGTAGTAGTAGTAGTAGTAATGATAAGAAGAATTAGAAGAACTGTGAGAAGAAGAACTAGAAGGGAAGAAGAACTCGAAGAATTCGAAGAAGAAAAAGAAGAATTCGAAGAAGAAGAAGAAGAAGAAGAAGAAGAAGAAGAAGAAGGACTCGAAGAAGAAGAAGAACTCGAAGAGGAAGTAGAAGAATTCGAAGAAGAAGAATTCGAAAAAGAAGAAGAAGAAGAAGAACTCGAAGAAGAAGAAGAAGAAGAACTCGAAGAGGAAGTAGAAGAAAAAGAAGAAGAAGAACTCGAAGAAGAAGAAGAACTCGAAGAAGAAGAACTCGAAGAAGAAGAAGAAGAACTCGAAGAGGAAGAAGAAGAAGAAGAAGGACTCGAAGAAGAACTCGAAGAGGAAGTAGAAGAAAAAGAAGAAGAAGAAGAAGAAGAAGAAGAAGGACTCGAAGAAGAAGAACTCGAAGAGGAAGTAGAAGAAAAAGTAGAAGAAGAAGAAGAAGAACTCGAAGAAGAAAAAGAACACGAAGAAGAAGAACTCGAAGAGGAAGTAGAAGAATTCGAAGAATTCGAAGAAGAAGAACTCGAAGAAGAAGAAGAAGAAGAAGAAGAAATCGAAGAGGAAGTAGAAGAATTCGAAGAAGAAGAAGAAGAAGAAGAACTCGAAGAGGAAGTAGAAGAAAAAGAAGAAGAAGAAGAAGAACTCGAAGAACAGAAAAAGAAGAATTTGAAGAATTCGAAGAAGAACTCGAACAATTCGAAGAAGAAGAATTTGAAGAAGAAGAAGAAGAAGAAGAACAACAAGAAGAAGAACAAGAACAAGAAGAAGTAAAAGTAAAAGATAGAGCCGATATTAGATCTGTCCTGTCTTTTACGCGTCTATAGGAAGACGTTAAAATAGTTAAAAATGTTAAAATAACAGGATTTCGCTCGCGACCTGAAGAAGTCTTGGAATGCAAGAAAGATTTTTTGTGTGTGCGAAATAATAACACACTGAAAAAGTACCACAAAGTGTTGAATGCGAAGTAATTTGATATCCATTAATGAAATGAAACTAACCAAGCCACAGACGTCTTTGGATCGATGAATGCTGAGAAATGTGCTGCATATTTATGGAAAGGTCTTACTCGATCTCCAGCTACATCTAGCAAATAAGTAGATCAGGGTGACTCGCCTATAGAGAGTGGAACGTTTAAATTTCAACTGCTCAGAAAAATGTACTTTTCGTCCTCTAGCTATGAGTTTAAATCTATCATTTGTTTGCATGGTTGAATCCAAGTCGATTAAAATTCTCAGCCACTTTTTTTCATGCTTCTATTGAACTCAAGTGCAAAACCATTAGAAACGGCGAGCTAATTATATGTACGTCTTCCGTTCGCCTGGATGATGGTAGCTATGTGCAGGGATCCCCGAGGCGCTGGAGTCGTTACATGACTATGTACAACTGTACATAACTGAACTATGTTTATTCGATGTGGCTACAGTGAGGTTATCAATATGTGTCATTGTCTAATGGGGTTTAAACCTGGTGAGTGATCAACTAAGTTTAAGTCAGTTGAATATTCATGCAACTAGTTTCATATCCAAATACACCTCATCGTGTTTCAGAGCGACCACATGTTGATAGGCTGGATTCAAATCTATATACGGTCTGTTATCGTTACACGCCCGACCATCTGCCTCATTGAGCAGGATGCTTGACTTGACTGACCAGGAGATATGGTGTTAGTCTTCTACAGTCTAATATCGATGTTCACTGGCCCAAGTGAGGCACAGGAGCTAATTCTCTACTGTAAATAATAGTAACCTTCTTACTTGATCTCTACGAAATTCTCTAGAATGATGTATACACTCTAAAACGGGTTGACTGCCGGGTTGAGCAGTATCAGAGTTAAATTGGGAGGAAGCTTGATGCGGGAATCCCCTTTTTTGGGTTCGATGCAGTCGTTGTCAGTTGTCATAACCCGCTTCGCGTACTCGTAGATGTCAAGTGTCTCTGATATTAGTTGTGAATTCATATGTTTCTCGTATATCCTTGCTACTGTAGCCCGAAAAAAAATATAGATTTTGAAACTTGGATATAGAGTGCTCTATATTTCTGTCCTCAAGAATAATTCTTCAGTCAAAGAATCTTAATTCCTATTCAGATCCATAGCTAATTACTCACAGCTACACTGTCTCTTTACCTATTACGTTTTCTATATTAATGATAACTAAACGCAACACTCAACATCCACCCAAGCTAGATGATTTTTTTTAAATGGTTATGATGAGTAACCACCCATTCTCTAATGTCTAGGCGCATATTTTTAATTCTATATATTCCCTTATATGGTTCATAATTTCCTATATGAGCGCGTGGTCGAGTGTTCAGAGCGTTCGCTTTCAAACCATGAGACCAGATTCGAAGGTGATTCGTAATGTTATCAGCCTGAGGAGGGGAGCAGTACCTGCATGAAAATCATACCATGTGTTGACCCAATCCTTGGGAGCCAATAGTTGTGCTAGCCTGAAGTTGCCAGTCATCGTGACCGAGGGTTTTAGCGTACTGACATTGATCAGGCTGTTAATCACGCTAGATAATGCGCGCTTTCCTAGAAACTGTAACTAAAGTCCGCTCAGCAAAGTTACTGTATAAACTGAGGGAGATGAACAAACAAAAATGTGCCTGAGTAGGTGTCTACAGCAGGGATTGTCTAGCCGCCCTAGTAGACCAGCAGGAGTAGTCAGCCACCATTCATTATTTCCTCTCTATTTCTACACTGAAGGCTTACGGCCACATCACGTTGAAACACCGGTTCATGTAAGATCAGTGACGTTAAGCAACATCGAACCTGGTCAGTGCATGGATAGGTAACCCTTGGGAATACTAGGTGCTGTAAGCTTGGAGTTGCGGGTAGTGCAAAGGATATTGGCCCTGCATTGTTAATCAAAGCTTGGGTTCGTTATATTCACTTACGCTAAAATAACATTGGGAAATGTATGAATCTACCTATTTCCCCTCCAGCTATGGGTTAATTAGTAAGAATTGTGTCACTAAATCATCCTTATCTCAAAAAATTCTTAAAATCAGAAAATATATTTTCTGGTTTTAAATAACATGCAATGACAGCCGTAGAAAGCAATTCAATCAATCCCTACAGAGGATGCTATTGTAGATCTTATTCATTTCGGCTTTCATGTAGTTTATTGTAAAAGACTTTTGGTTATATATATTTTTTATAATTTTCTTTTGATAAATGAGATCCGTTTTTTTTTAACTGCATAGCTTGCCTCTTTTTTCTCGCTCCACCAAAGACATAATGTGGAACAATGATACAAACAAGGAAACAAGGAATATCATCAACAAAAAAAAAATATACAATTGATTCTGATTTAAAACAATATGTGATGATGATGATTGTTGCAGATTATTTTCAGCGGATTATCCGACGCTATTTAAATCCGTTTGATTTAATTTAGAGCTATTAAGTTATTTCTTTGTTAAAGAACATCTGGCATTGCAAAAGAAGATTTTTCATCGTAAAGGGATAACAAAAATGACGATCAGAATGATTATTAAGTGAATAAAATAAAATAGAAATCGTAACTATAATATAATCGTAAGATATGGGCGCCTCGAGGCGATGTAATAATTTGCAACCTTGTCTCGCTAGAACAATTACGACTGAATAGTGAGTTCGATCCTCACTGCGAGCCTCCTACTTTCGGCCTTGTGCAACATCTAAGCTGTGCTTGAAAAATCGCTATCGTAATATCGTAAGATATATAACTTTATATGATGTCCTTCCATAATTAAGAACAAAATTAATACAAGTAATATTCCAATATTTTCTGTATTACAGAAATAATAATAAGTATCAACTGGTCTACTGTATTATTAGCTGTCGCAGAATGATGTGTGTTTTTATTTTTTCCCTTTTTATTCACTTGCTTCCATTGTTAGTCTTGTGTTGCGTCTGAGGTGAACCGTTTCCTCTGAATAGTCGCAGCAAACGACTGTACATTTACTAGGAACCGTGCCAGGGCCATTCGCAGATACGTCTTTCCGATTGCTTCGGATTCGATACTCATGTCAGGAAAGAAAGCCATTCATCAAGAGGAAATCTTCCTAGAGTGACCTTAGCAATATCGTGGGTTGGTACGAGTCGCTTAGAGGTTGGCTTTGCGACTGTGCGGGCTATAGATTTCAAGGTAGCAACGATTGATTGATCAAACGTTCAGGTCCAGAAAGTATGTATAGACGTCTCGGCAGGAGAGACGCGTCGCCTTTTGCTATATCAGCGAAATAATAACGGAAGATTATTTATCAATCGACCTTTTTTTGTCTCTTACAACGTCTCTTCCTCTCTCTCTCTCTCTCTCTCTCTCTCTATCTATCTATCTCTCTTTATATATATATATATATATATATATATATATATACACACACACATATAGACATACACATATAGGCACACACACACACACACACACACACACACACACACACACACACATATATATATATATATATATATATATATATATATATATATATATATATATATATATATATATATATATATATATATATTAGGAGGCACGGTGGACTAATGTATATTGGCTTGGATTGAGGAATCGGAGAGCCGAGTTCGAATTCCAGTCGAATACATTACATTCAATTACGTGCTATTACCCTTGGAAAAGGTATGAATACTCTTCTTCTCCCTCAAGCTATGGATAAATAGCAGGACAGACTGGGTTCTATAGCATGGCAACTGGTCTAGGAGAAGGACAACTCTGAATTCAAAACCTGCGGAGGGTCGTTTGGGGACCTTGTGGCACGTAGTGCACCAGGTCTCTGTATTCGGCCCTTCAAAAAGTGTGGATGGTCATTCACCACTATAATCAATTCTCGTGTGCTGTTGTCGTGCTGTCGGTTTCCTGGGAACTGATCTGCTTGACTTTCATACGTCGGATTAGACGGAAGAGTCTAGCGAGCGAATATATATATATATATATATATATATATATATATATACTGTTGTAGAGTAGTTTCATAGTGGAGGCTTGTATTTCACTAAGTCGGTCCTAAAATAAGTTCGACGTAAAAAACGTTAGGAACTTGATATAATAGGTAATGACGCAGAGAAATCTAGTGGTGTTCGCTGATACTTTAATATCCGACTAACGGTCGTCCGACATCTACTGACTGACCAACTCACTGACCGACTGGCGACTGCTACTACTCCTACTTATTATACGTGGGAGAGTCTATTAACAATAGAATAGGTATGTTCCACTATAACATATATATATATATATATATATATATATATATATATATATATATATATCATGATAATGCAGCAGATCATTATTCAAACATACATTGTTAAATATAACAGGCAACGAATGTCTTTTATGCTTGATCATGATCCGTTCTAAACTTAATATAGTTACAATTTAGTAGAGTGGTAGATCCTGAAGTGGTGTTGTGTAGAAAATTCGAAATTAGATAAACCGGCTAGAGATGGCATGTAAAATCAACCTAACCTACAGTAACATCTAAATTCGCTTATATCTTATAAAGAATTAATGGGTTGTTTGATACGAAGTGCTTTTTGAACACTCGGTTACGAAGAGATTCATCAAGGATCTATCTGCCAATAAAGCACATTTTACGTTTTCTCCCGCAAAGGTGGACGCGGGTTTGATTCCTGCCGGAGGGGGCATTTATTTAATTAGATTTATGGAAGGTTCAGACTGGTAGACGATATAAAATATTATTTAAAATAAACAACGTGTCTACTCAAATAAGTGTAACCACTAAAAATAACGTTTAAAGTAATAAAAATATACCGGATTAGTAAATTAAAATCTATTAATTCTTTTTTTGTATGATTAGTAGTTCAGTAGAATCCCTCACATTCGGAATCCCTCATATCCGGAATCCCTCATATCCGGAATCTGTCATATCCGGAATTTCTCATATCCGGAATCTGTCATATCCGGAATCCTGCATATCCGGACATCATTTTGATGTGTAAATTTGAACTGTTTGGTTGATATGTAACTGATTTGAAATTTCTGTTTTTCATGAAATTTACTTTGGATAATTGCTTATTTCACCCTGATGGCTTTTATTCGTGCAAAAGTTGATGGGAATAAGAGAAAAAAGGATGACAACGAGACACATATGCGACAAGATCGCGACAAGATAGATGATTGTGATGAAACCTGGACTGAAATTGAAAAAGATACTGAAAAAGTTTGTCAGTTTTATGGAAAGAAAACCAGCATTCAGCACTGACGATTGCAATAAAGCTCTCAGAGTTAAAAAGTGTCTTTCGTTTAAAAAATTCAAGGAGAACAGCAGAGAAATGCGGAAAAAGTTGAGAATGACATGAGAAGAGAAAGAATAATCATCCAACAGCGATTAAAAAATCCTCGTTATATTATTTGTTTTGTATACGTGGCATATTTAATTTAATGAATTTTTATTAAGTTTACATAATTTGTTTCTTTTTTGCTTAAAATCAATTCCGCCATATATATTTCACTCGCCATTAGCTTATTTTGTTTACTATAAAACATTGGAAATAAATGTTAATGCTGATTTCAATTCTTTTATTTTAATCTAAATATAACCCCTCATATCCGGGCTTTGTAACCAATTCTTCATATCCAGAAGCCAGTCTTAGTCCGATTGTCAAGGATTCTGCTGTATTAGGCATTCATTTATCTAGCGAAATAATGGTAGTGTCCTTTTTGGTCAAACATTCAGTCGTTTTGGGAGCAGCGTCGTGAGTGGCTTAACAGACTGTACTTGAGACTCTCTTTTGCAGATATGACAGACGACGCTGAGAATGTCTGACATAGGTTTCTCTGCTTTCTACGTTATCATCTGATCTCCAGCCGTTTGTTTCGTCTTTTCCTGCCTTTCCTGACTCCTCCTTGAACAGCATGGTGCCAGGCTCTGCGATCATCTGCAAGCTGTGCCCAGCTACCAGAGTCGATAACAATGTGTGTCAGGTCCTTCCTCCAAACTTCCTCGAAAACGTCGTGTGGATCGGCCTATTGGAATGTGTGCAGGGGACAGCTCACTGTATGCGAAGTCTTTTGTATATGGCCGTCATTCATTCGATGAATGAATTTCGAAGAAATCTGAAGAAGTGCGATTTAAACGCAGATAGAACCTTACTTGATTATGAAACTGTTCATAGCCGAGTGGTCAGATAAAACGACAGTTTTTACTGCAAATAGAGACGCAGGTTCGAATCCCGCTAGAGGGCGCATTCCTCTGCTTTTATAAGATTTCTAGAATGTTTCGGTCGGGAGACGAAATCAAATATTATTTAAAATAAACGAAGCCTCTTCTCAAATGTGAGTAACCTCTAAAAATAACGTTTAAAATAAGTGTGTGTGTATATATATATATATATATATATATATATATATATAGGAAAGGAAACATTACTAAGGAGAGAGAACACTAAAAGAACTAGAATTATGAAGCGAGGTGGCGATTGACATTGCATTTAAATTTTTGAAGATCAAATTTGACTGGAACAGTTGAGTTCCACAAGCGAAAAGTGTGAGAGAATAAATTCTGAGCATAGAACTTACAGTTACAACTAGCCATTTAAACTTTAAAATGACGAGACCTATCTGCCAATCTAGTACTGGGACTAAATTTGAAAAAATCGAGGTGCCAAAGAAAATGTTTCTTTTAATCTTCATGTTCGCTTTTTTCATATTTAAAAGTCTTTCTTAATTCCCTACAGTCATTATTTTTTTTGTTTTGTTTTTATCACCTCATTTATTTTGTTTTTTGTTTTTAACTTTTAACTTTTTTAACTCATCTACTTTTTTATCCGCCATTTTAATATCCTTCCGTCAGTAGTGCCCCTTTTTTTTTTTAAACATTTTCTACTTTCCTTTCCGGCAGCTTTTGTTTTTTTTCTTTCTTTAGTGTCTTTTGTTTTATAAATATTCAATTTCTTCTGTTTTTCATAGTATGGAAAACTGATCTCTGAAATGAATAAAAGCCTTTTTCGTGTCAGCTGAAATTGAATCAAAAAATCATAGTCAGACCTGAATCACTATTATTTCTGAAACGGAAACCTGTCTTGTCGGTCATTTTCTTGTTACATCTTGCATCACGCTCGAGATTTACAACTCTTTCGCCATTTAAAACTGTATCATTTATGCCTCCGTCAGTGTTGGCATTCATATCGTATAAATGGTGAATTGCTTACAAATATATAAATATAATAATCGTTAGGATTGTTAGCGTCTTAGCTTTCTTGTCATTAGTTTATTAATTTTTAAAACTACAAAATACCAATAACTAATAAAAGTATTTTATTTCTATCAACTAAAAGTTAATATGGGTACGTCGCCGAGTGGTTAAAACGTTCACATTCTGACTGTGAGACCCGGGTTCGAGTCTTACCATGGTCGATTTGTCAGGAAGGAGACTGGGGGGGGGCGTTCCCAGCGTAGAAAGTGTCTGAAAAACGTTACCCAAGCATTGCGATTGAAATTTGGTAGCACGAAGTCACAAGTCATCGTGGTGGCGAGTCTGGAGCGTACTGGCCGCTAGAAAATACGCTCTTTCAAACTAAAGAGCTCAGCATAGTTGCACTATAAGCCACAGGTGGGCTCTGTGGGTGTTGAATAACAAAAATGTGTCTGATCAAGCGTCTGCAATAGGGATTTCTATAGACGGGAATCCTCGAAACGAGTGGCCAGCTATACATCTAGTAGCTATAACCATCTATACAAATCCTAGCTAAAGCTAGGATTTGATGTGACTATAAATTTACAAATAGCAGTGAATGGGGTTTTCTTTAAATTCTACATCGGATGTTTCCACTTTATTAGATTATGTGATAAAAAAAAAGTTAATTAGTTTAATTAGAAACTATAGTTCTCACTTTTGTTAAATAATTTCTTTCGTTACAGCGTAGGGAAAATATTTGTCTCAATCGCATAATTTCCTCGTAATTCTGCATGCATAGGTATTTTTTTTTATCGTTTCAAAGTCGTTAGAATGCAGGGTGTTACTGGGAGCGAAAGTGAATATGTATTAAAAGATTGAAAATGGGTGGGAGAGATTGGGAAAGGTAAAAAAGGGAGAGGTTTCAAGAAGACAGACGATGACAATTGACGTTGCATTTTAATTTTTGAAGATTTTAGTTATCAGGAAGCAAAAAAAAAAAAAAAAACGAAAGGGAATTCCGCAGGTGGGAAGTGCGAGAAAATAAGAAACTGTTAGAGTAGAAATGAATGTTGCATTGAGCTACTTCAACAGTAAAGAAAGGTGAGACCTAGTTATCAATCTAGTAAATGTACATTAGAATTTACTCATTCAGAAAACAAGTGGCCGAAATGCCGAGCATTAATCTTTACTTAAACTTGCTAAATATTAATCTCATATCAAATTGATCATTCGTATATGGAATTAGCAGGCCCGTTGACCACGCGGCGAGCTTAATCCAACGCCAGAAATTCATACGACCTCATGACTATGAAAAGATGTCATCTAATTTTAGCATGCAAGCTCTTTCTCGGTCCCCATGAATTAAAGACAGGATAATTTCACTCAAAACCCCCTAACAACGAGTCTGCTCATTAGTAAAGTTATTATAAAATATATCTCTTTACACGTTTCGGGAAATAGATCTTCAGCGACAAGTTGAAAGTTTGCTGGTAATCTTAAGCTGTATTTGTATATGAAATACACTTTACTTAGCATGTATTTATCTATTTCATTTTCATTCCTAATGCCAGTGTGTTTTTATGTTTGTAAACGTGTCATTATTATTGTTTCTCTTATTATTATTATTATTATTATTATTATTATTATTATTATTATTACAATTCTACTTTCTTTGTTTTCTTGTATTTGACACTGACCAATCAGTAATAAACAAGAGGTCACTGATCTTCTAAACCGGCCATCAGTTTGATATAACATATCCTCAACGTTTCTCTCTACACGACCGATCAGCACCTCTTGAGACATCCACGTCAAAGAATTGACACCCTCTGTATCCGGTAGCAGACTATGTGTCACTGTGTAGCATGCAAGATGATAGCAATTCAATTATGAGAAAGAAATATTGTAGTGATAAATGAAGAGCACAAAGTGAGAGAGTGAAGTGGGAATATGGACAAAAATACATAACAATAAGTATAAATACTTCATAAAAAAATATCCGAAACCAAATAAGGCAATGTGAGAAGCATAACTGTCCAACTAACGTTTTAATCTCGTTACCGGTCAAGATCTCGTTACCGGTCAAGATCTTCGCTCAGTAAGTAACACGACTTCTTGTAAAGAGTGATTTTTGCAAGTCAAAGGTTTTACTTTCATTTGCATATAGTAAAGGTGTTAACTTATATTAATTTAGATTCATTCTCACTACCAGTTATGATATTTAGTCAATAACAAACACGACTTGCGGTAAAAAGTGACTTTTATGAGTTAAATCAAGGCTTATATCTTCAATTCCTTATCGTAAATGGAATCGAATATATGCAAATTAGTGACCGGTCATATTACCAGCTCATCGAAATATAAATTTTCTTTTTCTTTTTATATGAAATATTACCGATTTTATATAGACCTGATTAGAAAAAAATATATCTATATCTATAATTCTCAAAATGTGTGTCTATGTATGTCTGGGTGCGTGTGATCGGATGTTTATGCGTTTCCACAATTTTCAACCGATTTCAAATTTTTTTTGTTTGATAGATAATTCTTCAGTGGCAGTTGTGAGTTCAAATTGTTGGCGACAATGGCTCTCCACTACTTCCTGTCCATTATAACTCTCAGCAACGTTTTACTATTCACTGTTCTTGGATATATATCTTTCATTTAAACTTTAATAAATATAAGTAGATTAAATTACTACAATAATATTATCTATATCTATGATTCTCAAAATGTGTGTGTATGCATGCGTGCGTGCGTGTGTGTGTGTGTGTGTGTGTGTGTGTGTGTTCAGATGTTGTTTATGCGTTTCCACAGTTTCCATCCGAACGCTTCTGCGCGCGAATCTGAATATGATGATCAAACGACTCAATGGCTGAGGAGAAACGCCTCTTCAACTGTTGCTGTGCGTGAGGCTGAAACAAAATTGAGAACACAAAAAAGGTCATTTTCAGGGCCACCCACATTCAAATTTTTACACCCCACCCCTGTCAATTTGGGGATGTGCCTCAGTTGCACCCAAACGTTGTTACTAATATTGATTTTCTGGCGAGCTGACTTTAAACTTAAACTGCTCCAATTGAACAGCAAGATTTCCCTAGCAATGAAAGACCCGGTCGAGGACGGGATATACTGCTAGTTTTAAAATAAAGTTAACTTAAAATAGGAAGTGTGGATAGAGTGATATGTATCAGCGTCTAACGCAACAGTTGTTTGAATGTTAGTTTTTGCACTATTTATTTATAGAATTTTCTTTTTAAACATGCGAAATAAACAAGTACTGGATATGACCAATTGTGTTGTTGTATTTTGTTTGTCAAGTGCTGAATTTAAAATTAAGTTAGTTACGTTACACACAGTAGCAAGGTGACATTTTTCTCGTTAAAGTTTAACGGCTTTTTTGTTATGAAAATTTCAACTTCCCAACATCTTGACAATTCAAGCCCCTCAGTGTTACAAGTTGCTCATTCTACTCTGTTACTGGAACGATATTGCAAAAAATTTAATTCATTCTTTTCTCTCGTGTTGACGCCATATCTCTCGGATTAAATGCGTTATTGCATTAGTGACATTCCTGAATCATCACCTTCATTTGCAGGTCGCGGAATCCTCACATGGTGGTACGATTTATCTTGCTTTAGCTTTTATTTAAGATCCCGTTTTATTGCATTATATTATTTTAGCTTATAAACTATTATTGTGATTCATCCTATTGTTCGGCAAATTGCAACGTATCAAAATAAATCCTGATAGAAAAATAGATATATAGATATTTTTTTCTTTCATTATTGACGAAATTAAAGCGCAAAATAATGTCCGGTTAGAAATGTATGGCACCTGATAATTGCAGATTCAACTGGTAGGAATCTAAATTCTCCCTTTAATGTAAAACATTTTATTAATATAAAATTTATTAGACTAAACTAAAAATGGAGTTTAATTGTCATATCTGAGGAGTTCTCACTTTCCAGTATTGACAGAGTTCGAAATCTACGCGATGTTTTAGGGGAAAATTTATTTTCCATGTTGAGACCTCAGAGGAACCGGTGCAAGACTGTCGCTACATTATTGCTATTTCCATAGCAAATTTTCAAATGAAATCCGTTCTTTATTTACTTCCACCAGTTCAGACCGTTACAACTAAAACACGGTAAACCACAGCTACACTTTCGAATCACCTTCATTTATTCTGTATATGAAATGAAAAAGAATTTGGCCAAAAGATCAAACATCTTCGGGCCAGTAACCATTATTTTCACTGTTTAGAAAATTATGATGTCTACACACAAAAAAAAATAAAAAATAAAAAAATAAAAAAAAATAAAAAAATAAACCTACTTAATATCAAGTTTATAATCATAAGGAGAACTGATAAATAAAATTACCCATTGTTGAAAATTATACTTGTGTTTTTCTGCATATGCGTATATGTTATTTTTTATATACGAATTAATTATGATACACTTGTAATTTCGAGCAGTATACGTTGAAAGTCAGTCACTCAGTTATACATTCGATCATGTTGCCATTTCTTTCTGCGGTAGACCAGTTGCCATCAAAGGCTACAGAACCCAGTCTGTCCTGCTATTTACCCAGAGCTTGGGGGGGCGAGAAGAAAAGAATTCATAACTTTCCCAAGGGCACATAAGTGAATGTAATGTATTCGACTGGATTTCGAACTCGGCTCTCTTTTTTCCTCAATCCGACCCGCTATCCATTAATCCACTGTGATGAAAGTACATCCTGTTTTCTGTCATAATTTTATGACATCCCATGATATTTTGCCACCTTTTTAGATTGAGTGCAATAACATGCATAATCTAGATACAGATCAAAATCAAACATATGTAGTACAAATGATATTACACCTTACACACGTTTTGTTGATTTTTTATCCTACGGTTAATCAACCTATTGCAGGTTATTTAAAACCAGAAAAAAATTGAGACTGTACGATTTTTTTAGGTAATAATGGTTTAGGGATACACGTTTTACTACATAACCCATGACTAGAGGAGGGAGAGGTGGATTCATGCCTTTCACAAGGGTATTTGTGCATAATTGAATATAACGAACCCAACGGGAAATGAAACTCGGCTCTCCGATTACCATTTTCACGCCATTATCCATTACATCACCCGCACATCCAAGCCTACAACACCTGGTAATTCCAAGCGGTCACCCATCTTGATACCAGGGCTGACGTTCCTTAACTTCGGTAATTGTACGGGAACCATTGTTTCAACCTGATATGGGCGTAAGCCTTGCTGTTTCAGGCATTTTTCAACGTACACAATGTCATTTGTCATACTTTTATTTTACATTTTGTCTCCTTTGTTGGTTGTGCCTAATAATATACTTTTTTCTAGGTCCATTTCAATAGCAAGCCCGTCTAATGCCATTTGTATTGCATATTTTACAAGTCCCTATGTCTTAAAAAGAAGAAATATCAGCGTCCATTTTGACTGATAAACATTTTTGTACTCCAAGCCTCTTTTACGGATAATATTAGCTTCGATATTTTATTATCTGCTTTTTTCTTATTAATATTATTTTCTATGACTGCACTGTATCATGTTAGATCATTTTTCTCGACATAATCTATCTTACATATTTATAAGCCTATTATTTGTCCATGCTTTCAATATTTCTGCCATATCTGGTCTGCTGCGCCTGATATATATTTAGAGAATCTTGATAAAACCCAAAGAACATTCTGCCATGTTATTCACCCTCATCTGGCGTCTAGGTTTCAATCATTTTCCCATCCCCGTAACGTAGCTTCCATGTGCATTTTTTTCTTTTATAAATAATGTCATGGTAATTGTTCAGATGAACTTTCTTCTATACTACCAAGAGTTTTTGTTTAAGCGCTTTACACGCTAGATGGCAAAGTTTCATCATCTTACAGTTGAAATGGCTAGATGTAACCCCAACTTCTATTTTAACACTTGCTTCTATCGCATTTCTTGCTTGTGGAAATCTCATCCGATTTCTTGCTTACCAGTTAACTTTGATCTTCAAAAATATATTGCAATGTCAATCGCTATCATCTATCTTCTTAATTCTTCTTTTATTGTTCTCTCTTCTTATTAGTGTTTTCCTTTCTCATATTCTATAAAACTTAACAATCCCTTGAGACTTATATATTTATAAGTTTACCATTCATTCATGTTGTGAATGTTGCTTCCACATCTGGTTTTGTGCTTCTGCTATATATTTAGCGATTATTAGTAAAATCGAAAGAATCGAAAACGTTATTAATCTTGACCTGGCATCTCGGCTTCATTCACATTCTCATCGCTGTAATGCAGCTGCTCTGTGTCTTTTCTATAAATAATTTCCTGGCAAATGCAGGTAGACTTTATGCATTTAAGCGCTGTACTAGATTGACGGCAAAGTCTCATCATTTTAGACTTGAAACGGATAAATGTAACCGTAATGTTTTGTTTTCCAAACATGGCCAGCATATTGTGGCCATGTTCATAGTTAATGTTATTGAGTGTTGGCTGTTTCTTTTTTATTATTAATGCTTCCATTATTTAAATCGTTTTTTGCGTGTGGATGTGGTTATTATGCTTGAACTTTCTACTAGTATGTTTCGTATGGTGTCTAGTAGGTTTTTTTTTAAGAGTCCTAATGAAGCTATTGTAAGATAGGTGTAACGTAAGTCGTCTGGATAGGCATGTAATAGTGGGACCGATGTCATTATTTATGAACTTGGTTTGATCAGGATCATAGTTCCTTCTGGGCATTTGAACTCGTTCTTTGTAGTTATGATTTTTCAGGTTTGTTTTTATATTTGATGATAGGGTTAGCTGTTTAAATATTTTTGTAATACATAATGAATTTTCTTGTTCGGGTCGACTGGGGTAGTGTAATTCTTTATGATATTTCGAAATGAAAATTCATCTTGCTTATAGTTGGTGTGTATTTGATTTTGTAAAGCGTTCCTATAATTCTAGATACGTACATAACACAACCCACATATTCAATTAAAAATCACCCTTGATATTGGTTAAACCAATAGCCGAAAGCTATAACAGTGGACATGGAACTTGTGGACAGCAGTTTTTACACACTTTGTGTCCAGAAAAGAAAACA